>VXCM01000268.1:0-173447 GCA_014773175.1 Lucifuga dentata
TTTTTTTTTTTTTTTCCCCGATCAACTTTCTTTTCAGTGTCTTATGCTAACACACACACACACACAAATAAATGAACACGTAAAATAATAATAATACAAAGCACAGATTCTGATTACTGTATTTTTGGATTAATATAAAAGAATTGCACACAAACACACAAATACACACAAACACACAGTGTGTTCTCTCACATACACATGTACAAATCCTCTCCAAGAGCCATCTGTAAAGATGGGATTTTGCTGTCAGGTTGCCTGGGGGACAAGCCAGGCCTGGATGTGCACTGTTGTTGCTGTATTTTGTGATTTATAATAGGACTCAAACACATTTTCCCCCTGCGCTGCCATAGCTGCTGCTGCAAAATGATGTACCTGCAAGCTTTTTTGTTAATATTTCAAAGCCCTCTAAAGACTTGAGAGAGGATTGTTTATGCAGCTGTACCTATTTCAGATCTTTCCAGATCGATGCAGAAGGCTTTTGAAAGGCTCAAGATAAAATGTAGCAGGAGCCGTGCCCCTTTGTGCTAAAATGGATATGATGCGTTTGGCTCCTTTTTGTGAAAATGAGGAACAGTTCAAGAGGTTTGTGAGGTTTAGCACAGTGCTGGACAGTGAAAAATGTGATGCAGCGCTTGTTAAACAAGGTGTCAGCAGGTCCTGTAAAATGTGCTGAATGTGATTACTGATAGAGGAGGAAGCACAAGCCCATGAATACTGTTCATTGTAGCCTATAAGTCTTCAGCCCCTTTCCATTTTATGCTGTTTAAAGTGATCTTAAATTGTTCTTAGATTTTATTTAAACTCGCCATCACAGTATCTTGAACAGAAGACTTAACCTGACAGCATCACAGGGTGGTTCTAGTCTCCAGTTAGTCTGTACTTACTGTGCGTAAGTGCAGCTTGATGTTTAATGAATCAGTACCTGGATTTTATTGATGTACAGTTAAATAGGCTTTGCTGAAGTTGTCCATTGTAAATTTCCATTTTTCATAAAGTTGTTTTTTTACCTGCTGCTTTTTCCAGTTGTGATAACTCAGTGTTCCTCCAAGGGAACAAATTGAAAATGCCACTCAAAAACTGATGCGTGCAATTTTTTTTTTCCCCCTCAAAAATGTTTAGATGGTGCAAGTGCTTCTTGGAGAAACAATTACAGATGTCGGCTTTGTTTAGCTGTGTTAAGTATTCCTGCATCCATAAAAAAATATAAAAAACCAGTTATTTCAAGCAGTTACATTTATCCTGAACAGGTAATTCATATGTTGTTACCTGTCGAGAAATGTAATGCTGCATTCCTTTGTCATTCTCATTGTCTCACTGTGCCTCCCAGCTTTGTTAAAAACTCTATCATATATCCATTTTCAGCCAAATACACACATAAACACACATTCCCAGGTGTCTGAAGACCTTTTCGATAGCATTAGTATGAAGCATGCTGCTTTAGTGTGTTTTAATTAACAATGAGTGTCCGGAAATTAGATGTACATAATTCCGACTCATTGTACAGACCTTAGGCTGTAGTGATGTACAAGAAAAGTTTGACCTGTTTTATTTGAATGCTAACAGCATGCCTTTCTTCTTAAGAAGGTTAGTTTGTAGACTAGTTGCACAAAAATGGTTGTTTTCTAGTTTATTGCTACTTCTTGTACTTCTCAGAATGTAAATATTTCAACATCAACATTTTCGACAGCAGATTATATCTGTCTGGATTTCCTAATGATGTCACAGTCCTTATTCAGATGCTGGTATGATGTTTTCACATTATATAATCAAGGCAAACTTGTTTTAGAGTGGTTTAAGTATTTCATTTAGTTATTCCTACAAGGTAGCACTTGGTTTACCAAATTAACAAAATAGTAGTATCTTATTAGTTTCTTTATTATATCCTAAGTTAGGAGAAAATTATTTAAGTATACTTTAGGTATATTTCACATGGCACAACCTCATATTAACTGTGGACTTGTGTGTTTTTGTGACAGTTGTATACAGGAAAGGGTCACATGAAATGAAAATCTATTTAATCAACAATTTAGCTTTGAAAACTGAACACATCCCATTCCATGTGTGCATACATATATACCTATAAGAAAGCAAGATAATGTGTATTTGTGGGTCCTACAAATCACATGAAATTTAATCAAATACCTTTTAAAAATATCACACAAACACATATTCAAGTACCAAATTTATTTTTACTTTTAAGCAGTAGGCTATTTGTGTGTTATACACATTTGACCTGCAAATGGTGGCGCTGTTACATGCTACAGTCATATTTTGCCTTCATTCTGTGCCTGTGTTTCATATATTGCATGCATGGGTCATGTGGGGTGTGTGTTGATCAAAACAAGATACCTACCTGCTGTAACACGTTTACCTGGTATTTTGCCTGGTATTTGGAGTGTTTATCCTGACCCACTGAACCTACACAGACCAGCCTGTCTTATTCCCGTGTCACCAGCTAGCTATTCACTATCTCACACTCTCACTCTGTCCCCCTCTTCCACCTCAATTCCCTGTGTATCTCACGGGTCAAGGCATCGCTGCTCATCTTGCTCATGGGGGCTTAGCAAGAGTATTTTTTTGCTCCCTCAGCAGCTCACATTTACTAGATCCACTTCTCACCAGTATTGCCAGCCATCTCATGTCGAACTAAATTATCAGGAAAAGTGTTGTACATGAAACAAATTGTGCAGTCATGTTGAAAATGAAAATGCTGGTTGAGTTTTTATTAGGATGTTCTGTATGAGTATTTAAAATGATTTTAATGATTTTGGATATTTAAAATGATTATTTAAAGAGAAAAAACTTATCTGACCAAAAACCATATGGTGATGTTGCCACTGACATCATCAAAAACACCAAAAATCAGCCAATAGGAGAGAGAGTTCAGTATCCTGCTTTTCACCAGGAGTTGACAGGCTTTATCAACATTTTGGATTAGGGATTTTGTTACCCTTTAAAGCTGAATTAAGTGAAACAATGAAAGATGCATAGAGCTACAGACTTGTGTGTTGATTCCAGTGAGACTGGCAGTAAAAGCAAGCCCTTCCTATCACAAAGATTAATTTGATTCAAAGTTAATATCAAACATACAGCTCTATAATTCATAGAAGACAAACAAGTTATTGATGAGCACATTAGGAGAGAATAAATTGCATTATACTGCTTAGTTGTTTAGTTCTCCATACAGTTGATAGTTGATTATGAGGATAATATGATGGGTTATGTTGGATGCAAACCCAGGTTATCCGTTATTACCCTGCAGAGGTGTCTGTGACTTTTAAAATGGCATACAGCCAGTGCTCTCTCGTATAATAAGGGATATGCATTATGGTTAATGGGCACATCCTGTTAACATTTGTGCGCGTGATTGCTGTGCGGTGTGTGTGTGTGTGTGTGTGTGTGTGTGTGTTTAAGCTGAAGGTCAGTCTAGGTGTTGAAAGCAATCTGGCGCGCTAACATGACCCTGTTTTTCCTTTTTCTCTGACTCTATGCTTCCTCAATGTTTTTAACAGCCTGGCATGTCTCTATGACACAGTTGTAATGTTTAATACATACAAAAGAAAAGTCCAGACACAAGCCATATATTTAGACCACACCACCATGCTGGAAGAAGATCCTTTTTGAGGTATCCAGTCTCACTTTTGGTGACATCTAAAATTCAAATGTTTTTGTTTCTAATGGAGCTTGAGATCAGTTGTGACCACCACAGTTAGCTACTAAATATCAAACATGTTTGTTTTTAATGACTATTATTTGGTCAAATCTTATCATAATGCTGTAGTTTACCATTGTCATTAATAGAATTCCAATCAGAGTAATGCAATCTTCACAAGTCTCAGGCTTTTTGTAGTTGGAAAGGGTTTTCAAAGTCTTTTTGTTTGTTCCTGGCTCCACTCCCTTCATTACCTTAAACCACACATAGCTGTTTGTATCAACAAAAGAATATTCATCCAACTGAATCTATGTTTACCTTTAGATCTTTCCAAGCACAGTAAAACATCATCCATCCCCAGTTTAAATTGGGAGAGACCATGCTGGGACCGGTTTTAGCTGAACTAGCCTGAAGCTTTTACTTGCTGTTTTTCAGAACGGAGCACTAGATAACCTGAAATTCTATTGACCATTCAATTGTGATTCCTTCAACGAATTAAAATCATTTTTCTTCCAAGCATGAAGTTTGCGTATCTAGTGTCATGTAGTGAATTCATAGATTTAAGGCTTATTTAAAGAAATGGTCGACTTGCAAGAAAAAGCTTAAAAAAACCCTTGTACACCATTTCTATGGCAACTAAAAAAAAATAATACTGCATTGGCCAAAGAAGTGCAACAATTAAGGAGTAGAATGTGTTTGATAATCAGAACACATCTGATGCCTTTTGTTCCATCCTTGAATGATTTCCAGACTTCACAGAAACTCTCTCCACAGGGTCTATGAATTTGAGAAAAAAACAAATGTGAAGGAAAAGTGTTATGATTGATAGCCATGATTCAAACAAGATAATAAAACTGTACATCACCTGAAGATATGGACTCTAGTGAAGATCAAATAAACGTTTGTAGACGTAGTAGGCCAATGGTTTACCCATTTCCATAGAGGTTTCCCTTCTGTGCTGTGAGGAATACATTAATATGCAAGCTAAATATAGAAATAGATTCACTTTTATCACAAAATATAGCTCAAAGGAAGTGTAGAAGGGCTACAAGGTTACTAATATAGACACATGTTATGTCCTTTAACGATTTTTAAAGAACCGGTGATTCTCAGATCATCCTCACAGTTTAGTGCTTTGTCCTATGATTTTGCTAATGAATTCAGTCACTGCATTATGAACGTTGGCTTATCTGTTTCTGTAAAGATTAGTCACACTGACGACTCTCCCACAGATACAAAAGAGCTCTCCTCTGCCGAGGTTTGATCCAACTACAGGGGTAGAAGTCATGGATATAATTACTAAGATGAGAAAATCAGCTTCAGCAGCAGGATGAGATCATGATAAGATATTTTTATCAATAATAATGTAAGCAATTGAAAATCACTTGAGACTAGTCATTTCAGAGGGTTTATTTCTCTTGCCTACACAGATTAGATTTCTCTCATTTGCTACCAATATTATTTCCTGTATGTGGAATCAAACCAAAACTAAATTTAGCCTTTACATCTCTGTTTGTCCTGTGAGTTTAAATTATGGTCCCCTTTTTTTTCCGTGTACCTGCTTAAGGTGCATGTGAAAATTTGTGCACACAAGCTTGAAAGGCCAGGGATGCTTAATGTACTACTCATGTTCATTTTCTTTAATTGACTCATCACACTGTTCTCTAATTACTGTTGACAGTGGGACTGTAAGTGATATGAAAAACTAACACGCACAAACACACACACACACACATGCACGCACGCACACACATACACACACACACACACAGCAGTAACACATATAAGTACCTCATTTGCATGGAGCTGATATCATATTCTTCGCTTCCATGTGTTAAAAATATAGATTGCTGAAATCCAGTGTAATATATACTAAGCATACTTATGGGAATTGCTAGAAGCAAATTAGTCTATATTTACTTGTTCCTGCAAAATAGCCTTGTGCCAGGGACTAGTGAGTATATATCACAAATAAATGATTCTCTTTATTTACTTATTATGCATCTAGCATCATATGCCTTGTACACATTGCAATTTCAGCTCTCTTTTTCAATGTCATTTGCATTTTCCACGCATACATTACCAAGCTGTTGCAATATGTATGGCTTTTATCCCTCAGGTTGCAGCGCATATGGAAATAGCTCAGTATTTTCCCAGTGAAAATATTACTGTTGAATTTTGCTCCACTAACCATCAGCTGCACTGTTACCTTGTGATTACCTCTTTGTTTTATGTGTGAAATCACAGCGCAATGGGATTGCAAATAGAGAAAGCCAATTACTGAACAAATGTCCACCTTCTCTCCTATGGTGGTTATGATTTTTTTTTTCTCCTCTGCGCTCTTTCTCCTTCATCCACTGCTGGGAGACAGAAAGAGGTTACAGCGACGGAAGTCCTTTTTTTGGTTATTTATTCATGGATTTTCCATTTAATATTCATGCCTTTTCAGGGCTATCTGGGTGCAGAGGAGAATTTGCTGGCTCTGAGCCAACTGGGGCCAAAAATCAGGTTTTAGCTCCAATGAGCCCAGTGGATAAAGGGAATGAAGGGAAGAGAGAGAGATAGAGAGGGAGCGAGAGAGCGGGGTTTCATGTGTTCCCAGTAAATGAGAGGCAGGCCTTGAAGGTGACAGGCTGTGTTTATTACTGATCTGTCAGCCGGTTAATGGGGAGAGGAGAAGAGAGGAGAGAGCTGAACTACTGAGCAGATAGTATAGAGCACAGACACAGGAGCCAGAGAAAGCCCAGAGCAATAAAATCTGTCATACTGATTCCCCTTTTCCTTAACAGAATCTGTGGCAACACTTGAATGCAGAACTGTGTTCATTGTAAGATATATTAGGGTGTGTAAAAATATCAGAATATTTTGCTGTGCTGTAATGGAATTTGTGCTTTTTTTTATTTTTCAAGGCAACATCTATTGATTATATAACCCAGCACATTGTAACATTGGTTAGAAAAGTGCGGCATAAATAGCTATTATTACTCATTTAGTTGTGAAAACAAAGCAAATGTTCTGTTGTGAGCAGTCCCCCAGTTCTGTTGTGAACAGTCCCCCAGTGTCAAATTTATTGCAGCATTAAGTGAAAATAACTGTTTAAGGACCAAATTAGCTGTTACCAAAGCACCTGCTTCACTTTGTGCAGTCCACAAGAATGACACTATAGAATGACTATAGAATGACACTATATATATATATATCTATATATATATATATATGTGTGTGTGTATATATATATATATACACACACACACACACAATACTCTCTGTAAGTATTAAATATTAAAGAAAGGATACGTGAGCATTAAATTAAAAATGTAATGGAAAAGCCAAAAATCAAAGAGGCAAAAACAAAACAAAATCATTAGTCAAAGCAATCAAGTACTTTTAATGCATTCTAAGGTTTTTTTTTTTAACTTACTTTGCTAACTAAACAATGGTCATTAAAAGACTGGTCCACAATTTTATGCTTCTATAACTTATATTTATATGCAGGAAATGCAGAAATATTCCTGACAAACCATTGTGGCAACCATTCATTGTACTTAATTACACTTACACTAAGGTGTTTTATCATTAACGACATTGCTGCCTTTATCAGACACAAAATCCATATCAATCAAGATTTGACATCCCAATCTTTGCTTTGAGTCAAGTCCCTTCCATAGTAAACCTGCTGATGTTATATCGTCAATTTGTGATCTTATATCACCTATAAACAAATCCATTTTGCTAACGAGTTTTTCCCAAACTCATGTCATCATTAGCCTATAGTCATTTTAGCTGGAAATATTCACATTTACATTTAACAATTTGGCAAACGCTTTTATTCAATGCAATGTCCGCATGAGGTTTAGTAACCTCACCTGCATGTTTTTGGACTGTGGGAGGAAACACGCAGGTAAGGGGGAGAACAGAAAAGTCCAAGCTGGATTGGAACTCAGGAAACTTCTTGTGATACCGATTCAGACACGGTTTCTTTGATAAATATGTACAAGTCTTGCAAATTCCATGTCAGTTACTTTAAAATGTATTTATGTGAGCCTGTGAAAACAGTAACTATCAAAGAAAGAGCAGCATTGTCACAGTTATGTCCATAGTTGCAAGTTAGCACAGTTGCTCACTTTAAAGGGCAGTGGATCATTAAGATTTACAGCAAGATGCACAAAGACAATTGTATATATTGAGCAATAAAACCCCAGAACCTTTTTTTTCTGATTCATAAATCTGATACAACTAAAGTGCACGTCCACAAGTCTAATTTCAACTCCTTCACCTTAATGGATAATTAATCAGAGTTATTGTCTCCTTAGCATGGGACTGGCAACATCCTCTTCTTCAAAAGAAGCCTTTGTGTCCGTGTGCACAGCCATCACACAGATTGCATTTGGAGACTTAATAACCAATTTCTTAAGGACATGAATAGATCTAATTTATTATTTATTCCAACATATGGTTACACACCAGGATAATTATTTTGCTCGTACAAAGAAGGCTGTCAGTGTTGACTCCACATTGGCCACTGTTGTGCACTGAAAGGATTAAAGCACCAAATTAAATGTCACCCAAATTCCCTCAGTGGCATTCTCTGTTTCCCTGCCACATTGCCTCATTATCAAACACAAACGAACTGTTTGGTTTGGTCGCCCGTGTTCTGATTAGACTAAACCATCATATTTGGTCGACTCTGACCATGGCTGTGAAATGCTTTTATGACAGTGTCACAAATGATTTTCTTGACCTCCAAGTAAAGTTGAAGAATTTGGAGGGATCATTAAGATATAATAAAAAGTATTTGCACTGCAATAGCCTTTCTTTCTTTTGTAAGCCTCTGAGTATTTTTTATAATGTTATTAGAGTGTTATAACACTGTGTTATGTAATAGTGCTTTGTGAAACTTCAAAACTTTACAACTTTACCTTCAGTTGGGAATTATTGACACTGTTATAAGAGTTTTTGACAGTGTAATAATGTTTTTATGAGGCTTCCAAATTATACCACTTCACTTCAGCTCAAGGAAATTATGACACAAATAAAACCTTTTGATGGCCAAATATGACAGTGTAACGCAATCTTAACTTAAACTACTAACAGTTCATTTATGTTTGGTAACGAAGCCATGTTTATGACAGACTGAGTCTCCTTGACTGATTTCATGTTGTTCTTACAGAGATCTGTAAGCAGACTGACAACTTTTCATTAAGTGACATTATCAATCAAAAGACCACAGATAGTTTTAAAACACAAATAGTGTGTACATATTACTGTTCATATCAGTTTTCATGAAATGCAGTAGTCATGAAATTAATATATCAGCCCAATGCACATCCTTCAAATATTGTGTGACCAAGCAATTTAGTTTTCAGATATAATATAATCTTTAAGACATTCATGCCTGTTTCATGCACTTAGTGGATTTAAAGATGTCATGGTTTCTAAACAAATTATTTTTCAGACTACAGATGATCATCTGTTCTTTATAATAGAGAAAAGTGAAAACATTTTCACACTCAGGCTCTGGTTATCATCAGTAGATGTTTTTGTTTTTACCCGAGGCTAGCACATATAAAATGCAGCTGATCATTCAGTCTCAGTCTACACTGATCCAGAGTTCAAATATTTGGTTGCGCATCTCTCCTCAAGCACAATACACGCCACGGTTTCTGCTATCCGCTTACATGCTTTATTCATGGAGATCTGTGTTTGTGAATAGAGATGAACAAGCTACACACACACACGCTGCACTTAACTGGCTCCAGTTCATCACAGCACTATGACAAAAAGAATGTGAATGTGTTGTATTTAGTCAGCTTTTCTATTCTATCTTAATACTTTAATACTACAGTAGTGCTCTTAAGTGAATCATGTATGAGCAAATAGGTAGAAATTAGGTTTGTCTAACGTAAATCATTTTCACACACTAGATTTTTCTTGTTGACTAGAGCCTTGTGTTGTCAGTCATCAGTTTTCTCTGTTTTCACTCCCACATTTCCATTGTTTTTTTCCCTCTTTTTTTGTCCATCTCTTCTCTCTCAGTTGCTCTTTGTCTCTTTTGCTAAACCTGTCATAGTAATCAATTCAGGTTCAGCACTGAGAGGGGGATGCAGACAGTTGTGGTTTGCCGTGTGATCGATGTCCTTGATTAGTGAAGGATTAGTCCTCTGTGTGTGTGTGTGTGTGTTCCACTGAACTCCACTAGCTAGCATTGACTGCACTTAGGCTGCCTTGTTTTTGTTAATTTGTCAGGTTGGAAATCAAGGATCAATATGTGGATTATTTGGTTCAAGTAGCAGGTGGTGATGTTGTTAACCTGCACATTTTGAGCTGAATTTGTCATGGTCAGTGTAACAAAAAAAAAAAGTCTGTCNTTGTTAACCTGCACATTTTGAGCTGAATTTGTCATGGTCAGTGTAACAAAAAAAAAAAGTCTGTCAGTCACCATGGTTCTACCAAACTGCGGATTTTATGCTGTCTGAAATGTTACAACAAAATAAAATATCATTTTCCTGCATTTCCATAATTTCCAAAGCAAACAAATTGGCTTCCTGACTGTCCTGAAGTCCTTCAAGAATTAATTGGTATTTTCACAAGTTGTTATTGTTCTGTAATGTTGGTCAATGTTAGCCATGTGTGTGGATGAAAAATAACAAAATACTCATGGCCAAAGCCTAATACACCATAATGCTCAAACAACTATCACAGACACACACACACACACATAGGGAAAACAGCAGATATGATATGTTGGGAAGGTTATAGTAGACAGAAATGTCAATGTCCACTTTTAAAGGATAAGTTTAGTGATATTTATTTATTTATTTATTTTTAACAAATCACATAAAAAGACCAAGCCAACAATATAATTGTCATACATTCCAACTTTCCATGCTCTGTTGACTGAAAGACTGAAAAAATGAGTCAAACCCCATTTTTTCAGTCAAAAATGGGGTTTTGACTGAAAACCCATTTTTCCTATTGCATACCAGTCTTAGCTACAGCTCATATTCATACAGTTTCATTTTTGAAAAGTGGCACTAGTGTCATAAAAAAACTGAAACATAATAGATTTTTTCCAAATGTATTTAAAACAAGTGCAAATTGCAATGATGTTTGGAACTATTTTCAGCTGTGGTGTAACACACATTTTGGTGATGAAGAGAGTAGATGGGGAACCTGGCAGGCATTTGTGAGTTTGAATCACAGCATGGCTTTGTTTGCAAAGATTATATCAACAAAATAAATAAAAGCACTGGTCTTATTATTGTAGCTCTGTATTGTGATTTGAAAAGTTTTTTGAAAGACAAAATGGAGTTATACGGCACAGACTGAGAAGTTATATCAGATTTTGAATACAGAGAAAATGCCTTATTAATTGGATCAATTTATTGTTGGTTTATTTTTTGTGTAGTATTTGTTGACAATAACAAATAGATTAATAAATAGATTAAACAGTTGTGCAAGAAAAATGAACTATTCCTTGAAAATCAATGTTGCCGTTGCTGTGCAAACACATCAGTATTTATCATGTAATTTCACTTAAACAAAATGTACCACCCAGCTAATTTTATTCAATACATCATAACTAACAAAGAAAAGTACTCAAATGGAAACCCAGCTTCAATCTTCCTGATGCCGTTTTGTTGAACATGGTTTATATACTGGACACACCTCAGCAAAATACAGCTTTACAAATGTTGAGTGACATCTGAAAGACATGGTTGTACAAGCGGTGAAACGCAGAGACCATAAGGCCATCATCACGTCTTTCAAAACACATCTTAAGCAATATAATCACCTTATTGCACTTGTGAGAAAGATCAACATTTGTAATTCCCCTTAGAGGAGCCCGTCAACTTTCCATCAGCTGTCAATGTTTTTATTCAGCCTGTTTTCAAAAGAGCATTTGATTCTTGCACTTTTCCTCCTGCTCTGAAGAGAAACAGACAGATATAATATCCATTTGCCTCAGGGAGAGACAGCACAGATGTGTCAACAAGGCTTGACTTTTACAGTCCAAGTGAAGTCTAAGCAAACAGCGGCTGTGTGGAGTCCTGTGTGGTTGAGCAGTGATCCAGGGACTTGCTCTGCATGCCGTCGCCCCAGGACTCCAAACAGACCGTGACTCTCGTTCTCATTACAAGAGTGGGTCAGACCACCCCAATACGGAAAATAAATAATGCAGGAGAAAACCAGAGTGCTGCCACCTCTTTGACAACATGCACACAACCCTGCCCATCATCCGCCTTTTATATACTCCTACTATAGCTGGGGTTTTTTTCATCTTCTGTCTTACTTTGTTGATTTCTGACCCATGATACAGTATCTACCTAATGTAATCTAAATCCATCCAATCCCCTTTCTCTTGCACTCTCAAGCTCTTACAAAAAAAAAAAAAAAAAAAAAAAANAAAAAAAAACTACAAAAAATCCACTTCTTAATCTTAATTTGATCTCAATTTCCTTGAGCAGCCATAATGGAAAGTCCAAGATGAAAGAGTTGGACTTCCAATTAAGCTGTAATGGCAGCAGAAGTTGGTATTTTTCCTCCCTGTACATTTCTCCCTAGTCAGCCCTCTCCCGCCCTGTGTGTTTAGCTTGATCTCTGCAAATTTATTTCCTACTTTGTAACCAGAGGCAAGAGCCCTTGACTTGCTGCCCCCACAGCTGCAGCCAAGGCAGCCATTTAAGTTGTGATTAAAAATTAATGGTTGAGTGAGAGGCAGCAGAGAGGGAACAGGGGAGGGCAGAGAAAGAAGCAGACAATGTTTGAGCGAGAGGATAGGCTTTGGAGAAGGGAGCAAGCCCAGGCAGCAGCTGTTTCCTGATGGAGGGTTGGAAGGTCTTCTCACAACTCTGCTGTGTTTAAACTGCTCTCCTCACACCCCACCATGAATATTGCATTAGCGCACTATAGGGTTCCTTGTGTTACCGAGTGCAGAGCCACAGTGTTGAAGTATCCAAGTCAAGCTTACATCCCCNCCCCCGACTCCCTGCACTGAGAGTCCATACAAATTTAGGCAGACACGCCAGGAAAACCAGATCAACTCAATCCCCAGACTGGTTCAGAAAGGACCTCAGTCTCATTACATGTCATCAGCAATTATACTAATTGCAGCCACAAAAAAATGGAACATTTTCTCTCGTTTACAAGCGTTACTGTTTTTGTGATCCCTAATGGAGCTTTTTAAACAGTGTCGTTCAGATTAATTTTATTACTGAAGAAAAAAAATCGCACACAAATACATTATTAGCATTTAGAATAAATGGTTTGTACATCTTAGTTCTCTTAACAAATTATCTTTGAACAAGGTCATTGAGATAAAGGGCAATCATTTTGAGAATTCTGCCCAGGCGACTCGTAGCATCAATCTGATTCTCTGGTCATTTCTTTAAAAGCTAAACAGAAATACCATGGGGGCCTTGCAAGGTCCTGACCTTGACTTCACCAGATGATGAGTAGTGGCACTTACATCACAGCTCCCCCTTCTCTTCCTTCTTGCCTCTTTACTGTTTCATTACAGCATTTCTCAAAGTCCATTACCCAGAGATATATGCACTCAGCTCACTGCTGCCAACATGATTCCCCTGTAGCACCGTTCATGCAGGACTGCAGCTCAGAAAATACTTTACAATAACAATCTAATAATTTAAAAACATTAAATAAACATTAAATTAAAATTCAGTTTTATAAGCCACCTGGGTGTTATTTTCATAGTTTCAACCATCATTCCCATTGGATGTAATAACATTTTGCTCACTAATTTGAGATCAGCTTTACAGTGGATTCCAGTAGCGTAAGCAGCACAAGCCCCTGGAATAAAGTGATGTTATAAACAAATCCACAGTTTACACAGTTATCTTAACCCAATTTTCCTAGTGAAGCAGAATGTAAAAACAAAATTTCATTGACAAATTCTGATTCATGGTGTTTGTAATAAAATACTATAGGAGGGATTATATTTCACAAAACTCTTGACAGAATTAAAAAGCTTTATATAATATATCGATTATATGTTGATGATTATGTAGACAATTTCAGATACTGTGGCATTCATATAAAAAATGTTTGATGATTTAGACAAGAATGGATTTTCAGTTTTAAGGGATTATAGTGTGGAGGTTGTGCAAAAATTGTATCGTGTTTAAATGCAAGTACTTATCACACTGTGACAAATTGTAGAAAACACTTGAAACTGTATTATGGTACATGACCAAGTGTTAAGTGGTACACACTTGAACACTCACTTACCTGATGGTGCGTCAACGTGCATTTAAGTGCTGACGACAAGATGTGTGAGCACTTACTTTGTCTCCTATGAGAACACTTTAAGTGCTGTGATTATTATTGTGTCAGATTTTTTTTTTTTTTTTTTTTNTTTTTTTTTTTTTTTTTTGGGGGGGGGCACATAGAAATATAGTCACTACACAGCATCACACTAAATAAGCACTCTGATAATCAGCACACTGGTATTCCATTAAGGTAGCGTTGTAGTAAGGCGTGTCACAAAAGCCAATGAAGATCGGCATGCTAATAAGCTGCTTCATCATCTAGTGTTAAAGTGACATTGACATATTAAATCGGCAAAGAAAAACATAAATTCTGCTTGAGAGCTCCATACTTTAAAAGACTGACACTAAAATAACAGATACATGCACTCCATAGTGTGATTGCTGTGCAATGTGTATGGTTTGTGTGTGTATGTGTGTGTTAGACAGATGCAGAGAACAGCAAATGAGGAGGCTCAGTGCCATGAGAATGTGTGTGAAATTGGATGTCAAACCTCACCATTTTAAAACTGACTGATCAGCTGAGTGGGCTTCATATGTGAACCAAATACAGTTTAAAATGTTGCCCAGATTTCATACTGCTGACATTTACTACCAGACAACTGAAACACGTCTTTAATTTCTGCGTGACTGTGTGTTTTATGAATCGCTTCCCCGACATGTAAATAAGGAAGTACTGTAGTAATGTCTCTTTCAGGGCAAACGCTAAAAGATGCTGATAACAGGCATTATGAATGAGGGAATGTGGTTGCATGGCGATATCTGGCCATATTGACATGGTAAGTCTTGCGTTATGTTTTATGAATCTCTCCCATTGCCTTCCCTCATTGAAACCAGATTGGAATTGTTCCAAAATACCAACATTAAGAAATAATTGAGTTGCATACAATTTTGAAGTATTTTATAAAGAACAGAAGTGTTTAAATTAGTGTACTTGAAAAGGAAGTTTGATCACAGCTGTCTTAAAAGTCCATCCTACAGGTTGCAGGAGTTGAGATGTTCTTAGCCACCGCACTAAATTCCACTTAAAGTAATGAAGCCAAAGAACACTGTGGATGACTTTAAAATCGATTGCAGAAAAGGAATGCAGTTAGCACTGACATGATTAGACAGGAGGATTAAGATCAGAGCCATTTTGTGAGGCCACAATACAACTTAATGATTGTTCTTTCATTGAAAAGTGCTGAAATCTCATTACACTTGGCAGATGGCAAAAAATTAAGGTGGAAGTAAGTATTGGCAATTATCCAGCATACATGCGTGTTTATGGATTAGTGTAATTGTTACTCACCAGCTTTAAGAAGTAGGACTACCTTAGCCTTGTAATTCACAAATTACTTACAGTAGTAAATAGTCAGGTGGTCTTTTAAAAATTGGGACATCATTATTGAGGTTACTGTTCCTCCATGGTATTTCTGCCTTGTGGCATTTTCTCTTGATCTTCAGTTTCTTTTGCCCACTAAGGTTGAGCTACTGTGTCAATTACTGTATTGTAGGTAGTTGTCAAGCTAACAACAAGGCTCCTTCCATGGAGCTGGAGACCAGGGAAAGGCAACTTTGATGAGAAGAAGATGCTAAGTTCCTCAGCAGTAAGAAATACACAGCAATAATAGGACATAGCAATGTAAAGGATATTGGTTATCTTAGGCTTTTGGTAATGACAAGGTGTAAAGTACATTTCCAAAAATGTGATAAGGTTCATAGAATCCATAAATTCTCAGAGTCCCAGTAAAGATTAAATCATTCAAAATAATAACTGTATCATAGTTAATTACAGGCAATATCTGTACTAATTAGATAGCTAATTTAAGTGGTATGTAGACCATAATGGCCAGAACATGACACAATATAATTTCTCGATATTACATGAGACTAAAGGAGTAATCTTGAATACAGTGGCTCTACGGTAGGCCAAGGAAACCAAAGCTTGATAGGGAGTTATGTCATCATGTTTGAAGATAAGGAACTTCAAACATGATTACCAAAAGTTACCAAAAGTTCAGAACTAAATTAGGAGCTATTTTACCCCAAACCATCCGGAGTAGAAATTATATGGTTCCTTGCTCACATTTGCACCACGTTTCAATTACCAAGAAGATTAGGAAAATTAGAGCAAGTGAAGCTGTGTATTTCCACAACACAAACCCACACATTACCCTCTGGTGATAATTTCGTCATCCTGAGGGACCATGCAATTGTCTAATATTTCCAACAAAAACAAACTCTAATATATAAAGTATTGGATATGATGGCCGGTGTCCCAGCATTTGAGTCCGTTCTGTCCTCCCACTTGCTGCTCCATCTGAGCCTGTTTGATAATTGCAATCATGTTTCAATGTTGGTATTTTTCCCATGCAATACCTTGTGTTAGTTCAGAATTCCAGTAAACATAGCAAGATTTTTGGTTCGTTTTGTACAAAAACAGGCTAAAAGTGAGTATTAATAAGTGGCGGTTCCCGATCTGGGGAAGCTTGTATCTGACCAATCACAGATATTGATTTGCGAGCTCCATCCAGCAGTTTCTGAATGCATTGGTTCTTGGCTCCTGCAGTGCAAAAGGGCGTAAGAGTTCTTGTAAAGGTTTCTAGTTCTGAAAGAGGTCCTGCAGTGCAAAAGTGCCTATAGTGAGCCCTAAAAGAGTCTTAAAAATCCTAATGGTTAAAAAAATTTCAAAGAGGTTCGCAGACACCACAAACAGAATCAGATAAATCTAATGTTGTCATGTTTAAGGTAGTATCAGATTTGTAATATGTTCTACTGCCTCCTCTTCATCCACCTCCCCGTTTCCACACTGTTCTTCTGTGTTTCCAAGTTTCTTACATAATTTGTTAATTCTGTCCTATTTCCTCACTGCTGCCATTGCTGTTCCTGCTCCAGGTGTTATTTCCAATGCTAATGAGGTGAGGCAGCAAGTGATGTTTGTGGGGAAAAGAATCTGCCCGGAAAGATGGTGATATGGTAATATAGCCTGCCTTGGCGCATAGAAAGTTCTCTTGGAAGGAGACTTGATCATTGCACAGGCAAAGTCACTTGTAAACATGTAGATTACTTCCTTGAAATCACAACCACCGTCAGCTCGGCAGAAAAGAATCACTAAATCTAGTAGCTTGTGGCAGGTAACATTCTAGTTGCATCTGTGCAGGTTATTTAATCCTGCATCTTCTTGCAGCAACACAGACAAAAAAAATATAATTCCTAATATAAATGTCATGCTCTTGGCATAGAGTCAGCAGTAGTGTTCTGTTTCTGAAGTTAAGGCAACAACGCCTTCCTACATTTTGATGAAAAAAGTATAAATCTGTTTCATAAAATAAAAATTGTCAGATATGCCTAAAATCATAAACATTGGTCAAACTACTTACTGAGTTTTCATGTTACAGCTAAGCACACTAACAATCATTGGCTGGATCCCCTCTCTGAACCTATGTTCCTATGCACCTATGTTGTTGGTATTCCCTTTTTTCTAGTCAGAAATATTGGAGAAAAATCTGATAGGTTATAAGGTTTGATCTTTTCATTATCAAATATAGGAATGTTTTATTTGCATTCTGATATCTCCAAGAAGAAATGTAAAATGCACACTCCACCTCAGAGATTGTCCTCTCCTTCCCTTTTCTCCATCACTTTAGGGACTGGCTGATTCTTTACTGAGTCAACATGCAAGGAACCATTACTCAATTTGAACCCATTTTACCCACAGACAGCTTTCAGCAGGCAGCTCCCTACTTATCTCCCAGTCCCTGTGATCAAAATTACAGACACACCAATAGCAAAGGCAAGTAAATGGATTATTGAGCCACTGTAAGTGGCTCAATCTGCAGAGCCGGCTGTGTGCTTTCTGGCCAAATGCATAAAATCTAACAATACCAATATATACTCCAACTCTTAGATACTACATGCTGTCTTTCGTTTATTGTTCCAGATAAGCATTTTAATTCAGCAGGAGGAGGAGTTTAGACTTTGCTCTGCTTCCAGTTGGTTTTATGCCAGCCATGTCAATCTGAAAAGTA
Organism: Lucifuga dentata; assembly: GCA_014773175.1. NCBI lineage: Eukaryota > Metazoa > Chordata > Actinopteri > Ophidiiformes > Bythitidae > Lucifuga > Lucifuga dentata. The sequence goes on from VXCM01000268.1 coordinate 17,949, forward strand.
AAAACATACCTACATGTGTTATCTATACTCTGTCATTGTTGCATCATTCAAAGGAATGATAGTTTGCTGTAAAAATGCTGGCAACTTTACAAAACAACTCTTTGATCATAAAATCTTCAGTAAAGCCTTCTGGAAACACATTTTTCAGATAAATTATCCCCAAAGTTTTCACAGAGCTGCTGTAGCTCACAGTTGTAAATTGTTGTAGTTATGATTAGTCAAGTAACCACATCCTCTGCTGTTGTATTGTTCAGTGAGGCAGTATGTACCCATTTTGTTACTAGATTTAGCCATTTTAAACTTTATCTTGCTTCTGCTAGTTTTGTTTAGATTTACTGTTTCTCGTCCTTACTGTCTGATTCTGCAAACCTTTGTAGTGGGTGAGTTTTTGAGAACTTTTGAGGATAATGTCTAACACCTTTCTGATTATTTTCTGGGTACTTGGGAAGATGCAGTATTTTGTTTTATCTTTACCTAGTTTTTGCCAGATCAAATCATTCAGCCGTTAAATGTACAAACTAAGAAGCAATATGACATCATAAACTGGATTGGACCAGGGTGTACACAGTGAAAATTTTCAAGCTTTACCAGCTTTTCTACCTATTTTTTCTATATTTTCTTCTGAAATGTTAAAATGATGATGCAATTGATGTCTCCACAGACACATTTATAGTTAAAACAAACAGATAATTTCCCTTAAAGAAGAAATGCTGCATGTAGCTGTCATCGCTGTGTTAAAGGATGGTGTGTTCATGAAGGCTGTGAGCTGGATGTTGAAGTTAGTCTTGTGTGCCATGTTCATGTCTCTGTAAATAACAAACCTAGATGTGAAATGTAAATTACAGGAGCATGCTGTTCTACTTATGGTGGTTAGATAGATTGTAATGTATGTGGCAAGAATATTTCTGTTTAATAGTACAGGATTTAGCTCTTATTGTCTGGATATTTAAAATATTATGAGGGTGAAAAAAAAGAAGTAATGGGATTTTATCAGGCTGAACACATTCTACAGGAAACTAGGGGAGCTTGGAAAGAAAACCATTAATGAATTAATGAAGACCTAATCATGTTTCCCTTATATGAATTTTGAAAGGGTTTTAGTTGTATTGTGAGATGGAAATGTCTAGAATGAAATTACTTCTTCAGATCAGTGGTGTCATTTTTTTCTCTTAGTTGTAGTGCAGGTGGACCATTAATGGGCATTAATTCAATATTTATAGCTCTAGTATTTGTGTGTCTCCTTTTATCCATCATTCTTTTGTCATTACTCACATCTTCATCAAATTATCATAATCCAGTATCTTAACTTTATTGAATGCCTCATTCCCTGTGCAACATGTAGACCTACTTTATCTTCTGAGTTCAAAGTAGAGCCATTAAACAAAGACATGATGTATGTTTGTCTTTGCCATGAAATCACTTTAGGGGATTTTTTTTTTAACAATTGAGTTCAGTGTTAGAGTTTAATTAAAACATTTCAAGACTGGTCAGAATACAATAGAATACATGAATTGATTTATGTTCAGCATTATTGGGAGGCATTGTATAAAAAGACGAGTCATTTCATGTTGTATCTTGTGCTTTGTGTGTGTTTGCCAGTAGAATGACAGCACAGTTATATTTTAAACACAACAAACAGCACATAAACCAATTGGTGCAAAGGTCAGAGACATTTGACTTCACAATAACCAGTCCTAAACAACTGATCAGACAGAGAAAATCTGTCTGACCCTAGGGTCAGGTTCATTAAGCAGGCTTACAGAGCTAACCAGCTGTCAAACGTATTCTCTTCTTTTAACTGTTTTGAAATGTCAAGCATGTAGGAGAAAAACACAAACCCTGAAGTGATGATTCAAGCAGCATAAAAGCCTTTTCAGTCATCATTTTTCCTCTTCATATCAGCCTTTTACTCACAGCTACTGGCTTCCAGCTTAATCTTCATCTTTTTTTTTTTTTTTTTTTNTTTTTTTTTTTTTTTTTTTCCACCACAGATTAGATTGTGAAATCAGTGTGTTTGAGGAGCGTGCCACTTGAAAAGGTTTTCAGCATGTGATTGCCTGCTCCCAATGGGGTTTGGTACTGGAGCTTCAGCAAACAGACGCAGATGAGGAAATAAAAAAGACACAACACCGTCTACACCAGTCTTTAGAAAGACATGGCCAGTATGAAGGAAGATACAAATTGCAAACAAAGTCTGAATTACTGACTTTTACTTGCTTGACATTTTATTAGTTAGCTTAGCTGTTAGCTACTAATTAATCTCAGATGTAGTCAAACCGTGCACATGCTTTGAGCATGTAGCGAGTTAGCTCGAATAAGCAGCGCGGTCAGTCACTATCCAATAAACGGAATAATGCCTCAGGATCATGTAAGCAAATAAGCCTGTCAGAAAGGAAAAGATAAAGTATGTGACATTTGAATTAACTCTCAGATTGATGGAACAGGATCCATGCAGTCTGCTACTAACAGTCTGACTCTGTAGCTATTCACTGTATGGGCACTTAAGACTTTATCTCACTCTTTCCCTCTCTGCTTCACCTAACCCTCTTCACACGTTGCCTGAGAGCACCTGAGCTTCTAGGAAAAGACACACACACACACACACACACACACACGGCAACTCCAGCTGAGCCCCCTGCTTACAGTGGTGTTATGGCTGCATCCTTCTCCCTCAGCCGTGGAAATAGCCTGATTACTGATGGCTGAGGAAAGGATGTTGTCCAGTACCTTCAGGCTTTCAACAGGAAAAGAAAATAATACATGTAGTTGTAACCTTTGTGAGCTAGAGCTAACATTTTTGTTGTATTATTGATAGTAAAAAAATGTATATATTATGTATATACTGTATAACTACAATGTGTTTGTTTACCATTGGGTTTGGGAGGTTACAGCTAAAACTGTCATTACAACTGTCTTAATTTTCCTACTTGTAACTAGCCCCCATTATGTAATCTCAAATAAACTCAAAGTATAATTAATCATGATAATTAAAGTGTAGCATCATGTTTATAAAGCAAGTTATGTCTCTTTAGCTTGGCCATGCTTTGACTCTGAGCCAAATAAAGAAGGGGAAAATTCAGCCAATTTCGATAAAGGAATAGACCTCATTTTTGGGAATAAAAGAAGCATTACCATTGTAAACATGAAAAAAATTGCCTCTTAAACCAATTCCTTCTCTACTATTCTGACTACACTCATATCAAACAGCAGTACAGCTTCAGGAGGTCAACCTGTCAGCCAGAAACACTCTCACACATGCTAAAAAAAAAAAAAAAAAAANAAAAAAAAAAAAAAAAAAGTCTGCCTTCATCTTATGGCCTAATTATTTCAAATCAACTGTGAAGCAAAACCACGTTCACCAGAGAATGCAACTACAACAGGAGGGAGACTGTTCAGTAAACAAATGACAGAATATTTAGTTAACATACCTACAAAAATGGGACATTCTACTGTCACTAGAATGTCCCATGTCTGATACAGTGGCGGACTGTGTATTTTACACTGAGGCCTTCAGTGCTATCCTCTTGCAATTACACTGCCTTCATATAAACTCATCAGTAGGGCTATAGACCAGAGGTACTCAAATACAAATCTTAAAGGTCCACAAAAAAAAGTTTTCCATAAGATAAAGGTCTGTTTATGCATTCGCCAGCCATGCGTTAAAAAAAAAACAACAGGGCTAAGTAAAAATCTAAACAAAAAATCTAAAGCACTACATCTAAAAATATAAANACAACAGGGCTAAGTAAAAATCTAAACAAAAAATCTAAAGCACTACATCTAAAAATATAAATGTCACAAAAGAAAGATTAATTAAATCTTAGATAATGCTACATTACGTGTGACCTAGTTTTACTTAAGTTAGCCAACTGGCCCTGCTTCTTCTTCTTCTNTAATGCTACATTACGTGTGACCTAGTTTTACTTAAGTTAGCCAACTGGCCCTGCTTCTTCTTCTTCTTCTTCTTCTTCTGATGAATTTCTGGCAGGTTGTAAGCTGCGTAGCGTAATGCAGCCCTCTACTAACTGGCCCTCCGATGACGTAGGCCTAAGCCAGCTAGAAGGCTCTGGTGTGTCAAAGAATACACCCAACCTAGCAAACTTGAAATCAGATTGGTTAAAGAATATGACAATCAACAACATCGTCCCATTTGCTTGAATAGCAGAGGAGATTCACTCGAGATTCTGAAGGCCTCAGGCTAGATAATTTTACCTGGAGACAGCACATGTGGAAAATCTGATTGGATAAAAGTTCTAATTTCTATGAGAGCTGCACTGGAAGCAGCGTGACAGAGGGAGAGAGTAGCAATGAAATGACATTAGTAGACTGAAGGGAATAAACTTTGTAAAATACTGTACATATAGCATTAATTAAAATATATATTAAATTATAAAAATGTAATTTTCTGATTCTGACGATCTCTAGGCCAGTAGAGAAGGCCTTGCTGGCCCTGACGGCCCACCTCTGCTCTGATGGTGTATAAATGAGTCTACCTTGAGAAACATCACTGCACAATGTCTGTGCCAAAATGTTTTTAATAGACACAGTGGCAAAGACCCAACAAACAAGGAAGATCACATGAAATTTTATTGATGCCTGAAGGGAAACTGGGTTGTTCTGTCAACAGAATTAATAGGATCTGACATGTAACATAAAATACAACAGAACTGCACAAATAGAATCTTGACAATAGCAGGAATAAAATGTGTAGAGCAGGAGCAAAAGCAAAGCGCGTGTAAGCTCAACTGAGGAGATTATTAAGCAAGAGTGGCTGCAACAGTCAGCCATTTTATTACCGCACCATCATGTTTTAGGATGTTATTGGAATCATGTATTTTAGGCTTTTTATAACAGACAAAAAAAAAAAAAAAAAAAAAAGCCAAGAACAATGCATGAAAATTAGCAAAAACTGATTTTACATCATGTCTTACTGAATCCTACTAGTCAAGTCTGACAACCACACATTGATCTGTGCTCCACCTCTCCCTGCTGCTCCACCTCTCCCTGCTCCCCCTCTCCCTCAAACATGCTTTCCTCTTCTCGCTAATTACACTGCCTTTTTCCTCCGGCAGCTAGTTAAGCTCTCCAGGAGCATAGTTGACCCACTTTACATGAAGATCTGTAGGCTAAGCCCTGCTGATGGCTCCTTCCTGTTGGAATGAGCCTCATCCCTATATATAACAGGGATATTTAACCTGCATCACTCGCACACGTTCACATGGAAAAACAGCAGTGACTCTTACCTTGAAAAAAATGATTTACACAGCAAACCTGCCATTTCCTTTTACTACAGAGAACAAATCCATTTCATTGTACCTCACACTTGTGAATAAATCAAATGTCTGACCAGCAGAAAGGGTAACATGTTGTGAGTGCTCCTTGGAAATGCAGTGGTAGCACATCAATAGGAAAAGTAGATTTCAAGGTGAAAAATAGCTGGTTTGGATTGGAGAACCACAACAATTCTTCCTTCTTTTCATGAAACAGCTTCCATCTCAACTTGTGTTGATACACCCTCTTAAAAAGTAGGATGAAAAATTAAAACTGTGAATTTGGAAAAACAAAGTCAAGTTAAAGGAGCATTTCTAAAAAATACATAAAAAAACATAAAAATACATACATACATAAATACATACATACATACATACATACATACATAAATAAATAAAGGAGCATACTGTTGATTTTACATGTAAGAGCCCAATAAATATAACCACATACATGTTACATTAATGACCACCATTTTCCAAAACATACCACTGGAGTGGTAAATTTAAGAATCTGTTTTGCCTGCCTTCGAGGCATTGTTTCACTTCATTCCAGTATGCTATAAATATTAACATGTAGAGACTTGACATGTGCTTGAGATTAGTAATCCATTATAGCAACCTATATGCCATTATTATTGTTGTTATTATTTTGTTGTTCTTGAATTAATTAACAGATCCAGCATGGAAGTACATGGAAGAAAATATATTTCTCCACCTGGGAATATAGTCCCAGGAGAAGACTGCTTTTACAAAGAAATTAAAATGACTGTGTCTTCTATAATTGTGCATTGGTATTAGTAGGTAAATCATTAAATTTTAAGGTGGTTGTATCACCTTAACATTTTAGATTAGGAGACTTGGCAAAATAACACAAAAACTAAAATACGGTTTATGGTTTAGAACCTGGTTGGCAGTAATCAACGTGTACAGGTAGTATTTATTGTATTATTCTATTATCAAAACTACAAACCATCGGAATGGTCCTTTAAATTTAAAATAAGAGCTGTAAAATAAGCAAAAACTTGAGTCATGCAGTTAATTGTCCTTTAAATATCAACTTCTAGAGCACAACCTGTGGTGTTTTAGGGGTGATCATCCACTGCTGGTTTTCCCATTGACTTACATGTAGTTATAGATGTAGAATTGCTGTATGCTTTAAAACTCTAATCATGTAATAAAAAATGAACACACAAGTTCACGTTTAACATATGCCTTACTGTATATCCTCTAATTGAGCTTGCAATAAAATAGTAATAACCATTCACATAGACAAGTTATGACTAAGAGAGGGGCTTTCAACAAAGAATTATGGAAAACTTTGGTTGACTTTGTTTATATTAAATATAATTCATATAGTCACCTATAGTTATAACCCCCAGATTTTCAAGATATATAAAATGAAAATATACCCCTGGATGGCATTCACTGTTCCAAATTAAGAGTTCCATGATTTTCACTGCCATGCAGCTTTTATTTTGTTGCAACACTTGAACTCACATTGTATTCATTATCATATACTCAGTATTGTGCCAAAAACAAACACATTTTTTCAGTAAATAACACGCAGCCCGGCTGGATATTGGCTAATCTCTTGCCACAAACTACATCAACAATTTACACATTAAAGCAAATGGAAGACAGTGCTGTGAAGTAAGTACCTCTGCCCCTCTTGTGCTCAGTGTTGACACATGCAGGATTAGAATACGCAGCACCAATTACAAAGCTGCCTCTGTTGATGCTGCCTGCGACCTCGTCTCACTGCCTCTTCTTCATTTTTGAAGGTTACACTGTGTCCAACGTAACGATCCAATTCATCTGACTTGAGCTGCCATTAACACAGCTCCCTGTAAAAGCTTGCAGCCATTCTGAAAATTTCCATCATTAGCTATACCACCTCTGTGCCTCCCCACCCCCAACCTTCAGAAAATCAATAGCATCTGCTGCTGTAAAGCTCAGTCTGCTTCTTTGCAAAAGGAGACAAACTGTGGGTCAGCTAAATTGATTAAGTATCAAGCTATTTTTAGAGATGGTGATTTCTAAGTTTGTAACTTGGAGCTGCTCATTGATGAAACTGTAAAAAAGAGCACTGCATTGATTTTTTTTTTTCCTGTTTTAAATTCACAATGTTCTGATAAATACAAACTCCCCTCTTCATTAACTTCCTGATAAAGCAAACATGTAACCTGTGCTTGCTGTGTCTGATGAAACAATGATGAAAAGGCTTCAGCAACCTTGCTGTCTGTGCACTAAGCATTTGTCACATGGCCACAGTGGTTGTGGATAATTAGTGTGTGACACCCTATGCAGCTATGCTAACAAACGATGCATATAAGAGAGCAAATTGCGTGTTGTGGCATAGTTGCCATAATTGTAAACCCCACCCACTCTACAACCACCCAAGTTCTATTGAAATGTTAGCCCCTTCATGTATTATCATCATACACATGAGCAAACTGTTAATCAGGAAAAAGGCTTTACTTCCTTCGCCCTGCGTCCCTTCCCCCATGCTGCCTCTGTTTATTTGCTCTGCATCTGTTTGAAGTGTTCCTTTGCCTGAATAACAGAGGAGAGCATTGGTAGAGGAAATGTTTGTATACTCACATTTATGTTCAAATAACACTATAGGTTTCCCTGAATTGTTGGAAGTCGTAGGGGCCGTAATCGTGATGAATTGTGTATGCACAAGCTTCTTTGTCAATGCACCAGTGTGCTAGTACATTTGTTTTTGGATGAATTCATCTCGAGCTGTGTGTGTGTGTGCGTGTGCGTGTGTGTGCGCCTGTGCACATGAGAATACCACAGCTCAATTTCCATTTTTATGAACAATCCAGTTACCTCTGTCAGGGAGACTGATGGAGAGAGGTCTGGTGGATCAATGTCATCGTGCTACTGGCATGCCAAGGAGCTTGTCCACCATGTTGCTGTTTCCTTCACTTTTACTAACNCCCCCCCAAAACACACATACAGTACACAACATCAACAAACAGAAATACCTACTCTTAAGCCAGGCAGACACTGTACATACAACATTCAGTGATCGTACAGTACATGTTGTATCATTTTACACTATATGATTGGATCACCATCCTTCACAGCTAACACCCCTGATCTCTGTGCTTACACTCTATGTCACCGTGGATATGCCTGACCGTGGTACTTACGCCATATGTTTAAACAGAATCTCCATTTGGCTTTGTCTGTTTACAATTCCAATAAAGTTTCATTGAAGAACACAGCTGTGCCTGTAATTCACAATGTAGAGGGCAGTAATACATCTTCAAACCAGATGTAAACCCAAGAAAAACACGAAACAGAAGAATTAAAAATGAGAAAATGAAGAAGAAAGTGCTATGTTGACAACAAAAAGAAAGGCATTCTGCTTTGTTGCCACAGCTCTGTGATCTGCTCTGTTTTTTCTGTCCGCCTGCTCTGCTGCTTACACCATGTTTGTTGTTACTAGAGCTGCTCCACTCATGCAGGCTAAAGGTGTGTGCATTTAGCACAAATCAGATGGGCCATCAGCCAAAATTTCTGACATGTCAGAAATCCATCTGTCAGGTAGAAATTCAGTAAAATTCTAAAACAAGTTGGGTCCAGCAAAAAAAAAAAAAAAAAANAAAAAAAAAAAAAAAAAAATAATAAAAATGATCGGCCTGAAAAACATACATTGTCTGCCAGGCATTTTATTTTCTCAGCTATTCACATTACTCTTTCACTACTTCTCACTCAGCAGTAGAAAGGCTACAGTTTGACAGATCCATCAGCATTTTTCAGCTCTCACTCTACAGACATCTGTGATAAACCTGCAGAGACCCAAACATAACCTTGAGCTACCTTAACCTTGGGTTAAATGTGCTACTTAACCAGCCCCCGCTGGATTGTTCGTTATAAGTTTAGCCATGGATACTCAACGCCTTAGCGATAATCTTAAAAGCAATTGAAACTGTGTGCTAACATGGCAAATGTGGATTGTTTTTTTTTGTTTTTTTTTTGCACACTCCATTTGACAGAGGCTTTTATCCAAAGTAGTAAGAATACTGTGCAGTGGGAATGGAACCACTAACCCTGCCAGTTTGTGCTCTGCTCTCTCTATTAAGCTATATAACTCCACACAGAGAACATGGATAGATAAGCCCCAAGCCTCTGCAAGATTCCCCTGAAATGATGGTGGCCATTAGACAATGTCAGACAAATGTGTTCCCTTGGTTCTTATTGATGACAGCACTGAAACACAACCTAACAAATTAAATTCCTGCCGGACGATAAGTCTGGCAAATGTAACATCTTTGGATTTAACTGCCAAAAAAGAACTTATCTCCTTCAGGTCTTGGCTAAGTGATGTGACGCAGAGATTTTGTTTCTGCTCACCCACAGACAAGCTGAAAGATTTCAAGGAGACGTCAAGCATAAAACAAGGAATCTCATGCTAGCTTTGAGTAGTTATAACAAAGGGCCTTGCAGATGAAATAGTCATATTGAAATAAGCTAAAAATCTAATCTTGTGTTGAGTCTGTGTGTATTTGAGCATATTCCAATAAATTATCCTTGTATAAATGTTTATTAAAAATCTAGCAAGGCGAATTAACATAACCTTTATTTTTTGAAGAGACCTGCACTCTTAGTAATTATTACGCACTTGCACTCTTCTCTCTAATATTGTTCTCTGCTGTGTTCATGTTGTAGTTTGTCAGATAAGTCACATTTAATTAGAAAAGAAATTGAAATTCTTAATTGAAGCCCTGCTTTAATGGAATCGGAGCGCTCAGCCATCATTTTACATGAAGAACAGATAAACTCACTGAGACAATTTACCTGTTATTTAAAGCCAGTGCAGCTTTTGCAGCATTTGACTGTTGACAATTTTAAGATTTAAGGTAGGAACATCATGTATCACATTTTGTTGTTTTTTGTGTTTTGCTACTCATTCCCATTTATTTCCCCAAATAGAAAAAACAGAGCCCAAACTGGTTTTCAAGTCCCACCAGTGGTTTATTGCCTAGTGTTAGAAATGCAATTTTGCACTGTTCCCATTGAGTCTAATGCTGCGTTCATTGTACCTTGGAATTGGGAAGTTGTAACTCGGAATTACATCGTTTACGAGCACCGGGCGTTTGAGTGAAACAAAGTGGGAGACAACATGGATGCTTCCATGAAAACAAAAGAAGGTACATTTTAATGTTTATGAGCTATTTACCTTTTCAAAACCGCTACATGTTTAACCTGTTATTATGACTTTATGCTGATTTATGTAAAATAAACACTTCTCTAAGCATTCATTTGTAAATGTCGATATTACTGTTTACGGTGCGAGCAGCCATGTTGAAGTGATGTCAATACTGAACTTGGGCTTGGAAAGCTTGTCCGACACTCGGAATTTCAATTTGGAAAGTCTGGCTTTGACTTTTTCCAGTCAGAAGTCAAATTCATACTTCCGAGTTCACGGTGAACGCAGTATTAATCTTGTATTCCATACTAATCAAAATTGCAATTACAAATTTGTTTAAGGTGTGCAAATTTGTGTAGTTTTTCTTTTTCCTTTCTTTTTGTACATGGTGCATACACCCACAAAGACAAAGCATTAGTGTGTGAATGGCGGCAGAAAATGGGCCTGCCTTACTGGTTTCTTTCCCCAGAGACGATTCTTACACTGGAACTGACTGTTAAACAAGCGCTACTGTACATCAGGAACAAAGTAATGCACAAAGCTCCATCTCCTGACCTTACGTCTTATGTATCTGTGTGTCCACATGCGAGTGCCTGTATGTCCATATCTATGCGATTTGTGTGTGTGTGTGTGTGTGTGTGTGTGTGTGTGTGTGTGTGTGTGTGTGTGTGTGTGTGTATTCCATCGTGTATTGGTGTATGTGAGGAGAGAGTGCCTGCAGGGGTGTCAGTGGAGGTTTAAGATATTCAGCTTGCTGTCAGCACCGACACATTTCTCCCTCTGCACCACTGCACAGATATGCAAATCCATCCTCCTCAGAATGCAGAGTGCCAGATCAGCTTCAATTTATTCCACTCTGCTCTCTTTCCCTTTCTGCACTCTCTCTCTCTCTCTCTCTCTCTCTCTCTCTCTCCCTCCACTCTTGCCTTTTCTTCTGACTGTCTCAATTCCATCTTTGGTTCTCTGTTTGGTCTTTGCTGCTCTGTTCGTGGCATATGCCCTCAATAAGGAATTGCATGGCGGTGAAAGGGATTTCTACTGAGAAGCTTCCAGTCTGAGCTCTTAGAGTTCTTTCAGTCTAGTACAAGGTGCAAGAAGTGCATGGCTACCTGAGTGTGTGTGCATTTGTGGACATGTACCACTGTGTGTTCTGTGTATTCCTCCCTTGGTGTCATGGCGGATTGTTTGCATTGTGCCCACGCAACAATACACCTCTCCCTTCCCGCTTGTTAATTACCCGTGATAGAATAGTGACGGCCTACATCGCTAGTGGTGAAACACAATTAGTCAGTTTGCCAAGCTGCTCTCAAAAAGGCTATCTCACTAGCACACGGTGTCATCAGTAATCTAGTCTCGGCATAATCTAAATGCCAATGTCTATCCCTTGTGATCTATCCCCAGCCCACACTACATTTACATTCTAATTAGATGTGGCCAAGGCTGCTTTTTAAGGACCCTTTTTAATAACACGGCAGTATTCACCTTTTCAGAGTCCCATTGCGGCTGTAAAAAAGTGGGCTACACTTTATGATATTTTGTCCCTTTGACATTGTGGCTACTGATGATTTAAGTAGCTTTTTTAAGCTCTTGGCACACGACTGCGCAGTCTGACAAGAGGTTTTCTCATCCCTACGGGATAAAATATATATTGAATTATGAAAAATAGACAGTGTAAATGCAGGAACAAACTGGCAATGCTGTGCACATCACGCCCAATTAGTCTTGAATAAAGCATTTAAAAAATGTAACCATAGTCTTACATCAGATTGTTGTTAACGTTCATAAGAATACTTCATTTTTGTTTCACTGGTTTTACTCTGTTGGATGAACAATCTTATCTCGGTGTAATTATCAGCTCTTTTATAATGCTGTAACGTCTTCTCCTTTCTAATTTGCTGTGAGTTGACAGCTGTTCTAACGTTCTAAGCCGTTACAGGGCCTTTTAGAAGGTTTGGAGAGCTGCTGTATTTGTATTTGGTGACAACATGCTGTTCTAACAGGAAAATGTGATAGAAACTAATGTGAAAGGAATAAAACATCTTCTGGATGACTGCCCTCATTTGCACTCCCTCAAAGGTGGTGAGAAGTCTGTGTGGGATCCCACATTTCCTCATCACCACCATTTCCATTTCACAGCAACACTTCATTTCACCAGCTGAGATGATAACTGCCACTGGTAAATTTTTCGTACAATGTTTAGCTATCAGCAAGCAGCATAATAAAATGTTAAACATATTTGTATTTTGGGATTTACATGTAAAAATTCTGTCCACAAAGCACAATTTTTCTTATTTCTGTTATGTATTACAGCTCAGATTATATTTGACATTTTGACACTGTGTTCATAACACGATGGAGAAATGAATAAAATTACTCCCCAAATGCCACAAAACCAAGTTTTGCTTAGAATAAAGCTATTTTATGCAAACTTCCTGTTAAATTTGAAATACAAGCACAGTTTCACAAATAATGTGCTACATTTCAATCAAGAATTGCCTTGTTTCTTTATTAAATTACAATTTATTTACCTCCCACAAGTGTAGTGTAGAAGAATACACTCCAGAAAGAAGAATGGCTCACTGATTCTATTATTTTCTTATATCACCTTCGGTGCATACATCGCCATTTATCAAAGATTAAAAAAATTGCTTGTTGTTTGACGTGTAGTTTGAGGAGGGCTTTAATGTTCCATCAATTGCCCAAACAGTCCACGAGTAGCAGTTGGCGATTGGATGGATTTTTGACATGCCAGGAAGTTTTGTCAGCTCACTCGCAGTTTGAGAAGTATCGTGACCTTTTTTCTTGAAGTCACAATTGGGTTTCTGTGTGTGTGTGGGTGTGTCAGAGATATATCATGGGCTGTGTCTATGCATGTCAATCCGACAGCTGTCAATCGATCAATCATAACTGTAATGAGCTTCTTTTGATATTATTATAGTTGTGCTCAATATGTTGTGGTTAATTCAATAGTCTTGCTTATTTTCAGATGCTATCCGCAGGTCCTATCTGCCTTTTTCTTTCACCGTGTCAACATTGTGTGGATGCAGCCATATTGTTTTGAATGAAATAAAGCTTTATTGGAAAATGTCAATGGAAAAACTGTCAAATGTGAGTGATCATGTCGGCCAAATCGGGTATATCAGTCAGAAGCATGTGATTATAGAAATTGCTTAACATTGGCTAATTCACATAATGTCTGATTAAAAGTGTTGACCTGACTATTTGAGTTTTTGTCTTGTTTTTTTGTCAGTAAATCAGATTAGAGTTTTATTTTGCAGCATTTTAGAACTACAAACAAAATGTTGCCTTCAGTTCAGTCGTCTGTATATTATTAGGCTTTTGAATGTCAAAAGCTGTAAGCTTTGGCTATTTGACTTTAATTGAAAGTACTAAAGGAATGTTGGAAAAATTAAGATGAATGGGAACTGGGAGTGGTTTAAGTGAAATCCTGTCCATGCTTGTCTCTAGTCAAGAGCAAAGCCAGAGTAGAGGATTGTGAGGAGAGTCTGTAGTTGGTCCTAGTCAGTGATTTAGAAATTTAATTTGTTTCATGTAAAAAGGGGAGAAGTTACTCATTATATTTTCTAGGATGTAAGTCAGGAAAAAAAGACATTAATTCTTTGGCACAGTTCTGTGGGGGGAGATACTAAATAATTCCATAAAACACAGTCACTGCACATGTTACAATACTTTCATTTTATTCTTTCTTCAAACAAGAAATAGCTGTGCTTGGAATTGAATTTTATTTTCATCTACAGTTCTCTTGTCGTCTCCAGCTGACGTCTTTGTTTTGCTGCTCGGCTGTGAATGAAAATCAAAACCCTGTGACAATAATAACTACATGAAAGGAGCAAATAGTACGAACATCTGCTTCACTTTACGCCAAGTACAACCTCAGTATAATTCACTCCCAAGCATAACATGAAGCGATGAAATATGTTAATTAAATTGGTCTGTAATTTTCTCTTAACCATTTTTGTCGGATGTCTCAGAAGAACTCCAGCACCTTGTTTCCAAATCTGGTCATAATTAGAGGACACGTATGTCAGTATGAATTGTTTTTCATGTGGCATTTTTGCACTGACCTCCCAGTAACACAGTGTTCTGCTGCAGCCACCAGTTTATTGTACGAGCCTGTGAGGGAATGATTGATAAGCTGTGAAGCTCTTGCCCCCTTTCCAGGAATTACTCATGGCTGCAGGGGGAATCTTCTCTCTCTGTGGGGGAGCGTTAGTATAAGCTGTAACTGATAGACTTTTTCACTCAGTCACTGCGAGTTCCCCAGACGCTGGAAGACACTGCAAAACCTGACATTCAGTCTCTTAAACCGCCGATGTTTGACTAAAAGCGCTCTTCATAAACACGGGTCAGGCATCAGCAGCACCGTGATGGTCTAACTGGGACACGTAACACATGCCTTCCAGAAGGAAGATCCATCTGCTCATTCATTGCTATTCAACAGGATTTGGTACATGAGTAAATTTCCAGCGAAATGGAAAGAATGTCAGAATCTGCTGTTCTGCTACATTTTCATTATTTATTGATTCCTCAGTTATGTTTATTACAAATAAATATAAGGAGCCACAAAACATTTCAATTGGCAATGCTGAAAACAGGGTTAGAATGATTTCTTTGAAGTCACACACACTAACACTACAGATTTTGTTGCACAGTTTCCTTTTGTATTTTGCCATTAGCAATATGTTTTGTTTTTTTAGTCTCTTTACATCTTCCATTTTAAAAGACCATACTGATGAGTTTGCATGTTTATACACAATATATGCAACCCACATTCATGTTGTGTTACTGACAGTCATTTTCCAAAAGATAAAACTGTATTTTTGGTTTTGTGCTATTTTTACAGATCCTCTTATCTTTCAAAAGCAATGTTCAGGTGATACATCCACCTTAAAATTCAATGTTTTGCTTTCTAACACTTATGCACCATTGCAGAGGGCACAGTCATTTCAATTTCTCGGTAAAAGCTTTCTGCTGAGACTAGATTTCCTGCTGGAGATATACGTTGTTTTCCCTGCAGCTCCATGTTGGATCAGTTACTTTGACAAAGACCTGAATAGACAGTGTCCGCTGTGATGGATTATGTATCTCGAGTACATTTCAAGTCTTGACAAGTTGATTTTAGTAGTGTACTGGAATGAACTGAAACCAGTCTGTTTCAGTTCATTCCAGTACACTACTAAAGTGGTGGTCTGATTAGTCGGAAAAATTTCTAAAATGGACTGCTCCAGTAGAATGTTTTGGGAAATGGCTGACAGTAAGATAACATATATGCAGGTTGTACTGTATATATTGAAAAAAGATGCACTATTACTGATATTGTCCTTTAACAGAGTCATATCTAATACTGTTGTACCTTTAAACATACAATATTTTATTTTCTGAGCCAGAGGTCAATAAAAATGTTGCAATGGAGGCAAATGAGACAGATATGATACACAAGCTTTTGCTTTCTGAAGCATCTGTAAAAGTTCACAATAACTTATTCTATCTTAAGGCAGAGAAGAAGGATTAGAGCAGCTTTATCACTGCTGTTATCACTGCTACATCATTCATATGCAGACAGAGTAGAAGAGTATCGCATTTTATGATGTGCAAGTCAAAATGACAAAGAATTTCTAATCTGTGTTTAGATGACAGTCACTTTGGCAGATATCTGATACATATCAGATTTATTTTCACATGTGATTGTGTCCCAGAACAGATGTGAGAATATCTGAGTCCATGTGTTTTTTTTTTTTTTTNTTTTTTTTTTTTTGTTTGTTTGTTTTTTGCTGCTTACATTTTTACACTGCATAGCTGATATGTGCCATATGTGAGCCAAAAAAAACAAAAACAGAATTGGGTTATTGGTATCTGGCGTTTAAACATAGTAGCATTCACTTGCACCATTTGGTGTCCCAAGGTGAATTAAATTGAGCAAGTGTCAGCATTCACGTGTCAGCATTCACTAACTCACTTTAAACCCACATTCACACTGTGAGCAAATGAGTTGCTTTATTATGACTGAAGCAGGAAGCTTCATTTGCATGTGTAGTTGTCTCATGCAGCTATAAAGTTTTGAACATTCACATAATGTTTTTTTTTTTTTTTTTTNTTTTTTTTTTTTTTTTTTTTACTGCTTTTTATTGCCTCTCTGGTAGGCTTGAGGAAAAAATGCCCTTGAAATATTGCCCTTGAAATATTATGAAGAGCCCCTGAAAGTGAAAGTTAAAATTATAAATATTCATTTCTTAATCAGGTACAACTGAGCTCAAAGCTGTTTTTGATCTTTTTATTCCTGCATTTATGGATGCATTCATGGAGAAACATTGAATGGGTGCAGTAAACATCCATTTTACACTTGCCAGCAAATCTGTCTACAGTCAGGCACTGCAGGCTGAGCAGACTGAGCTGCTTAGCGAACAGACACACACAGGCTGTTTATGATATGGGAAAGTTTGTGTTTTAGCCTGTAAAAAATATCGTCAACCTGTAACAAATGTCCCATGCTTGAAAGACTTAAATATATAAGACTAAAAGAAGCCGAAGTAATAATCATTTACAATATTCTCATTATTCACATTGAAGCACAGTCCCATTTAATTTAGGGTGATGTATTATTTTTACATACAGAATCACCCACATGCCCACATTTCATGCTCCCACCATCTGATGACAACCGAATTTCTCCCCCTTTAAATAACTGCATTCTCTTTGCTGTTTTGCTTTTTGCTTTAGTAACTTGGGCTTATGCTCAACATTTAGCATGTTCAGTATAAAGACATGTCCTTTTTGCCCATGTTCCACTCGTGTGCCTCAATTTGATTCATCCATATATTTTATACACATTTTAAAAAACTAAATGGAAATCCCAGAAAAAGGCCCAAAATGTTATGCTTGGCAGAGGTGGAAATGTTGTACCGATAATGAGATTTTACAGTTAGGGCGGGTGGAAATAGATTTTTTTAAATAAAAAACAGTTTTCTCATCTGTCTATAAAGCCAGAAATCGCTGTCCGTTCCCCATCTGCCTGTGGCACTAATATCTTGAGAACCCGGCACTGTATGAAGAGTGAAATTTGGCATATTTGTTGCTCAGGACCCAAGGACGTGCAGTGTCACGTGCAAAATTGTTTGGATGAGTGGTTCTTGAATTGAGCTTTACTGGTAAAAAGTAGTCTGGTCTCCAAAAAACTTAATAGATATAGTGTTTGCTGTAATGGATTATTTATCTCAAGCAAGTTTCAAGTCTACAATTTGAAAATGGTTTTTAAATTTGCTGCTCCTGTAGTATATGTTGGGAAATGCTTGTCAGTAAAGCAACATGTATGCGGGTTGTATATATATTGGGCTCAAATGTGCAATATCACCAGTATTGTCCTTTCAGGATTGCGACTTTAAACAGTGCCTAGCAAACTACAAAAAGGCTAGCACAAAGATAATGTACGACGTTTGGTAAATGTGTGGTGGTATAATAACGACTACAGTCTATATTTTGTGTGTGTGTGTTGTTATAAACCACCACCATGTCCTCACTGCTCCACATCTGCCTGCTAACCCACTCCATCTTTGCTGTCCCAACTTGCCAGACTGTGGTTCTTTAGTGAGTTGCGACTAACTGCCATGTGCGTGACTAAAGCGGCTCAACAGTGTGCTGCTGGTTGGAGAAATCACTCAGCCATTACACCCCCTCAGTGTCTGTGAAAACAGCTTCGGGCAGCGAGGTNGAGAAATCACTCAGCCATTACACCCCCTCAGTGTCTGTGAAAACAGCTTCGGGCAGCGAGGTTTTGGACAGACCAGGACATGGAAAGAGTGTGTTCTCTCTGCAGTGGAAGCACGGTTGACGCTTCTCCCTAACCCCTTGCAAACAGCATGCCGACACAAGTCTTACACACAACAGCTTCTCTATCCACTTGTAAATTCACTAGCTAGGCAGCACAGGAAGGGAATGTAAATTAGGTGTGACTAACAGCAAGATGGGAATCTGGGCAGTTTTCCCCCCCCCCCCCNCCCCCCCCCCCTCTTCTGTAGCTCTTCTCTCCTGGCTGCTGAGAGATTTGTACACATCCACTTCACTGCAGCGCTCTGGGCTGCAGGCTGGGTTTCATGCACAGAATGACTCCAGCTGGAGGTGTACTAAGCTGAGGCCAGATAAGGCAAAGAAGATGGAAGGGCAGTTCTGCTGAGCCAAAGTCAGAATGAAGCCTTTTTAGAAACCCCATTAGATTTATCATGACCTGGGAGTCTTTTCACTCCATCCTGAAAACCACTGGACCAGTGTTCTGCTGACTGAAATGTGGGAAATACAAGTGCTGCATGCGATTTCTCAGAAATGTTTTTGAACTCTATTGACTGGCAGCAGCTTTGCAAACACATGCAAAATTTTTCTAACATGTTTAAAGATACAATTTGTATTCCACATATTGGGCTTGCAAAGTAGACATACAGATTTCCATGTTCCTGTTTTCATTTGGAGCTCTATTTTAAAACCTTTGCAAAAACACACACATCCACTTCTACTCTTCCTTGCTGCAGCACCATTGTGCATACTGAGTGGAAACAGACCATTTTACATGCTGCCTCTTTAAGGCCTCCTCCCGAAAAGCCCTCTCTGTTCTGATTGGCCATCTGTATTAGGACTGAGTTGGCAACACTCAATCCATGATGGTGTGACATGGATGCTGGCCAAACGCTTGCTCACTAGCCTCATACAAGGCATTTTCACCAACGAGGAATGGGTTCTGTCCTGGTTAATGAAACTAATTTGGAACCATTCAGAGCATCCCAACCAAAAAAATAAATAAAAATGTGACAATAACATTAATTACAATAACATTAACAATAATTGTGTATTACTCTACCTCTGTGAAAGTGAAAAAAATGGAGAAGTCGAAATGCATTTAGTGGCCTTTGTAACATCAGTAGTTGGCTCATGTATCTCCATTGGCTTTAAGTAAATACAAGATTATTAAATGCTTGCAAGTCAATAATGCAGTCCGCCATCTTGCTTATTTTCACTGATCTACCTCCCATGTTAAAACCACCACTGGTGCTTCAGTGGTTCCCCTACAAATTGGTGGAAATGTGGGCTAGTTCGATAGATGTCACCTTGGTTGCATGGTTATCGAACCAGTTCAAAAACCAGAATTTTTTTAGGTGGAAAAGTACTAATACTGTGTGTGTGTATGTGTAACCAAACATTCAGTTGGGTAAATTAAAATGTGTTACATGTTCATACAAACATGTTGCGGAAAAAATAACTATTCAAAAACAAAGCTTTCAACTCAATTCAGGTGGGTTTGTCTTATATGCGTTTCCATGGCCATCAACCTCAGGCTTTGTAACCTATTAAGTAATGCTATAAAATGCACAAAAAATGCACAATAATGTAACACGTCCCCTTTAAAGATTTACGTCAGTAGCATACAACAGTAAAACAGGTCAGCATTTTCAGTTATCATAATTGAGAAATGATGATTTTTCATCATGACAAGTTTTGCAATTTAATGTGAATTTAATTCAGATTTACATATTGGGACAGCAAGAGCCCCCCCCCAAAAAAAAACAGTTGCTTCTTGTATGAAA
This sequence comes from Lucifuga dentata, assembly GCA_014773175.1. Taxonomy (NCBI): domain Eukaryota; kingdom Metazoa; phylum Chordata; class Actinopteri; order Ophidiiformes; family Bythitidae; genus Lucifuga; species Lucifuga dentata. The sequence continues at coordinate 37,970 of VXCM01000268.1, forward strand.
TGAAGTTTACTCAGGCAGGATGATGGCAGGACTTTCCCATCAAATTCCACTGATAGTCATGAGTAACACAAGAGCTTCTATAAATAAGGAATGTACTTTTACAATCCAGCCTAATATGGCCTTTGGGTAGAAGTGTCATTGAGTGATGGAAATGAATATGTTATCGTACCTCTTGCTTTTTTTTCCTTTCAGTTTCTTCTCTTTTTAGTTTGCCATCTACTCCTGGACACCATGTTTGAATTCATACCATTAAATCGTTCCATTTAATATTAGATTTCTCATCTCTCTCTCTCTCTCTCTCTCTCTCTCTCTCGGCAGCGAGCTTCTGATAGACTCTGAATCGGGTATTGTGGAGCTCCAGTGGGAATCACTGTAACAGATACTATTGGAGGTGTTATATTCAATCACAGAGCTCATCGTGCCCCACTTTCAACTTTCCTTCTCTGTTTCATTATTTGTAGGTGTAAAGTAATTTCCTCATGTCAAAGTATGTTATCAGATGGAGTATCAACATGTGCTTGTAATGTGTGTGTAGCTGCTCCAGGTTTATTATTTTGTTGTGTGGGGACTGTTGCTACCTCCTTTTTTGCTTTTCAGTTGCTCTCTCAGAAAGAAAGCAACCAGCCAGTTATTCTTGTGATTATTATTTCAAGGAAGCTGAGGGGAGTCTGTGTTATTGATGTCAGGGATGATGTCAATGAACCTCTATCACAACCTAATAAATACTCTTTGTACTGCAGCCCCCTAGAGCTTAAAGGGATTATGTGAGTGCGCTTTTCATCAGCGATGGGCCATATTCTCTTGTTAGGTGTAATGGGAATAGTATGCGCGTATTTATATTTGCAAATATGTAAGGGGAGTCTCAAAGTATAATATACGCGCATCTGTATGTCTTTGCGTGCCTGAGTATGTGTTCGGCCGTGTGTTTTACAGTCTAGCCCTCTGCAGACAACCTGTGCCTAGTTTATAGCCTCCTCCCCAGCTGCAGCATGTGGGCAATAAACCTTTCTCCAGCAATCTCCAAACAGTGGAGCAATCAATGGGAAATTATATCAGTCAATCGATGGGCCAGCCTTTCTATTTCTTGCTCTCCCTCCTCTATCTGTATCCTTTTCTCCCTGTTCCTATCATTCTCTCTCTCAGCCTCCTTCTCTCTCTCCTCATCCCCTCTGTCTCATTTTTGCTGTCTCTGTTTTTTTCCGCCCACTCTTCACTCACCCCCTCCTCCATTTTACTTGGGTTCCCTCCAGCTCTCTCTCGGCTGCTCAGCACCTACTCTGAAATGCGACAGCTCAGCAGCTCCAGAGCCATTAACAGGAGTCACTTTCACACATGCCGATATGTAACATTGCCGGATTCACATTCTGGGCAAATACAGGTACGACGTGTTCATGCGACCAGCGACTGTTCCTTCAGTCAGTTATAGTTATGCCACTTATGTTGTTGTCTCTTTTGTCCTTTCTGGTCAGTGGCCATTTGCACCAACCATTTTTATTGTTCCACTTTATATTTAACGTTAACTTTGCATATGCGTATGCAAGACGGCTGGTACAAATATCCTGTATTTGTCCTCTAGAATTAAAGCCATTCATTTTGAAAACTGGCAAAAATCATGGGGGCAGCAATGACAACTTTTTTCACGTCAGAGTGCAGCTTTCACCTTCATAACACAAATAAAATGCTGATCTCATTTCATTTATTAGTTTGTCAGGGACAATGCTCATTGATCAGTAGTACAACAGAAAACTGTAAATGAGCCAGAGTTAGCCCAAAAGGCTAGTCTCGAGTATCGCCCAATAAATACAACTCGCATACACATTACATTACTGCTAACCATTTTCCAAAACATACTACTGGAACAGTATATTTTCAAATTGTTTTCCTACCTTCCTTCATTCCAGTACGTCATAAAAAATCCACTTGTAGAGACTTGAAATGTGCTTGAGAAAGGTAATCCATTACAGCAAACCACATGCCTTTTTTTTTTTTTTNCTTTTTTTTTTTTTTATGTAGTGTTAGCATTTTAATGTACTTAAAAGATCTGAGAATTCCTCTTGGAATTCTTCTTGAATGTCGTTTGCATTCACATGCATTACATTCGGAAGCTATGATGTTGGAAACATGAACACAGAAGACAAACAATATATATATATAAAAAAGACATCCTGAATCAGTTGATTGCATTGAAGAGGCAACAAAAATCCTTTTGGTTAACGTCTGAGTAGTAAGAGTGTTATTCAGCTTAATTTATAAAACAGTACTGAAAGCACAACACAACTCCTCTACTTAGAAATTAGAACTCTGTGCGCTTTTAACTGCATTAAAATGCTAAAAATTAACTAACTTTGACAAAAATAAATAAATAACAGCGTGTGGTTTTCTGTGATGGATCACCTATCTCAAGCACATTTCATTAGCTTGCCAGGCAAAAGAGAACAGCAGCAAATGAGGCCATGTTAACAGAAATATTTTAAGTCACTGTAGCTTCCAAAAACAAGCTCATAAATTTATCTTCACACTTGGATGCTAAGTGCAGGACTGTCTGTTCCAGAACTGGTCAAATGAGTAAATACAGCGGATAAATTTATGAAATGGTTTATTCACTTATTTAATTTTGTTTCCACATGTGGTGATATGCTGTATTTCACTGAAATGTTGCTGGGTCTTCACATGGGAAATTACCAGAGTTCATTTTCCAGATTTTTTTAACTCCAGCTCACACGACACTCAAATGGAAGCACGCGACTAGTCCGAGCAGTTGGAGCATTAGCACGTTTCCCAGAAGTAGCCTCTAAATGCTGGAATCACACCGCTCTGACTGGCTCTCAGGAGTTCAGCTAGAGTCTCTCTGTTTTATGACACAGTTATTGGGCTCTTAACATCTAATATTTATACTCCCTAAAATACATACTAGAGTGGTGCTACTCTGAGAACGTGTCTAAAAAAAACAAAACAAAAAAAAAAAAAAAANAAAAAAAAAAAAAAACAACTTCTGAACCAATAATGCATTTCTCTTATAGAGGATTATATTTTTATTAGAAAATCCTTTGGCAGCAATCACCAGAAATTCCACTGTCACTTCCAGACATGTGCAGCTCTTAGCCATGGCATTCAGACAGGCTTGGAAATGGTGAGCAAACAGCACTTCTCCTAAAACACCTCGTTTGTGCTGCTGCTACCCACAGAGTTCAGCCGTAATGTGACAACCTGAAAAGAAAGCACAAGTGACAACCAGCACCCTGCCTGTCACAGTTATATCATTTCCTCCCTGGCCTCAGCTGAGGGAAAACAGCCAGGTAGAACCACAGGTTGACAAGCAGGAGGCTTGTTTTGAAGCTGACAGACACCAGGTTATTGTTTCCACAGCATTTAAGGACGAGGGTCAACACAGATTATCAAAACAGAAAGACAAAGAAACGAAAGAGACGAGAAAACAGACCGCAGTGTGTTTGTGTGTGAATGAGCTTCATTGAAGTAAATTGTAATTGTAACGTGATCAGTGGAGATGAAGTAGTTTTCCAGTCGGCGTGTTTTCACAAGCCTCAGCCACAGGCTTGAAAATAAAAAGCATGAAGTTGTTATTTACCTCAACTGAAGAAGAGGGCTTTTTATTAGATCCAGTCATTTATTTGTAATTTTCCCTGTTAAGGAGTTTCTCTGTTTTTGATTGTGTGACTTTGCTGTTGTATTACGATGTGTGTGATGGTAAATGTATCATAACGGCCATTTTCTCAGCATTAATTCCATCTGTACTCTGATTTAAGCCTGACAAAATCAGAGCTTTACTGTTCTGTCTCTTTTTAAGAAACATCAACTTAAAGGACCATACAGGTTGGTTTGCATGTTTGAGTCCAATAAATACTCCTCTCATACATGTTATGTTACTGCCAACCATTTTCCAAACTCTAAAATTGTGTTCTGGTTTTTGTGTTATTTTGTCAAATCCCCTAGGCTTTCAAAATCAAATGTTGAGGTGATACACCCACCTTAAAATTCAATGTTTCACCTGTGAAGCCATACGCCAGAATATAAGACATGGTCATTTTACTTTCTCGGTAAAAGCCCTCTTCTCCTGGGACTATATTCCCTGGCGGAGACATACATTTTCTTCCATGTAGCTCTTTGCTAGATTGGTTGAATTAAGTAATTGCAACAAAAAATAATGAACTGTGTAGTTTGCTGTGATGGATTACTTATCTCAAGCATGTTTCAAGCCTCTGCAAGTTGATTTTAATAATATACTGGAATACCACTCTACTGAAAGCTTTGGAGGTATTTCATGGTTATTTAAATGCAAAATCCAATGGCTGCCTGAAACCAATGGCTGCCTGGAAGGTAGGAAAAAAAAATAATTTGAAAATGTACCGCTCCAGTAATACATTCTTGAAAATGGTTGGGAATAATGTAATGTGTTTGTGGGTCATATTTATTGGGCTCAAACATGCAAAACCACCAGTATGGTCCTTTAACTGCTGATTAATGTAATCAGAGGAATGATACTTGCAGTTGCCATTCATAGTTATGGAACTCTCAATGCAAACTCAACACTTCCTGCTAATTTTCACAATAAAAGCCTTCCAATGTTTAATAGGATTGAGTCAATTCAATAAAATTAATTAAAACATAAGATTTTTATGATGAACCATCTGCAGTAAGTGTTCAGCTCCATTGACAGTGCCATACTATAATCAATAGAATCTCTCTGAATGAATTAATAGGTGGTGGCCAAAACAGCATTTAGGCTAAAAAGAGAAACTGGTAGCATTACTGTGGTTAGTTCATCATGACAGTGTTTTTGTACAGAAGAAATGAAAACTGTGGTAACACATTATGCTAATTTACCATGACAGGCGTTAGAATGGAGGTATGAGTAACTTTTCCCCTTTTCCTTCCTAGGCCTGTATTTGTAGATACAGTATTTCTACGTGCAGCCACGCCTCCAACTATTATTTGAGATTCTGCCATTACTTGACATCTGCCTTTATTTGAACATGTTCAACAGTAGTTTGATAAGATTCTTCATTTAAATTCTCATCTGACCTACTTACACTAGGGCCCAAGTTACTGTTTTATGACTGGTGTACTAATCAGCAAATACCTGCAGGTTCCATCTGTAGCAGAATTCTTGACCATTATGTTTTTCTTGGCAAAATAAGCAACATTTACAGCATCATACACACACCAATGGAGTACAGTGAAGGAATGTAGACCGTGTGTTTATTACTTATCCTGTATTTCATGTTGCTTATAATCCATTTCATTCTTTGTACCTGATTTTACTTTTTTCCCTTGTTTTTTGATTTTGTTAATCATTACACACACTTATAGTGGAATATGTCTTTTGCTCTTTTTGCCGTGTATCCTTTGAGCAACATCACAGGAAGTCATTCTTGCATCTGTGGTGTTGCTTACCGTTGCAGCATACTGCTTGTACATCTGTATAAGCAGATTAAGAGACACAGCAGTGTGCTGACAACAAAGGCTGTAGTCTAATCTCTTAGTACAGAATAAAGGGCCTCATTGGCCTTTTACTTCATCATGTCTCTCTCTCTCTCTCTCTCTCTCTCTCAGCCTGCCTCCCTCCCTCTCCNTTGGCCTTTTACTTCATCATGTCTCTCTCTCTCTCTCTCTCTCTCTCTCTCAGCCTGCCTCCCTCCCTCTCCTTGTCTACAGAGGCCGTCTCTAATAAGCAGGCCTTGAGCTTTCAGAAAGGTCACTCTGTCCATTTGATGGTGTTTTGATTCATCTCTTCCTCTTCTTTCCCCTCCCTGTTCTTCCCTTTCACACCCTTTTCCCTCACAGGGAAGCTGGAGAGTCACTACCACCAGCGTGCCAAGAAGGGGCTGGTTCCATCAGCTGCAGAGTGATGTCAGAGGAGAAGCAAAGGAGGAAAATGGTGTCTGATTGACCACAGCTCAAGGAGACATGGCAATTTGTCTTGTCTGGAAAAATGGCTGCATTCTTTATTGGGTTGTCCTGCCTGTAATTTGTCAGGAATTATCAATACGGACAAAACTGGGCTCAGCTGTTTGTTTTTAATCATGGGCCTTTCTCATTTGACAGAAGGAATATTGCTTACAATTATGCAATACATACAAAAATCAATTTTAAAGTAGAGGTTTTCAGGTTTCTTTGTTTTGTTGTTCTCTGGATCTCATTGACATTTAAATTGCAAAGTTGATTTGTTTAAATAAAAACACAAATAGAAATTCACAACTACAAATTTCAATGGAAATATAATTCACCACTGAGGTTTATCGTGGCAGCAGAGGGAAAAATATTTGAGCTCTACTCTGTCAATAACTTAACTGTTAAAAAGAGAAATGGCATCACTCTTCCCTCCTAATTTCTTAAAGTGGTGGCCAGTTCAGTAGATCTCACCGTTAAACATGATTACCACATTTCAATGGCATTAAAAAGTGTTTTTTGCAGTGTTTGTAGACTGGAGATCCAACTTGTGAAAAATCACGTTAAGAGTAGGAATTCCTATCATTCACTCGCTTTATGAAATGTTACTTCAGGAACTTGCACCATACAGTCATGTTCAGACAAACGGTGCAGCTTATGACTATGAATGATAGAAGTCTCTGTCAATATTTGTGAGAGACAGAAGTTTCTGTATTATTCTCGATATCTGGAGGACCATAGAACAAAACCAGTGAGTTTCCTTGATTGAGTCCCTCATTGTTTTATACCAAAATGCCACAGATGTGCGTAAAACTAAAAAAAATTAGCGAGCAGGATCATAGGAAACAAGTTGGATTAGAAAAAACAAACACTCTGAAAAAACTGTAGAGCTCTACGATGGAAGACTTAAAAGTTTGCTGTTGCTGTTTTACTGTGTCCAAAAAAAAAAACTAAAAACAAAAAACAGTTACCTCCCTGATTGGGCTGGGGCAGCTTGTGACTGACCAATCAGTAATGTTTGGTCTTGCAGGCTCCACCCAGCAGCTTCTGAACCATCTCAGAGTGTCTACCCTGGAGTCCGAGCTAAAAAAAAACAAAAAAAACAACTGGTTCTGGAACCTTAGTTTTGTTTTTCCTTGGTTTGAAATGAAGAAAAGATCCTGAAAGCTTCCTGTGGTACGAAAGTATTCAGTACTTATATCAGTGGGTGCTTTGACTTTGATACTGGTTATACACTTAAATATAGTTTATTTTATAATTATGTTTTTGTATTCTAATAGAGAACATATTGAGTTTGAGAAAAACTTAAATATCTTATTTGGTCTTTATAAGGTTTTTACCTTAACAAAGTTCTTATTACTTAAGCCCTGGAACTAGGTATCAAATGACTTAGCTTTGCTCAATACTTCATAATGTCAAACTGTTTTGCTCTGTATTAAAAATTCAATCCAACAGTATGCCCCAATTCTCATACCCAGCTCGACTCATGAATACGAGTATGCGATGGATTGTTTGTGGAAGTAGTGTTCATGGGTAGTTAAGTGTGATTGAGAGTCCTTAGCATCTTTACCTCCCTGGTAAGTAAACAAAAGTGCCAAATCTGCAGTGTGACTCCAGTCTGGATAGATACCAAACATGCAAAGGCTTGTGCTTCCCAAATCATTTGTTTAGTCGGCTTTAACTGCTTTTCTGCACTCACACAAAGGTTCCTGATATCTACATTATGAGCTGTCTTTCGTCTGGTTTGAGTACTGTTATGACAGGTTTTGATTGCTATGCTGCCAGTACAATATAATTTTGTGCTTCACTGTTTTAACTGTTCACTGCTGTGTGTTTATTTCCTTCTAAAAGTGAGTGCTTCTTTGACTGAGCTATTTCTAGCCTGAGGGTGTATTTCACCATGGTTTCAAAAGCAATGCATGAATCACCAGCACACACCCATCTCCACTTGTTATGTTTTTGTGTATCCATGCCTCGCATTGTAATTCACTGTTGATTAGCCGAGCTTTACTCTTGTTTGAGTTGCAGATTAGCTACAAGTCTTTGCTGCAGTCCATTCAGCATGAGAACACCTAATTGCACCAACCTTCCCAGTAATCTCCCACCCAAAGAGGGTATGAGGGTCTCTTTTGTAAAGTTTCACCATAGATGGTGTTTTTTTTTTTGNTTTTTTTTTTTTCCGGAGGCTGCTTAAGAATTCACAAAATGTAGCCCCCAATGAATCAACAGTGACAGCTTCTTGCCCTGTGGGTGGCCTTTTCTTCTTTCTCTCAGATCAGGGCATTTCTCTAGATGAGAACCGACATCCAGGTTCATGCAAACAAGAACTCTGTGCTGTAAAACAGAACAATTAAGCTCAGGCAGTTTTTGCTAAACCTTTAATACATGCCATGAAATCATTCGCTGTTGGTTTTTCATGCACAAAAGATGAAGTGATGAACTTGGGGGTGGGGGGGAGGNGGGTGAAGGTGCTCCACTTACATATTAAAACAGCTCTGCCATGCTGCCTGGATCGGGGAAAAGGACAAATCTGAGTACCTGGAGTAATGCTGGACAGCTTCATCCAATTTTGTGAAGATACTGCAACACATGAGCACAACCTGATTCAGGAGTAGGACCTCCACTTCAGATTCCTTTCATTTTGATCCAAAAGCCTAGGAATTTTTAATTCAATTAGACCTGAATAAGTGTCGTGTTTATTCATCATTTGGGCTGAAAAGGATGCCCGATTGAATTTCCTGATTGAAATGAAATGCAGTTGACTCCAATCCAACAGTATGCCCTCCTCCACCATCAAGCCAAGTTTCCAGTTGTAGGAGCAGCAGGACCTTTGTGTGCTTGCTGAGAGACTGATTGGAGTGGAGATTCATGTCCCCATCCCCCATCCCCATAGACCAGGAAGAGAAATTAGGCTTTGGAACACTTGGCGGCTGGAGAGGGAACAATACAACCTGGGAACTGCTTGTGTCTCATCCATCTCACACTGTGTCACACAACACTGCCTGTCCTCTCGAAGATGAGCAATGGGTGGATGTACAAAGGAAGGAAGAAAGCAATATTGAAAGAGCAGGCTTTGCAAGTGTTGGCTCAGCAAAGAGGCTCAGCAAAGCCAATACAATTCCACATATTGAAATCATACTAATATTTCCTAATTTTATCTAATTACGACTTACCAACAGCAGCATAAGACCGCGCCACACACCTCATCCTTTCACTAAGCTGAAGGGAGCTAATCATAGCACTTTGTAAAACTGTAGATAAATTAATAGCTTGCACTGCCCTGTTCACACGCATCATTTCCTTATCACGCTTATGACTATCACCACACTACAGATTGCTGCTGTAGCAAGGCTTTATACAGTTCCTGAGTAGAACAAAATCCCTCCCCTGCCTGCCTTGTGTGTTTCCACTATGTGTCACGGTTCATCAGCTTTGGTTAGTCCAGAGGTCTGAAGTGGGCCCCCATCTGATGAAGGGAAGTGCGTGAACTTTTGAGTGCTTGAGTCCCTCAAGACATGTGGCTAAAATGGAAAGAGATCTGAAAATGGATGCCTCTGTGTGTTTCCCTCTGCTTGAGGAATACAGCTATAACCTGCTTGTCCTTGAGGGATGGTCAACAGGAACTGTAATATGTGAACTATGATATAAATAAATAGGATTCTACCACAAATGCCAATGGTCAGAGGCAGTCTGCGCAAAGTCATTAACTGCACAGCATTTAGAGCAAACTGACTCACAAAACACTGAAGGCTTCACAAAAAAAGGATTCTGGCTTCTCAAAGGGGGAGCAGATGCATAAATTCAATTTTAAGTTGATTTTCCATTACAAATGGCTTTCCTTCACTGGCATTTTAAAGATCCACTGATAAGTGATCAATTAAGTCTGTGACCCTTTGACCGCAATCAATCCGACTTTACCTGTAGCAACACAAATGCAGTGTTGGATTTTAACAAGGTAGTTCTATCCTTATCAGTCTGAAAGTGGAACAGCACAGACACACTGAAAAAAAAAAACTCACACCGGGTATAATACTTGTCTTAGGCAAANAAAAAAAAAAAAAAAAACCCACCAGGACTGTTTCACAGTTTCTCAGAGCTTTTTAACAAACATAACAGCCCACAGAAGACAGTTCTGATGACAGCGTGTCTGCAAGGCCTCATCTGTCAGGAAGGCTACATCACTGAACACTCTCAATTGTCAAGCTTTAGCAAACTGAATACATAAAATTGTCCCTTCCAGGCTTCTGTTTTTTAAGAGCAGACACTGTAACCAATGCATAACATGATTATCATGGATTAAACAGGAGTGTATTGTCATATGATAAACAATGTATGAAAAGACATTTTTAACCACAGGCATATACAAAATATTTTTATTCTCTGGACTACTGACATTTGGTAAAACATAATAAGAACAATCATCTCTTTTCATACCAAAACTGGAGTTTTCTTCCTGAAGCCAGTACGTTCAAAGCTATTCAACCAGATTCAAGGGCCACATGATTATCATTTCTATTTGACTAATTGGGTCAAAGCCTCTGTTTGTCCCAAATCGGCTGTTCCAAATTTGTATCATGGAGTAAAAAAAATTGATCTAATTCTTGTTAGTGGAATGACATGGATCATAAATGGATTCTTTTATTTTAGGACTCTGTAAATAAATTTGTCTTAACCCACAAAAAAAGACCAACACTATTCACAATTTCAAAAAGCATTCTACTTTCACTCCCCTTTATCTGACGGCTGTAGTTACTAATTACTTTGCAGATTATGATTTTACATTTGAGATTTAAAACAAGCTTGTTAAACATCACTAATATAGTATTTTTCTTGTAGTCATTCTTTTCCAAATTCTCTTCTTTCAGCTTTTTAGTTCAGTCATGGAAAGGTGATCACACACATTGAAGCCAGCCTCTGTATGGCTCCACATGGCTGACTGATGAGCCTTTTCACTGATGGAAAACACATGGGGTCCACACAGTTTGTCCATTTCAGGCTGTAGTTGGTGTGTCGCTCAGTCAGAGAACTTGCTTTTGAGCCTCCGCCTTGAAGGGCACTCATCATCACAAATCTGTCCCCTCCAGTCCCCACTGGCCACTGACTGTTATTTAGCTTTCCAATGGAGGCTGGCTGCTCCCTTGGGAAAGCCTGAGTGTGCCTGCCAGCAGGAATGCATTGGAGGCAATAGAGGAAGATGGAGGATGGAGGAGGGTGACTAGCTGCTGCTGCTTTTCCCTCTGTGTGAAAATGAGTCCATTAATTCAGCCCCCCTCCCCTGCCTCTCCCCCAGCCCTCCTTCTGCCTGTTGTCTCTGTTTGTTAGCGAGATGATTCCTTCTGTCATGTCAAAGGCAACATTATCATATTCTTGTTGCCCTGGAAACCAGCACAGGGAGAGACAACGACTTAAAACCTTCACGGCGTTTGAAGCTGGTAAACATGAAAGGTTATCCATGCTGTGAGAACTGGAAAATGACATATCTGTAAGAGTTTTGTTATTGGATATATTTTCCTTTTTTCCTCCCACCTTTTTTTCAGAAATCCCCCTCAGTTGTTTGATAATAGATTAAATTCAGGGAAATTAGAGTGTGGCTTAGTTTCGAAGATAATATGTCAAATTGCCCTTAAGTGTTAAGATCGAATTCTGACCTCAGCGTTGTTTTCTTTTGTAATCAGAGTATAAAGAGACTTGAGAGTGTTCACATTCAACACGATGCACATTTTATATGGCTGAAAGATGATATTAATGACTACATTGAAAATATTTCCTGCAGAGTGGAAGGGATTAAATTAATCTCTAAACCAAATGCTGACAAAGTAGTTTGCCTTCAAGAAATTTTCTGAAGATCCTTGATAGCAACTATGTCCATGAAAGAAATTCTCTAATCAGTAAGACAATTGATAAAATGCAGTTTATAATTACATTAATTTAACTGACATTTTCTGAGACCTAAACCCATCTTAAAATAAAGGTGATCAGAATCAGAATACCTTTATTGTCATTGCATGGGGTACAATGAAATTTGTAACAATCCTTGTCAACAGAAAGGCACAAGAAAGGCACTTCAGTATTATGGTCTTAAATATTGAGATATGATGGTGCAATACTTTGTGCATAATCGATCAAGTTAATTAGTCTAGGTTGAGTTTCCATCACCATGCAATCATCCTCAACTACACAACTTCATATATACTTTTCTATACCTAAGTAGATCCCATAATATACACAGAGATCCCTTTTACAGCTTGCATTAAAAAGCAATCTCTATATCCACATAATCTGAATAACGACATCCAATGATGGGACTTGCGTGTACACCTTCCAATAAAAATTGTTCTCTTTATCTGGATTCTGACTGCACTGCAATAGATGGGTCATTTTGTCATTGAAACTTGTGTTTCCTTTCATTCAAAAAAAAAAAAAAAAAANAAAAAAAAAAAAAAAAAAACCAACTAATTGCTATTACCCATTTACAAGACTTCCCAAGTCAAAATAACTTTATTAACAGGAGGGAGGAGGAAGATGAGATTGGCAGATTTTATCTCATGAATGTGCCTGAGCTGTATAGATTACATTTACACCTGGTTAATTTTGGCAGTTCCAATCACAATGTCAGCAACGTGATCGGATCTGCCACGTCTGCCAGACCACATCCATATGGTCTGGCAGATTGGACTGTATTCAGATCTCAAATTGTTACGTGTGCATTTACACATGAGTTTTACCATATTGGGATAACACATTCTGGATACAGATCACATTTTAATCCAAGGTATAAGTGGAGTCTGAATTCCTAATTTATTAAGTACACCTTTACATCTAATGAATTTGGAAAGCACTGAAGAAACCGATTTAGATGGAGGGCCATTTGCGTGACCTCAGCTCCACCAGAAGTGAAAGTGTTTAGATACATCAAGACAATCTAGGCAAGGCAAATTTATTTGTATAGCACCATTCAGATACAAAGGCAATTCAAAGCCCTTTACACAGATTTAAAAAAAGACATAAAATTAAGATAGAGAAAAGGAAATAAAAATAGAAAATACAATCAATAGCACAAATAAGGTTACAAGAAAATTTGAAACAAAATTTAAAGTTTAAGAGTTAGAAGAAGTGCTACAGTGCAGAGATAAATACCCTCAGGTCTGATAACAGGCAGTGGTGTACAGAAACGCTTTCAATCTAATGTAATCCACCTCAAAGATGTCCATCCACACAGAGAGGAATAAAGAAAACATTTAGAAAATGAATACACAGTTTAATCAGCATCCACATAATAACAAACCTGGACATTATAAGGTTCACTGAGTGTATTTATTACGGTACGTGTTGTGGATTTCTGGAAGATTTCCCCCATTCAAAAGAAATCACAGTCCCGGTAATCCAGTTCCGTATTTTTCCAGCGGGCGTCGTGGAGTGTGCCAGTTCAATCCGCGTGGATCGTGTGTCCTGGATTTCGTGGTCTCTCCCGCTGCTGCTGGTTACATTGTATCAGTCACTACACGAAGAACCACCACGGCGCTCCTCCACGCACGGTGAATGCCGAGGAATTAAGCTGGATGCAACGATAGTCACTGTGGGATTAACAGGCGGAGGACCGCGGAGAGGACTGAACTTGTGTAAGACTTCAGATCGAACCGTTAAAATGCCCTCCGGACTCGGTTGTTTTCGCTCCGGACGGTCTCTGGAAGTGTGATGGCAGAAGTCCAGTGAATCGCTGGCCTCCCTCCGCTCTTGTGTTGGATGTCTTGGGGAGTGCGCTGCCACTGCTTTCTGCTGCTTCACATTTTTACTGCTTTCACTCCAATTCACTCTAATCCTCGGTGTTGGTTCATTTAATGGAGTGCTCCTCACCATGGACAGACCGGGGTTTGGAATAGGAGTGGTTAGCTAAGTCGGTAAGTTAATACAATTCCCCATGTTTTTCTTCGTATTGTTGATAGTGCTACGACTTGCTAGCCATCTACCGCTAGCCTTGCGTGCAAGGAAGGCTGGCTAGCTTTAGTTCATGTAGCCAACACAGCATGCAGCAGCAAGCCAGCTAACCAAGCCTGACTGCTCTCAGAGCTCATTGTTTCAGGCTGCCAGCTAGCGTAGTCATGTTAGCTCACAACACCATGCTAAGTTAGCTACGGCAGCTAACAGCTTCTTGAAGTTTAACTGTGAAAACTAGCTATCTGTTCTCAACCAAAACAAAAAATAGTATTACAGTATTACTCAAGTATAACATTATTAACATTAATGAGGAGAGTAACGTGTAGGAAAATGTAGGAAAAATGCACTCGCTGGCATAAGTACATTGCTTGTAAAATGCAACGTTAGCCCACAAAATAATATTCTGACAGTAGTTGGGTAAAGTTGGAGCTACAGATTACACCAATGTAGCTGTTAGTGCTGTTAGTGTTACATGAGGCTCCAGCAGCAGTAGTGGTTCCCAAGCTGTGGAACTGGGACCGCAGAGTCCTTGAGGGGGTTTTAGAGGATCCGCAGGGGGAAAAAAAACAAAAAAAACATGACAAACTCTTGTATTTCATTACTGAGTCAGTCTGATGTTGGCAGAATGTGAGAATGTGAGTGTGATTACTTGAACCCTGGGTTTCACTTTTCCTGCTGCTGGTGTTACTGTAACTACAATGTGAATAGTGATACTGTTCAGTAACATGTCCTCTCTAACAATAAAAAGGCTTTTCACATGTTATTAGGAGGAAAAGAAAAAACATGAAATGCTGGGGATCTTTGTATAGGACTACAAAATCACAGGACAACAAAAGAGACAGTACTATTACAAGATATTGAGTGTGGTCATGGTGGTCTTATGGCATGTGATTCTGCAACTCAAATTCATCATGATATATGTAAGTGAAGATGAAATGTACTCATAAGGCAAAACAGTTAACATATCTATATTTATTCACCATATTATGAAGCGTTTTCATTCTCACTGATGAAACAGTGTGTGTCAAAGCGATTTGAAGATGAACCCTTTCTAGTACACACAGCTGCATGAGAGCATATATCATAATTTCAATGTCAAACAGCCATAAACCAACAAAAGGCTGAATTGCCAGAAAGCAGAATAATTCAGAGCTAAAATGTTTGCTGGAAAGGACAGAAATATTCAGCCTCAGTGGCAAATACATTGTAATACTTGTTCCAGAGTGTCTTATCATATTGTAGGAAGTCATATCAAGAATGTATATCACAGTATTGCTTATTTTGACTACCCTTATCTTTGACGTGAAAAATATTTGGGAACCTTCTTTTCAGCTAAGTCACATTCTTTTCGCTTAAACTGTCCAGTCTTATTAAATTGATGAATTCAGTTAAAGGACTGACAACCGTTTCCCAAAATACACTACTGGAGTGGTAAATTTTAGAATTGTTTTTCCTACCTTCCAGACTACCATTGGTTTCAGTTCATTTCAGTACACTTTTAAAATCAATTTGTAGAGACCTGAAACCCACATCGATCACAATGTCTATTAAAGATTTTTGTAGAAGTAACTTTATTTAACTGGTCCAACACCGAGCTGCAAGGAAGAGAATGTATGTCTCCACCAGAAAATATAATCTCAGGAGAAGATGGCTTTTCCTGAGAAATTAAAATGACTGTACAGCCTTGTACAGTTGTGCAGGTTGTAGTGTGTGTCTCAGACAAGGTGTGTGTATCACCTGAACGTTTGCTTTTGAAGGATTAGGAGATTTGGAAAAAATAACCAGAAAACTTAAATACGGTTTTATGTTTTGGAAAATGGCTGTCAGTAACGTAACATGTATGCGGGTTGTATATATTGGGCTTAAACATGCAAAGTTGCTGGTGTGGTCCTTTAACCACATTAAACCCCTTGCTGAATAGTTCATAGTCCAGCAGCAGCTTGCTTTGTGACATACTTTACTTTCTCAGTTAGTCATGACAAAAATCACAGTTACACAGCTGGAAAAATATGTCTAACTATTATTTAGCTCTGTGTGTTTACCAGCTCTGGAACCTCTAGCAGATGTTTCTTTGGTATGCTGGCTAAACACCCGATAGTGTTTACTGAAGGTTTCACTCAGTACCTTTACATAATAGAACTTTGATTATACTAGGGTTAAGGCAATAAATCGGATTTTTGAAACATGATATAAACACCACGATTAGGTTAAAATCGGTTGAAATCAGTGTGTGTTTACTCTGAGTAAGAGGCCTAGATTATGCGATTGTAAATGGAGTTACTTGGGCATAAAAACGTTACAATTGGAGTGAGCTACCTCTGCATCCATTTCCTCACCTGGAAGACTCTCCTCATACTCCAGTTACGCAACATGTCGTGTATTTGGCGAACATCTGAATCCTAATAATTCTGTCCAAAACATCTTACTCACATTTTTGCCTTAATCAGAGTACAGACAAATAATGGGAGTGTAGCATGTAAACACACTGAGTGATTGTAAGGCTGTATAATCCCGATCAAAGTCAAATCACATTTGGCTAATGACAGATGTATGACCAAATCAAAGTTCTGGCTTGTTGTCTCCTCATTCAGCTCTGCAACACCAACAGCAATTTCCCAAACATCATCATGTGAGCTGCTGCGTTTTTATACGTGTCCTTTGTACTGAATGTTTCCAGTTGAATCTTGGTGTGGCGTCAATAAGTGAGCAGACCTTTAGTCACAGTGAACATGCTGGCATTTGCTCAGCCGTTTTGCCAGCAGTTAGACATTCTTTATTAACACACCATATCACATTTTTGCTGAAAATTCTAATACAGGCTTAAGGATTTATTCATTTGGTTCACAAATGAATCTGTGAGCTGCCATTAGGCTCATGTTCACACGAGTCAGTTGGGTATTGTGTTGCTCAAACACCTGATCGTTCATTTTGAAATCTGTTGTTTTTGACACACAAATGCAGGTTTCAATAAGAGAGAAAGGAAACTTTGAATACTTGGCAATGACAATTTTATGAGTTGATGTCTGATTAGATCAGTTCCAGATGAGTCATAAACATGCCTATTGATTGTCACTAATTCTGTTTAATTGAAAAAGAACAGTTTGTCACTTGACTGCTGTTCTGACAGTTGGACATTTAGCTACAGCAAATTTATGAGGAGTTTGTTTTAACTTTCGACCAACCATTTTGTTTGACCGCATTTCACACCAAATTTTGGCAGCGTTCTGTCCTCACAAGGAGATTGAAAATAACAGTAGTCTTGGGCAGGATTTACACGACCACGCACATGCAACTTGATTCTGATCTTTTGCTCGCATGTGACACGTATCAGATACACTTCCTGAAGATGTAAATGGTAAAAAGCCACATGGAATCAGATATTCTCAGATCCGTTTTGGGCCACTTGCATATGTGGACATAAATCGGAAACTTATCGGATATCTGCTAATGCGACTGCTGTCTAAATACACAAATTAGAATTTCCTTCCCATTCTGACTCCTGGGTAACCCTATCCGCATATGGATGATGTAAGCGATCAATACAATACCCGCTCTCTGGAAACAAAAATGGAAGACATACTATATATATATCAGACATGCTGATGTGTGTTTATGCCAAATAGTCATGTTAGTGTGTGATAACAGGCTCCTGTTACAGCAGCAAAACTCCAACTCCACCTTCTTCTCCTCCATGATTAACCGATGAAAATATGTGTCCTGATGGGAGAGATAAATGCACAGCAACATATCAGATGTTTCTCTCTGCATGTGAAAGTTGCTAACCCACTGATCATATTTTTAAATAGTTNCATATCAGATGTTTCTCTCTGCATGTGAAAGTTGCTAACCCACTGATCATATTTTTAAATAGTTCTGTCATCTTTGTCCATTGAAGCATTTTGTTTACATCTGTCTAGAAATGTGCGCATGTCATGTGCAACTGCATCTAGGCTGCTACAGGTCAAAGCGTGTAAATACAGGTTTTGTATATGACCTGCTTAAAAAAGAAAATGTGAATACGCTGAACAAAAATCTGATATAGACAAAGGATCGGAATTGAGCATCAAGACTTGTAGTGTAAATCCAGCCTTAGTGATTTCAGTAATTCTTGAACAATCACGTTAACTCAAGATAAGACACGGATACGCTCTGCTTGATTAAAACTGCAGGAAAATCATCAGTCTTACATTCTACCAACATGCAGGACACAACGGAGCATTAAAGACCTGAACTTATCTGCTAATCTGCACGCTGGCAATATTTGAATTACTGATATACTATAGGTTAGCTGATTATTACTGATATACTGTAGGTTAGCCGTGTGCTATTTAAAGACGACTGCTGAACCCAGCTCGCTCCGTCAGTGCAGCTTACATATAAACTGGTGACAGTGATGGAGGGAAAACCTTCAAGCAAACACAGGCGTAAGCCATTACATGCAATACATTTAATTTATATCACTAGCATCCACTCACACGGCGCAGTAGGAATATTTTACAGTAAATGTGGGCGACACGCACCGTTCATCCACTGCAGCTATTTCCAGTAATTGGTAATATGCAGTGTATCATGGACAAACCTGTACAGCATCCAGTTAGCTAGCAACAGCTTCTATGCACTTTGTCATGGGTGGTTGAGGACCAGCAGTTGGTTTGCAGAAGTGCACTCTCGCAGCCAGGCTGGGTGCTGTTGGTAATGATTGCTTGTGACACACACAGGATGTGACGCAACCTTTATCACCAGGATGCAGCAGATAATAGGGATGCTTACAATGTTGTAGGAACCCAAACGCTGCATTTAGGATCAAGCCCAATTCTCAGAAATGCAGTTTGTTAGTTTGAGCGGGCGGACCATTTTCTTTACTCATCAGAAGCGTTTGTGATCCTGCGAGAAGATCAGCTTTACTTGTGCGAGTTATAGAAATAACTCTTTCACTTAGGTGGTGAAATTGATTTCTAGGTAATTATTTTGACATCTTTATTGTTATTTCCGATGTTTTTGATTGATCATTTTTATATATTTCAGAGCTTTTATGTCAAGACTGTATAAATCTGAGCTTTTGATCAGAAATACCACAATGCAGATCTTCATCCTTTGCTCTGTGTTTGTACGCCACAGCTGTTGGTATCATTTGCTAGTAAGTGTCAGCAGCGTACTCAGAACAGACTGACATGGCTTCAGCGAGGATTACGTCTGCCCTCAAACACAAACAGGAACACAAATGACACCAGCCTGTTTGACCACAGCATGGAGTGTGTAACAGGCTGCTGCTGCTAAATGCATATTTTGTCTGGATTTTACACCTGCGTTAAAGCATCAGGTGAAGTTCAAACAGGAACATTGTAGTGTCTTCTTTCACTTGTTCAGTGCATGTCGTATTCCTGTGTTTTTTTTTTTGTTTGTTTTTTTTTTGTTCTTTTATATTCTTGTCATGTTGATATTAGTAAAATGGTTTAAAAAAATAAATAAAATCTCAGGTTTGACTGATAGTAGTTGGTGCACTGGTGTGACTATAAAAAAAAAACCAACTATATTACTTCCTAAGAGGAAACACATTGGATGCTCAATTTCTAGCTCATCAAAATTCAGCTGGACTTTGTTTACAAGCATACTTTCTTTTAAATTGATCCTCCTTCCAATGCCTTGCCTTCAAAAGCTTTTCTCACAAACACCAGCTGTGAGCCAGATAACCGAACCCACCTCCTTTCTCAAGGGCAACTCACTCTCCATCCACTTGCTGCTTTTTCAGTCACAGTTTGTTCCAGCTATTATGCTGGTGCTAATAGCTTTGTCCTTGCACGTCAGAAATTTAAGATTTTAAGCCCCACGCAATAAAAATGCACTTTCTAGTTATCAGACGTGTGTGAAATCGCCCAAAGGTCTGGACGAGGGCCCGAGGTGAATGAGAGAGCAGCACCACTCTAGCACATTTGCACAATAAGTCAGGAATTTTTGTGAAAGCTGAGATGTGCGCTTTTTTTAGAAGTTGGGAGCGCAAGTGCCGTCATGTAAGTGAATTTAATGTGTTATGATAGTTTTGTGGGTTTCACAGAAACGTAGAGTACATACTGATATGTGAAGACTTAGATGCATTTCTTAGTGCTTCACTACAAAGAAACCTTTAGGGACAGATTCATAAAAAATGGTGCTATGGGTGCAGCGTTGACCTAAATGTGCACTGCGATAATTGAAGCTCATTCATAAAACTTCTACGACGACAATCAGTTCACCACTGTCACATTAAGGTGGCGTTGCTGTGAGGGGTGTGTCAGGTAAAAGCCAATGAAGATCAGTGTGTTAATGAGCTGCTGCATACTTATCAGCCACTATTTATCCTGATTCATCTGGTTTTAAAGCAATAAATTGGCAAAGGAAACATACATTCTGCTTTAGAGATCCTCCTTTTAAAAGACTGACACTAAAGTAACAGGAAAACAGGAAAATGTGCATATTAACCTCCATAGTGTGTAATCACGCTGTGCTGCGGGTGGAGTGTATGTGTGAGGAACTCAGACGTGTGTAACGCAGCAGGTGAGATTATGTATGAAGCAGAATGCCACAAGAACGTGTATCAGATCAGATCAAAACTCACCATTTAAAAACTGACTGATCAGCTGAGTGAGTTTATCGGAGTTATTGATCACTAACACATGAGACAAATACACTTTTAAATGTCGCCCAGATTTCATACCACTGAAATTTACCACTGGAATGAAACAGGTCTTAATTTTTGTGTGTCGGTTTGTTTTATGAATAGCTACCATGACATGCAAATAAGGAAATATCACAGTAACGNTTTTGTGTGTCGGTTTGTTTTATGAATAGCTACCATGACATGCAAATAAGGAAATATCACAGTAACGCTTCTTTCAAGGCAAATGCTAAAATATGTCGGTGACAGGTGTTCATGAATGAGGGAAGGTGGTTGCACCATGATATTTGTGCATAGCGAGTGGTAAACCATGTGCTAACGTTTATGAATCTGGGCCTTAGTCTCTTCAAGGCGATCTCCAAAAAGAGGGCAGAACTTTTAAAAATGCTCTACTTCGGTGTGTTGCGTTTTCATTTAGAGCAGCTACTCACCTTTAAAGTCTCTCCCACACCAAAGCTGGATATCAAAGCGACGACGTGGAAGCAAAGCAAATTTAGCAGTGCTTGTTCAGAGGTCCAGGGCGTTAGATTAGTGCAGGACGAGGGGATTACGTTGGCTTTGTGAGGCTCCTGTCATCTCATGGCAGCACACCAGCTGATGACAAACTAAGAAAGGATTTAGACCGTATCCTTGAAGCTAGCCGGTGGTTTGAAGCCTCTCGGGGGGGTACAATCGTTCGAACAAAGCCACTAAGTATGCGCCCTCTGCAGACACTGGCTTTATTATTATCTGCTATTCTTTATTTTTACTTGGGCAAATAAAAAGGCCACCAGCTAAATAAGACGTGCATGTGCATGTCGCTTTCCTCTTTGTGCTACAGTTAGCCTACACAAAGCCTCATAATATACAGTCAGACATGTTTTCAAATAGATTTTTTTCCCCTCCAGTTTCAATATATTAGCGTATCCCACTGTTTGGGAAATGATTTGAGGTGATTAGTCTCAATATATGGAGCGTTGAGTGAATTTCTGTACTGTGGAAAGCTCTGACTTCCAACACTTGAGTCTCCCACACAGCAGTGTTGCACTCGTACACAGACTTCTGATTAGAGAAGTCACACTTTTCCACTCTCTGAAATTTCATACGAATGCACTAGGCAGGCAAATGTCACACTTAAGGTTCACCTTCATTTCAACATAGACCTTTCAAAGGCAGAAATAAGAATTAAAGGACCAAACAAAAAAACTTTTTTGGGTGGAGAGTTCAGATTCCTCTTTGGTTTATGCACATTTAAAGTAGGCCTACATTGAAATGAGTTAAGCACGATGGATCTATTCTATCGAATAGATCCATCGTGATTTAAGATTTATCCTTAATTCAGCATTAAGAAAATGCAGCTTGCATCACGGCTTTCCGGTAACAGATTCTGCATTTTGTATTGTGTCTTACAAAATCCTTCCACGAATGATAAACAGTTCACTGTGTTTTTTCACAGTGACTTGTTTACCATTCGTGGAAGGATTTTTATGGACAGGATTTGAACAGCCTCTTTTCTTTCCCGGCACTTTTCAGCTAACAGCAATGCTGGAGAGGTGTGGTAACAGCTGCAAATATTTTAATGGAGCACAAATGGGAATTTTTGTCAGCTGGCCTACCAGGAGTACGTTGGTCTAAGCATCAGAAATGGGTCAGGCTTTATGTCGCTGATACTGATATGTTTAGGATTTCTTGATCGACCCCTTCCTCAGGCAGTGAACTGGCTCACATCACATCCAGTGGGGCAAATCTGTTTAGGTTGACCACCCAAAACTACCTATTTTAGTAACTAGAATGTAAAGCTTCCAATACACACATTATAGTCAAAATGAACATTTAGTGCTTATACTGTCAGTAATAACAAAATACGCTTTGCAGGCATATTTCAGATAGCAAAAAAGTCATACATCAATGAAAAGAGATAAATAATAAATTATACTTTGATCAAAACCATTCTCCTACTGCAGAACTTTGGAAGTAAACATTCTACTTTAAGTGTTTGGATCAGAGCTATTTTCAGTGGGTAAACAGCTAAATGCCTTTACAAAGTGCCTGTTTGTCCTGCTGCTTTTGGCTGTGTGCAGCCTGTACAGTTTACTCATACTTTACACAATAAGGAGATGGAATTGAACCAATTTGTGTGTGTGTATGTTGTTCTAGCCAAGATAGGTCAACATTGATTTCCAAAACTAAAATGCGCACCACAACGCCAGAAATGGATATCACAGAATTGTAATACCGCAAATAAAATGATCAACCGCAAAAGCCCTCCCCCCCCAACAACAGCCTAAAACCTTAAATCCAACCTTGTAAAGTGATCATTGCTTTAATATGAGAATCATAAAGTCCGTTTTCACGTACACCATAAAACTGGCAGCCAGTGTCTCGTTCACACGGCAATGACTTTACTTAAACTGCAAAGTGAGTTAAACTGGAAAGCCGTATCACGGTTGAAAGAGTATCGTTCAACTCTTGTACAGGTTTTTTTTTTTTTTTNCAGGTTTTTTTTTTTTTTGTTTGTTTTATGGCACCATTTGGATTTCTAACCAGTGAGTTGTCAATTCCAGCAGACGAGAGCACAGTTTGAACGCTTGTAGCACAGTTGCCACTTCGCCAGAAAGTGGAGATCCATCTTTATGTGGGATGCGAGCCCAGGTTCCACTCAACTCTCCCCCGCACGGCTGTAAAGATATTGGCAGCGCGGTGCTGAGAGCTGCAGAAATGTCGTCTCACTTGCCTGGTTCCCCCCCCCTNTTTTTTTTTTTTTTTTTGTTCGAAGAAAGAACAGATGAAGAAATCCTGATTTAATCCTTGCTTATTTTGACAGTCGATGTTTTGCTGTTGTCGTAATAAGTGAGCTTTGTCAAATTGCGTTAGTGTGTTTAACACACTATTGCTCTGAGTAATCATCCACTCATAAGCAACATGACCTCATTAATCACTCTCGCCCCACTGACGCAGTGGATCTTTCCACTGCAAGTAACATGCTTTCCCCACTACAAACGAATGATTAATATTTATCAGCAAAACAGAAGTGGTTGGAAATTATTCTGTTTCTCTAGACCTGACATGGAATAGCCCAATTCAGACTGAAAGTGAAGATGGACATAAAGAGAAGCTGTAACAAAGGTTACCTGCACACAAAAGTAGGCATCCTATACACCGATTTGTTTTATTGGAGACACATTATAGTGTGATCTAATCAAATACAAACTGTGCAATATTTTTTGTGCAATAATTGTGGCTCGCATTACTATTGTACTGTATTGCACTATATTGAATTACATTTTAATGTTGTTCTTCCTGCATTTGCTGCAGCCTCAAAAATGACCATAGACCTGAACGCACATCTCTGACACCGTGTTTAAAGAGCAATTTATTATTTCATCTAGCCACAATTTTTGCAATTCAGTGAACATTTTTGCATTGTAGTGCCTCTAAATAATTTTTCTAATAGGGTCGTTGGAACATGTGTATTCTAATATCCGTGAGATACGGTTCATTGTTTTTAGAGACTTATTACTGCTTTGATTTTGAAAGTTTAAAAAATAAAGCAAGGTGTGCAATTTTTTTTTAATAAAAACAAGGAAACCCAAGAGCTTTCCATCCACATCTTAACACAAAAGATTTATTTTTAAGCTTAAACAAAATTCTGGCAGGTACATTTCAGAATGTAGCAGAACGGTCTTCATAAACTTCCATTTCAGCATTGATCTGAGTGTGAAGCTAAAACGGCCGTTGAGGATGAGTGGCAGATCCACAGAGTGGTGGCAGGGAGTGGGTGGTTGTGAGCCACTCTCCACATCACCCTCATCACGCTGCAGAAAACACATCATCATCTGCAGCATCGAGGACACTGTCGTCTCTCTTGGGTGACACATTGCTAACGTCATATTGACAAGACAATGAGAGCATGTCTACGAAGGGCGAATTTTCACCACTTTACACTTTTATGAAGCGAACATCAATAGAAATCCTGATATGTATTCAGAATGTGGCACTTCTTCATCAAAAAGACCAAGACCAGACCAAAGTGTTATAACGTAAGTAGATTCATTTCCCATATCCTGTGTGTTTTTCCCAGGCATCGTCGTGTTGGGTTTCCAGATCACCACTTCCATTTACATTTCACACATCAGGAACAACTGAGAAAACAGGTTTTAGATTTTTGAATGTTTACCCACAGTATGTATGTAAACATTTATGGGGCTAATTTATTATGTGTTGCCACATGTTAATAACAATCACAAAAATCACAATCACAAACAGAGTTTGTGATTTTCATGGACAGGATTTCAAGGCGCAGTCAGGGATTGGAGGATGTCCAGTTTGGTGACCTCAGAATTGCATCTCTGCTTTTTGCAGATGATGCGGTTCTGCTGGCTTCATCAGACAGTCACCTTCGACATGCACTGAGCAGGTTTGAGGCTGAGTGTGAAGCGATTGGGATGAGAATCAGCACCTCCAAGTCTGAGACCATGGTGCTCTGTAGGAAAAAGGTGGACTGTTCCNTGAGAATCAGCACCTCCAAGTCTGAGACCATGGTGCTCTGTAGGAAAAAGGTGGACTGTTCCTCCAAGAAGAGAGGGGAGTCACTACCCCAGACGGAGGAGTTTAAGTATCTCAGGGTCTTGTTCATGAGTGAGGGTAGGATGGAGTGTGAGATTGATAGACGGATTGGTGCAGCGTCCGAGGTCCTACGGACGCTGTACCGGACTGTCGTGGTGAAGAGGGAGCTGAGCCAGAAGGCGAGGCTCTCAATTTACCAATCAATCTACGTTCCTATCCTCACCTATGGTCATGAGCTCTGGATAATGACCGAAAGGACAAGATTGCGGATACAAGCGGCGGAGAGAAGCTTGGACGTCCGGGAGGGACTAGGAGTAGAGCCGCTGCTCCTCCGCATCGAAAGGAGTCAGTTGAGGCGGTTCGGGCACCTAATAAGGATGCCCCCTGGTCGACTCCCTAGGGAGGTCTTCCAGGCACGTCCAACTGGGAAGAGGCCCCGGGGAAGACCCAGAACACGCTGGAGGGATTACATCTCCTGGCTGGCCTGGGAACGCCTCGGAGTCCCCCAGAAGGAGTTAGAGGGCCTGGCCGGGGACAGGGAAGTGTGGGCCGGTCTGCTTAGTCTGCTGCCACCGCAACCCAGACCCGGATGAGCGGAGGATAATGGATGGCACATGTTAATAACAAAAATGCTCACAAGCACGGTCCACAGCCCTTTTCATCACTTTTCATGATGCTTTTAAAACATACACATCTTACCTTAATAATCTAAATGTAACTCTCCAGTCTTGTGCACAATAGTCAGTTTTGGAGTCAAGATGTAGTTACTTCACAGCAATCATGACCCGGCTGTAGCTATTACCCCTTTGCCCCCAGCAACCATATTTCTACCACTTTAAAAGATTTTTGTGTGGTGTGGTTGCCCATGGTGGGAACCATTTTTAATGTGTTTTACCAAAAAAAACCCCAAAAAACTAGGGCGTAAAAAAATTAACTAATTAATTGCACAGATTTCTGCGATTAATCACAGAAACTTTTAAACGTGTAATCATTATACACTGAATCACCAAATTAATGTAGATTAATTCCCTGTTTAAAATCCTTGTTTTTTATGCGTTATTCTTTAGTTTGTCACAGAAACAAGAGGCCCTACAACTGAATTGATTTGATTTATTTTATCTTAAAAGAGTAACTTTATTTTGTAATGGATTCATTTAACTTATTTTCGTGATATACTTTCTTTTGAGTTAACTAACACTTTTATTGAATTCAGAGAAGAAACTGCTTTGGTTGATATGTAAATGATGTATGCATATTATTCGTGGCTTAACTGGTAAAGGTTGACATTGTTCTTGTAAAGAAAATCATCTTTTTCTGAAAATATGACTTTGTTCAAGGGGAAGTTCATCTTATTCTGAAAAGGCTGAATCCTACTTGTGTCAAGTTAGGTAACGTTAGCTTGAATGTATGTCCGCGCAGCCACAGAGAGCAACACTGCAGCGCAGTAAAGCAAAAGTAAGGCTAAAAGGCTGTGACGTTCTTTTTGTTGTTTATATGATTTTGAGTAATAAAACCACATCTCAGTGTGTGGTTTCAACAAGAGACATCTGGTTTTAAAGTAAAATTTTCCATCTAAAAGTCTTATCTTTTTCCTTCTCCATAATTAGCGTGAGCATATAACGTTAGCCACAGGAAGTGGGGGAAAAACAAAAACATTAGCCTCAGGAAGTGAAAAAACAGATGCTTTAAACAGTCACATTAATCGCCAAAATTAACGTGTTAATGTTCCCAGCCCTACAAAACAAAACAAGCTGTCAGTGTAGAATCATATGCTTTAATGCATTAAAAGCAGTCCAGAAGAAAAAATAAATAAAGGTGTAGTGAGTAACACCTAACTATCAGGCATTTTCATAAGCTTAGATGATTAAAAATTGAGAGCATCTATTGAGGTATTTATTCAGTTGCCACCAGCAGTATTAATGGAGGAATTGTTAGCCTGAAGGTCAGGGAAGCAGCATGGCAATAATGTAATTGCTTTGGGTGACTGGTTTGAAAAAATCTGGATCTGTAATATTTTAGCATCAACAGTTTAGCATCTTCAGTATGGAAGTGGAAAATTAGGATGTACAACTTGTGACTATTTCTTATAAATATATACAAATATGTAGCATGGTATTGCTCATAAAAGAACAATAACAACAACAAAAACCCTTTAATTACTGCAAAGGCCATTGTCAAAAATGAAATGCTTTAGTAGAGTTTTTTGTTTTTTTTCCCTCTACATGTCCTAACCTGTCAGGGAAAACATAAAAGAAGCTTAATTAGAAAGGGAGAACATACCATCATACTGTCTACCTGTTTGCTTTACGTTTTAATTTAACACACACTGTAAAAAAAAAAAAAAAAAAAAAAGATTCTGGATAGTAGAGAAATGAAAAGTATAAAGTCATGTGGAATTGTGGGTTTAATTGACTGCTGAAGGATGAGAGATGACATCAGCGAGGAAAATCAAGCAGCATGCAAGCACATATTGAAATGTTATTTACTCAATGCTTACACGGCTGCTTTGCATTTTTTTTTTTTTTTTTTTTGGAGGTGCGCACACAAGACCCCTCACTGGTACTTAAAGCTATCGCCATTTTGCAACATGGAAACTATGGTCGTTTCCAACAGCAGGAGGTCAAGACCACATGAAACAGAATCCGGAGCTCAGCGACATGGCTGCGCCTAAATAGGAAGTGTGGATAAGGGTTAATGTGAGCTGAACAGTGGGAGTCACATCGGCGGAAAGGTTAAGTAAATGCCCATCAGCAAGATGTAATTAAATGGCAACAGTGTTGCTGGAACATAGAAGTAGTTTTAAAATATGCTGTCAATTTCCATTTATCCCTTTTCTTTGTGGAATTCAGTGGCATTATTAAACACTCTGTGGGTTTGCTGCTCTCCGCTTCCACATTTCTGCAGTGATCGAGATGCATGAAGTGTCAGCAGGCAACGTCAAATGTTATTGCCCACTTTTTTCATTTTTAGGAGCTAGAAGTCATTTGCGAGATTGAGGAATGCGTATCTGGAATAAAAACCGCTGTATGATGAATTTGTCACATTCTGTTCCTGAATGAGGGTAGTTTGACTTAAAAAAAAACAAAACAAACACTTGAATGTCCAGTCGCAAACCATCAGAAAAATCAAGAAAAAAATACTTTAAGATTTAAGGATGGCTAACTGAATGATGTCCAGTAGTATGAAGAACATTTATTGGAATCCCACAAAAATAACTATTTACACTATTTGCAAGAAAAAGAGATCTAGTTCTACATCTCCAGCTCAACGCTCTCACAGCATGACCGCTACAGCAACTCTGACTCCACTTTGTCAGGAGCGCTTTTTTATAGGCATGGCCCCTCCCCTGGACCACGCCAGATTGCCTATTAAGACAATTACACACAATATATTGCAAGTAGAGACCTCTGAAAACAACATACAATCAAAACATTCAAGATTGATACCTGTAATTCTTCTGTCATTAGTTATCCTTATCACCATACAGGCACTTTCCCAAAAAATAGATAATTTCACCAAACAAATCAAATAGGATACACCTGTGTGTCCATGTTGCTGGCTCGGTTCCTTTTACCAGACCAGGAACTGCTGAGGGTGAGAACAGCATGAGTCATTGTCCAGATAATAAAGATATTTTGGTGTAAACTGTGTGTTTTACTGGTGGAGGTGGTGAAAATGAAGTTACTGAAGTACTGAAGCTCAGGAGAAAACTACGATGTTAAACCTTAGCCAAGCATGTGCACCCACTAGACTATTAAGCATTCTACCTGGTTACTCATTGCCATGTTGTAGAGTGACAGGGAGAGTCTGTCACAAATTATTCAGTCAGCTGACAGAAATACCATCTCAAACTTGCATTATTGGGTCCAAATGGGCGCTTGTTCCTGGTAGCCATCACTTTTTCAGTGTGACATACTCCCTCCAGGAACCAAATCCACTTGCATTGATTCTGGAAACGTACCATGCAAAGAGTGACAGTGACATTTGAAGCCTCACTCGCTGACTCGGTCTCGGCCAGGCAGCTGCTGGAACAGTGGCAGGCAGTTATTGGAGGTTAATGGTTGCCTGTGCCCTCGCTCTCTAGTTAGACATTCACACAGCAACACCTCAGCTGTCCACGGCACGAACAGCATCGCAGCAGCGATTCAGCATTAACTTGTGGTGGGGAGTGGCGAGGCTTATTTCTGTCCTGCGAGAAGCTTTCATTGTCATTGCCGATTTTTACAGCGTACTACGTCTGTGATATAATACGTACCTGCTGAAGAAACGGGCTCAGTGTAATGCCTAGAAGGTTGAAGTCAGGCTGGGAAAAAAAAGGAGCTTGGAGATGTTTGTCTTCAAGCTACTTTTTTCTAGTCCAGTGACTCAACTTCAGATTTCTCAACATTGTACCACCCGGATAACTGAAGGCTTGGTTATACACGTGCGAGGGGCTGTCGCTGGCCGCGTGCGTACTTCCAGAGTGCTGAGGCTTTTATACTTGCCGTATTGTCTGTTGCAGTTCTCTGAAACAACAGGGGGCAGTATACAGAAAACTATGTAAAGCAGGAAGTCAGCGAAGTAGTCACAGTGACCCCCGCATATTTTTCCAAACTTCACGGAAAAAACTTGGATTTTTGCTCAATGTGCGTTGCTGTTTCATTCCAGGAGTTTGGGGCCACGTGTTGGTACCGATAAAGTCTCACAGACGAGTCAGAAAGATGTTTGTTGGCGCACCAGCTTGGCAAGTCTACTCTCTTCTATAGGTCCGCCCCTTGTGTGGCGGGTGCCCTGCGTTCATAGTTACAAAATCTAGGGGGGGCACTACTAAGTGCCACAATGTTGCAGAGGCCCAACATGCGATGGTGCAGATGGCGCAATTACGTCATATGTGGCGCGTGGCCCCTCGCACACACTCACGACAGCAGCGAGTATAAACCAAGCTTCAGATGAACCTTCACAGACTAGTTCAGTGCAGCAAAATAGTTTGAAATGTGCAGATCAGAAAGTTGTTTGTAGCTACTGATTGCTTGATTATGTTGACTTTTTTTTTTTTTTTTTTANTTTTTTTTTTTTTTTTTTAATGTTTGCAACTGGATATTTGTTTTCAGTATAAATTTATTGGAATCCTGGCTGGCAGGCTGTAAGTGCAGGAATGCATGGAATCAACAATACACAACGGACTGAACTGAAAAGTGTTATTCTCTCTGTCTCACACACACACACACACACACACTGACAAATGCACAGACCTATAAACACGCAGACACACCCAGCAGTGTTTTCCAGGGATTGTCTGCTGTTGAGCCTCAGGCTTTGTTCTTTCTCAAGTACTCCCATCTCCTTAATTTGTCAGCTAGTATTTAAGTAAAAAAAAAAAAAAAAAAAAAAAAAGAGAAGCTTACTTACTTTAAAATGTTACTGTAATATTACTTGATTGGTGAAAAAAACATATTAATATGTGCAGTTTTAAAGAAATTTGTCAAGATTAGAAATGATCACGCTGTAGTCAGTAGCATAGGTTTCTGGCTTTTATCATACCCAAATTACTTAAAAGTATAACCAGAATGGTTTTGTACTATCCTCCATTTGTTGTCTTTAATTAATTGCCTTTAAGATGTTTTTTTGGCCTTTGGTCTTTTGTAGAACTGCTTTATAGTGGTTTCTATTTCAATATTCAACTATTTTGATAGGAGCTTTGCTTATTAAATGTTAGAGCAATTATTCAAATTTCAGTTTGTATAGAGTATTTGAGTATTTGTCACATGACAGATGCAGCAACATCTGATGGTTCCTTCAACAGCTCATTGTAAGCTTCTCTGTTATGAGCATACGGGTGAGTTACAATTTACCATGCAAATTAGGTACTTCTGACGACAGCAAAAACAAAGCCTGGAAGAAGTAGTTTGGGGAAGCTGACAGCAATTTTGTGCTGAATCAGAAGAATGAAGGGAAGATGAGCCTCGCTTTGCTGGTTGACCTCAGTGTGCCTTCACATTAGGCAATATTAAGCTCGATTTGAAGCCCAACTCTAGTCAGTCTGACTGGAGTCAGTCGAGCTTGACGGTCACGCTGATTATCTTGTAACGGGAAAGAGCTTGAGCCTGGCAACCCCCTGCTGGTCCCAGACTTGCTGATAAAATGAAAGATCCTTAATATTGCTGGCTTACTCAAAGTCTGTGTAGGATAGCGTAAGCAGATCAAATCTGAGACCGTCATGGGAAATGGCAAATGGGGTTTAAATTCTAGAGGAAGTGTCTGTTGTACACAGTCATATCCTGTCTGTTTGGGCACAAGTGAGAGAGAAAGATCAATGGCTTTCTCTGTGTGTGTGTGTGTGTGTGTGTGTGTGCGCACTTATGTGTTTTTTAGTCATATAGATCAGACTTGTGGAGAAATATTGTATTTATATTTGTATCATTCCGTTAGTTTTCCAGTCCTATTAACAGCGTTGTAATATTTCCCTCCTGGTTTTATTCCTTGTAGGGTATTAAGATTGATCTTGCATTCCATGTTAAAGTTTCTGAAGTGTTGGATGCAGAATTAATTTGGACTATAAATCTTTATCATTAAATTGACTGCTAGTATTTGCTTTTTTGTTGTTTGCTCTTTATTTGAAGCACAGCATTAAAAAAAAGCATTTTAGACTGTGCAGTGTAATTTATTAACATTTCAAATTTTACATAATTAAGGGTCATTTTGAAGAAAAATTGAATTATTACAAATGTTGTGTTGCTTCAGTGATCTTTATGCATTTTGTATTTGGCCAGTTATTAGTGCTTTCACACTGCATCTAACCAAGAGACATAGATTACACTGTTATTGGTGACCTACTGAATAAAAACTGTCTTAAAGTCCTGTTCAGTTGTTGGTACATGCATGCATTATTCAATTTTGGCATCCCAATTCTCCAAGTCTTAATAGAAGGACTTGAACAATAACAGTGGACATTACCTGAGTCTGGACATTACTGGAGTCCCTCAGGGGTGTTTTCTCNCCCCCCCCCCCCCCCATGTTTTCATATTATACTCTACTATCCAAAAGCATATCTTTCCTATGTTATGCAGATGACAGCCACTTATACTTTAAGTGCTTCATTAAGAGTTGAATGTCCCAAAACATCCTCCAGTTAACGGAAATCAAATCTAGGATAATCCTATTTGGTCCCCACCTTAAGGCATCTTAATTTTAACAAACTAGGGAATCTGTTCTCCAATATTAAGATGTACACACATCATATTATCCCCTAGATCTTCCTTGTATTATTCAGAAGGCTAAGTAATAAACTCTAGTGTCTGTAGTTCTCTAACAGTTGTTTAATTTGGACCATTGCTAATCTCATTATAAAAATATTCTGTTTAACATTATTTTGCTAGAGAAATTTAAAAAACAACCCCATGAGAGATTGTGCACAGAAAAAGCATCTGTCATATCTAAGTATCCCCAGATGACCCATAACGACAATCGCCCTGTGATAAATTGTTTTTCTCTTCACACATCTCTAATCTTGAGCTAGTTCATTTCTTTCAAGATTGCTTTTGTTGTTTTTGAGTCCATCTTTTCAAAGATGGTCAATATGGAATGGATTTATTTTTTTTTTTAATGGTGAGCACAATATAGATATAGATGTTTTTGGTGAATATGGTCTGTGCTGCAAGCCTGGAGCTCATTGGAGTGCAAACCTATAAACACAGTCAGCATTTCTCCCAAGTGGAGACAGGTGACATATTAATTAAAAACATAACCGATTTCAGCTTTATGTTTATCTAATTCAGCATGCTAGCCAATTTCAAACTGATCCTAAACAAACCAAATTGCTACAGTGGACACTTTATTATTATCACTATAGCATTACTATATTTCAGCAGGACAGATTGGGTCTCAATTCGAGGAGAATGAAGAGTAGAGATAATGGGAGGTGTTATGAGAATCTTAGTGACCGGCCTGTGTGATGCTGAACTCGTGGCTGAAATGGCTGAGCATGTTGATGGAGTTGCTCTTGTTTCTGCCAAGGTCCTCTCTGAGCGCAGCAAAAATCAATCTGGCACCTTGTCAGGGTTTTAAGATCGGAGCTTTCTGACACTGTGGCCGATGCATGAGTGTTCTTTTCATCTTCTGCACCAGCTGTTGCCACAGACCAGCCACAATTTGATTATTTGTGGTCACTGGTGGCTCTCAGTTTAGCCTGGTCACCGCTGCTTAGGATTGACATTGACAAAAAAAAAAAAAGCTAATTTTAAAAGTGCTTCATCATGCAAAAGCTGTGTGTATCTCATTTGTTTCTCCATGTTCTTTTTTTTCCTGCAGATATTGAGAAATAATGTTGACACAGTGGATATGTGTGTATACTGCATATATATATATATATATATATATAAAAAAATTTTATTTTTCTNGATATGTGTGTATACTGCATATATATATATATATATATATATAAAAAAATTTTATTTTTCTGACAGTGTTTACACTGTCAGAGAAAGTGTACAGCTACTTGAGTCTCTGTTTTACTGCGTGTTTAAATGAGAGTAAGGTTATTTACCGTGGCAAGCATTTCAGATATCAAACAACAGTAAAAACAGTCGATGTAGATTAGCTTCATTTGAGGCGAATGTTTGAGTACTTTGCATAATTAAAGTGTGATAGTCAGCTGGGCTTGATTACACTTCACACACACACACAGCAGACTTTCAATGTGAGAACCCTCAACTGTAAGCCATGTAATCCTTTATGAGTACAAGTCTTCATTCCTCTGTTTTGATCCATCAGCGTCGCTATCACAATGCCTTAACGTTCCGGCTCGATGAAGTGCCAAGTGATTCTCAAATAATCTTACTCAAAACGTTTATACGCACGTTAAAACTTAGATTATACTCGGATTAAGCCAATAAATTGATTAACTTCAAACATCATCTAAGCAACATCGTTAGATTGAAATTAGCATAAATCTAAGTAAATTTACTAAGAGCAACACAGCTAGATTATATATATGATTAATATAAAATTAGTCATATAAATGTTATAGTCAGACACATTTCCTCACTTGGCAGATGGTGCCTCATACTCCGATTATGCAGAGCATCATGTATATCCATCAACCGCAGAACCTATTAATTTGGTCCATATATGTATCTTACTGGCATTTTTGCCTTAATTGCAGTCGACAGAAAAATTTTAAAAAGTGGAAATGTGCATGTAAAGGTACTGACTGGTTTTAAAACATCTTGTTCCACAGAAAAGCGATTTTAGTTAAGCATTAATTACTCAACTGTCTGTTATTTTAAGATGATCTTGTTCCTTCTCAAAATCAGAAATTTCATAGCTGGCAGGCAACTCTATAACAAGCTTTAAGGATAGCATTTTTTAATTCAAACACGAAATAATTCCAAACAGCACAACACAGAATTTTTGGTGTATATACCTACAAAATGTATTTAATGAACATCAACCTTTCTCTCTCTGTTGCCTGGTTAGAAAAGGTTTTTTTTTTTTTTTTTTTTTTTTTTGGTGCCCACTTATCTCAGAAAACCAACACGCTGATGACAGCGGCAGCATCTCTACTCAAAAATTATTCTGCAGTCATTATCTCTTTAATTATCATTGCAAATGGCATTTTTTTTTAAAAAAAAACCTCTTTGTCTTAGCAAGTCCCAAGAATGCAAACCATATTCCACTGTAAAGCTACTGAAACTGTATGAAAAAAAGGAAATGTACCACTTCATTAATGCCTTCTGGATTTTAAAAAGACAGTTTTTGATCTTTTAACATATACTGGAAAAAAACAAAAAACAATCAGAATATAGACATATCAAACTCGATCAGAGATTGTAGTAAGCCAGTCTGTAAAGCATCCTGCACTGACATGCAGTTTGCCTCGTTTTCTTATAATTACCATGCTGTTTAAATTGTTAGCCGGTGTGCTCATGATATGATTCGTGGTTATCAGATTATTAAAATATCAGCGAATGTCAGCAAGTCTGTGTGGTATGTGGTTGAGCTCCAGCGAGGTGACGCTGTGCCGAGGCTCTCGAGTTCCCGTCATTGACATTTTTGCTGATAAGGGATCTTGGCTGACCCGCAGACTCCTGAGTCCCATCACCTGGATTGGCTGCTTGCATTTCTATTTTGGTAATCGGCTCGACCGTGCAATCCAATCACACTGAGGCTCCAACAGCACTCTGTGGATGCAAACCTGCCTTTGAATAACCTGCAGAGAAATGGCTGCTCCATGAGAGACTGCACATTCAGTTCAAGCATCCTTATTGGGGGAGGAGGTGTTAGTCCTGTGCTATGGTAACTCATTTGTGCAGTAGTGATGGTTTATACGCTAGCAACTCTTTTAAACTGTCTGTATCACCTCCCATTGACTTATGGCCAGATGCCATATCAAACGGCCTTTGTATTCACCAACCACTAATAGTCTTATGTTGTCCAGTGAGTATAATCGTTCATATCACCTCACCAACAATGGACTCGTTACAGACAGCAGCGCAGTGCTGAACAGCAGGTCATTACCAAAAACAGAGTTACAGTGCATGCAGTTCATTCATTTCTATGGTGCTTTACTGCCAGCTACTAGATTACTTTTTACACAGGAAGTGACATGCATTGGCAGACTTTGCACAACAAAGAAACACAATATTTAGGCTAATCATCAAGAGATTTACCAGGTATTAAATGCAGCACTACCGTTAACGATGCTTTTCACTGCAAAATAATTATTGTTTTTTTTATGGCTCCAACTGTTCAGTCTGTAACTTATCAAAAAAACAATCACTAATTCCAAACACAAGTCAACCAAAATTGCTTTTATTGTCTAAGCAATGTCTTTACTCTGAGACGAAATGGACAAGAGTAAGCAAATCATCATGTTTATGAAGCCGTTATTAGCTAAATTTAGAAGATTATGCTTCTAGCCTTTTTACCTTTACTGGATGGATTACAGTGAAGTTCAACAGGAAACACGGAGAGACTGGTATCGAACCAGGAATGTTGTAATTATGTAGAATACATATTGGATTGCTAGGTCACCAGGATGTCCCATGTTTATTGTTTATAATTGACATGAATGATTAAATGATTAATGGTTGATGCGGTTTGATTGTTTGTTTTAGACATGTTGGGTTTTGGTTAGTTAGCACTTGTTGGAGGCACAGGATGCAGATATACACTCAGTGGTCAGCAAAATAAAAACACTTGTCCAGTGTAATGTAGTGCAATACAACAGTCCTTCAACAAATACTATCTTACTTAACATGTTACATTTTTGTTCAGACTGCTATAATGTTTGTATGCTGACTCAATTTCATGATACACTTTGAGGCTGTACTTTGTGGAGGAGTTGTATTGGACTGCATTATATTTAAGGGTGTTTCTATTATTTTGCCCACCTCATTCACTTACATGGAGGAGCCAAAATATTAGAAACATGGTACAATATAATGCAGTCCAGTAAAACAACAACACAGCCTCCAGCCTCAAAAAAAAGACCTTAGAGCTGGATCAACACCTCTCTGACTGTGTCATCAGCAACTGAAAAATATTATTTTCATAAAGTTAGATTATTATTCATAAAGTTGGATTATTACAGTGAACAAGTGTTTGTATTTTTCTGGCCACTGAGTGTACATGGCATGCTAATGTGAGTTAGCACTCTAGTTAGCTTGAAAACAAAGGGAAGTTTTGTCATTAAACTATGTTTTAATACGGTTTAAAGATTTTGTATTTTTTCAGGTTGTGTATTTCAAGATAATCTGGCCAAAATAATTAAACTGTGAAATTTCTGTCTTGGCCTAATCTGATTACGCGCCTAATTGTGGGCACTCATTTATGGCAATGCTAAGAAGCAGTTTTCTGTTTGTATAATTCTACTTTAATTAAAACTATAATGATATGTTTGGCATTTTGATATACAAGGTCTTGAAACGTATGTTATCCATCATATACTGTTAATGGTGTAGAGAAAAAAAACAAAAAAAACTGTAACTCAAGTTAGGGCTGGGTGATACGGCCTAGAAATAAAATCTCGATTTTTTTTTTTTTTTTTTTTTTTTTTACACTTATGGATGATTCTCAATTTTAATCGCGATTTTTCTTATTTTGTGACTGTAGCATCTTTCATCTGCTGGTGCCACATTGCTGCCACTCAGATGCGTTTCTGTCGCAGCTGCTGAAATAAATTTGTTGCGCTGCTACTTTTAGTAGCTGCAGCTCCTACAAACTTTACATACGACGTTGGTTTGCTCGATCCATGAAGCGCAAAGTCGAACTTCCAAATTGCTGAAGTGATGAAATGACGTTACCTTTCTTAGAAATGAGCTCATCTTCAGTCAGTGTTTGTTGCCATCTTGACAGCACCTCTGACCTGCTAAAAGCTTTGTGTTGGCGTGGTATCAACGAACGTGACGGGCGATTAAAGTTTAATAAGTGCAAAATGGGCTTGTTTCATGGAGAGCGACCTGCTGCCGCATTTCCTGTTGAAAATTGTTAGATACTAGTTGTTGTTTTTTTTGTTTGTTTTTTTTTTAAATCTCAATTTGGCGATTCAGCCATTTTATACATCGTGCCAAAATGTAAAATTGAATTAATCGATTAAATCGATTTATTGCCAGCTCAGTATCAAGTGAATGTTGTGGTTTGTTGGGTGATTTGATGATGATGCTAAAAGCTGCAGTGACATTTTGGCATTTAAAAGGTAAAAATGAATTCTTACAAGGTGTTGCTATTCGCTTGCAGGTTCTCCCCGGTGCCTGTTGTCATTTTAAATCATACCTTTGAGTGGACCCACACCTCTGATTCCGTCGTGTATAAACAGTAAGCAAACATGGCAAAATGAATCAGGTTTTGTGCCTGAATAGAGCCTGTGCCAGAACTGTGTTTACAGACAATCTCTTGTACTCTAATTTCTGTTTTGTGCACAGATGGTGTCTTAACAATCACACACAGAAACAAACCAACGCCAAGTCTGATTTAGTTGTAGCTCACGGCGAATCAAAGAGAAATCTCTGCTCTCTCGAGGCAGAATCACCCTTACGTGGCCTCTGTGATAGATAGCTGAATGAAACTGGATCTGTGAAAAAAGGACAAGCACTCTGGGAGTTGCACAGCCTGCATGCCTTTCGCTCAACGGGGCACTCACTGGGACGTTTCCTCAGCGAGGCTTTTTCAAAAGGGCTTGCGCCGCAGTTCCAGCTCAGGGGCAGTACAGTAGGTCAACCGCCGATAGAGTTACAACCCTCTCTTTTGTAGAGGTGTTGGACAAATTAGACCTCACAACTGTTTACCCAGTCAAACAGGGACAGCTGCACCTCTCCACCCTCCAAAACCTGCCACTGACTGTTGTTCCCTTCGGGAGCCATCTGTGAAGAATAAGCAAGCACCGTGATCAAAATGATTGTTCACCAGTTTACCTCCGTCACCGCTGAGGGTGATGCAAATGGCCTCTTATCTGAATGACTGTTTGCATTATGTGATCCAGCTGCCATTTTACACTGCTGCTGCGCTAACTGAGAGCTGAGTAATAACGCAAAATAACTCTAGTGTTTTGTTCTGGAACAGTTATATTTACATTTCTATGTACACATTTTCTGTGCTACTTAATAGTTAAAACAGTATTCATCAATATAAACCACAGAGTCTGTGTCCTGTTATTGCCATAGCTAAGGAAAAAGTGGGTGTATAAAATGTTTCTGTGACTTCTTACATCCAAATAAAATTTGTTGAATTGTTCTGCTAACAACCACAAAAATAAACTCATATCCCCAAGCAGTTTTTTAGGATGCTGGCGTAGATATTTGAGAAGCTTCAGGATTTGTCTTGATGATTCTGTCAGGATGAGCTTACTGTATTTGCGTGATTCTAATAGTCTGGGGATGTGAAGTGAATTAGTTCTAATTGTTTTGTTTGTGATGAGTCCTGTGCATATCTACAATGTTTAGACCTATAATTTTCCAATTCTAACAAACAGTTGAAATTTTTGGCATTATCTTTTGTATGTGTATAAGAGAAGAGCTCAGTATTATAAAGATGAAGAAATTCCACACTGTTCTTTACATTGGGAAAAGGATACACTTCAGTTCATTTCAAGCAGCGTGTGTGAATTTGTTAATTAAAGTCGTAATTCCAGTGCAATTTGCCCACTGTGTTTTGGTGAGATGATAATGATGCTTACACAACGAAACGTAAGCAGTATAAATTCAAACGGAACTAATTTTTGGTGTGCTTTAGTTGTAATTTCTCCTGTCACTGCAGTAAGAAGCAGCAGTAAAAAATCAAAGCATTTGTATTGTTAATTTTCTATGTGCTACCTTGAATCACAAAATATTTGTTGAACATTACAAAGACAATAGGGTGCATTTTAAATTGATCTATTGTTGGAAGATCACATTATGATGTTAACCGCCACCTGAAGATATGATTATCAGCAATGAACCATTTTTAATCAGAAAGCATTCCTGCCTTGCAATTCTTCTTTGTAATTCCAGCAAGAAAACATTTTAGATATGCACTGGAAAATACTGTTTCCTCATAATATTTTTTTCCCCCTCATGATTTAGACAGCAAAAACATTAAGCACACCCATGGCTGCTAATTAGTAGTAGGAATTCATCCTCACAAATTGGTTGAGGGGATCTTTGTGGGACTGCATCGTGTAGTGTTTGGCTGTGTGTTTGTCAGTGGGTGTTTGCGGCACAAAGAGAATCATCAGAATTCATGCCTCTTTGAGGTGGTATTGATCTAATCTCCCTTGCTGCCACTCCAGAGCCTTTTGTGCTCAGGCTTCCTTACCCTTCTCTTTCTTATCATAGGGGGAGATGAGGGCTGCAGATGTGGGTGTTAATTATTTACGTACATGCAGTGGGCTCACAGGGAGACTTAGAACCCAAGACTTTCAGAAAATGGACTCTTTCTGCACCCATTCAGCTTCAGTCTCAGTGCTGTTTTCAACATTATTGACACCACTTTATCTCCAGCCTTGGAAACAGTGGGAGTCATAGGTAATAAAAGAACTACGAGTTCTTTATTGAAAAAATTTAAACATCCTTGAGGCAAACCAGTCGCTGTTTTTTTTCACAACCAATTAGAATACCAAGTACTTCATTGAGTGGATCAGCTGATGCCTGGTGCTAATTACTTGAATTTGAGGAGATGGACTATCTGCTCTGGCTATAATAAAACCAGCACCACTACAGGCTTATCTGTAGAAAACATCTTATTTACTAGTGTGTCATAATAACTAGGAGTGAACTAGGAGTTCAGAACACTGCTTTCTTTCTTGGCATTCAAAGTTAAATTGCTAAAATGTGACTGGAATACTAAACGTATGAATTTAGTAGTCGCAATTTCATAAGAATCCCTTTTGAAGGCAGAACTGAGCTAACACGAGTTCTCAATATCAGAATTGATTTGTGGTGTGAAATGTAACTGTGATCTGTCCTGAAATGCTATATATTTTTTAAATGTATGAAACAAGTCTCAGTGTTGGCTAAATTATTATCAAAGACACCTAATTTGGTGCTCTCCTAAGTGATACCCTGGTTCATTCATGGTTTTAATCTCTTGTGTTAAAGCTAGATTGCCTTTGTCCTCTTGAGTTGAAAAGGCGTTGCTCCATAAACCATGTCAGGGGTGAATGAGGCCAGCTATTCCTTATTTATCAGCAGTGACACTATCAGCAGTGCCTTGTGAAAAGAGAGCCAGTCATTCAGAACAGTGGGGCCACCTTGGCTGTCAAAGCAGGATTTAGGCTACATTTCCCATGGTTGCCATGACGACTGTGGGAAGTGATTATGGAGAGAGGGTTTTGCAGCAGTGCTGTCACACCAGTGGGTATTACCACGGAGGTTTGCGCACTAATCATCAGAGAATTACCA
Organism: Lucifuga dentata; assembly: GCA_014773175.1. Taxonomy (NCBI): domain Eukaryota; kingdom Metazoa; phylum Chordata; class Actinopteri; order Ophidiiformes; family Bythitidae; genus Lucifuga; species Lucifuga dentata. The sequence continues at coordinate 78,860 of VXCM01000268.1, forward strand.
GCTCATGATCAAATGTTTTTTTTTTTCCTTTGGACCCAATTAAATGATCTTTTCTATGATGGCAAAGCTTTACTAATGTTATTTTTTTTAATGTCTGCATTATTCTAAAAACTCCTGTTTTTTCCCCCCCTTCTAGGACAAAATGTGGTTAAATGGAAAGGGGACGTGTAGACCGTGAGGATTCTCTAACCCTTGCCCCTGAGTCCCAACCGTCTGAGAGGGTGTCGGACCTCACTGAGGCAAACCTGGGCCGTTGGCACTAAAATGTCCCTAAGTGGTGGCACTGCAGGCGGGAAAGGTGTGGACTCTAATGCGGTGGACACTTACGACAGCGGGGATGAGTGGGATATTGGTGTTGGAAATCTGATCATTGACCTCGACGCTGACTTAGAAAAGGACAAACTTGAGATGTCTGGCACCAAGGACAGCATGGCGGCACCACCCAGTGCAGTAGCAGCGTTGCCCGACAACATCAGGTTTGTTAGTCCAGTGTCTGGCTCTCAAGGCAAGGAAAGCAAATCCAAGTACAAGCGCAGTAAGAACTCTAAAGACAATAATAGCAAAGCCTCAGCTGGAGATGCTGGCAAAAAAGAAACTACAGGACGAACTCAAGGGGAGCCAACAGGTACTGCAGTGAGCGCAGGAGCTGCTGGCAACAATTCCGCTTCCGGGAAGAATGTGGAAAAAGGGGGCAAAGCCTCCAGAGGTGTCCTCGGTGGCAAAAAAGAGAAAGAAGGGGCTAGTGGGAAAAATAAGAAGGACAAAGCAGACGGAGGCCCAGTGGTGGCAATAGCTGCTGCAGAAAAGGATGTTGTGTCTCAAGCTCAAGTAGCTTTGGGGAGTAGTCGAAACACATCCTTTGAGAACACACAATCAACAGACTTGGCAGAAGCCAATCAAATGGGGAATATTGCACTTGAACCTGTTGGGATAGTACCAGCATTGACCGCAAAAATTGAACCAGAGGAGGTAGAAAATAGTACAAATGAATGCAAAACGTTGAAGAAGGTGAAAAATGAAAAGGTAAGTTTTTCTTTTATTGTTTTTCATGTCACTTTGTTTTGATTTGGCATGATGTGGCTCGTGTTACTGGAACATCAAAGGTGATGTCTTGGGTTAAATGGCTTTTATCAAAGGCAGTCATGGATTCCAGGATTTAAGGGGGTATGTACAGCATGATTAATATTGTATTACTAGTTAGTAGTTTATATGAAGTTGTTAAAGGGCAGTACTAATAATTTTGCATGTTTGAGCCCAATAAATATAACTCGCATACACATTACGTTACTGACAACCATTTCCCAAAATATACTACTGGAGTATTATATTACCTATCTGGACGGTTCTGCTGGTTGTCTATCCATGCCAAGAAAACCCGCCAAACCGTTTCCAGGTGGAAACGCCATTAAAACCGTTCCTCTCCACGCTCAGAAANAAGAAAACCCGCCAAACCGTTTCCAGGTGGAAACGCCATTAAAACCGTTCCTCTCCACGCTCAGAAATAAATAATCAAAAATTTTTTCCTCCATTCCAGGCTGCTACTGGTTTCAGTTCATTCTAGTACACTATTAAAATCAACTTGTAGAGACTTGAAACATGCTTGAGATACNTGGTTTCAGTTCATTCTAGTACACTATTAAAATCAACTTGTAGAGACTTGAAACATGCTTGAGATACATAACCCACTGTCTATTAAGTGTTTTCGTCAAAGTAACTTTATTTAACCAAGTCAACATGGTGTTGCACGAAAGACAAAGGATGTCTCCGCCATGGAAGTCCCCGGCTTACCGAGAAATTAAAAACAACTCTCACTTCTACATTCAAACATACTTATCAGGCAAAACGTTGAATTTTAAGGGGNTATCACCTGATTTGATTACGAAAGATTAGGGAATTTGACAAAATAACAGGAAACCTAAAGTTTGGTTTTATGTTTTGAAAATTGGTTGTAAGTAATGTATATATGTGCTGGTAGTATTTATTGGGCTTAAACATGCAAAATCGTCCGTATGGTCCTTTAAGAGAACTTTGCAACTGTATTGACACCATTGGTATCAAAAAAAGTAGTATTTGGATTTTTAGTCTTTAATTACAACCTTGTAAACATTTTACGGGAAGTTATCTAAAAAGAAAAACCTGGCAGGCAGGTTTTCAACAGACACTAAAGTTTAGTTGTGCATTTACTCACTGTTTGGCTCAGAACACTTTACCCAGGTCAGTTTAGTAATATAGTTAAAATGAAGAAAATAAGTAAATATTTAGATTACATGAGTCTCATTGGGTGGGGAAAAAAAAACTTGGTATTCCCTTTTAAAACGATCGTTTGAAACTTCTGTCACTTTCTTTTCTAAATAGCAGCTATTATTGCACAGCTGAGGAGTTGTATTTGTTGTGAAATCTCTTTGACAGTCTTGGCTTTCATCACTTCTAATTTATCGTATTATGACATGAAAGGACATAAAAGCACAGAGCAATAGCGTTGTTGAAGCAGGCTTCATAGTGGCCTAAAGCTGACAGTAGTAAGATACACTCTGTTCCCTCAAGCAGTCTGACGTGACGCACAAAAAGACCTACTGCTGTTTTCTCTTTTATTAACAAACGATGAATAAGGGCACCCTAATGAACGTGATGCTGAGACCAGCTCTAGCAAGTAGCCCACACAATGCTGCCGTTTGTTCCCTCTAGGACATCTGTGAGAGTTTCATTTTCCACACATTCATAATTTTAATTATGAATGTCAGCGCGTTCCCCAACCAAATCAGTCATTCATTTTAAGAGGATGCATATGTGTATTTAGATATTAAATTTGGTTTTCTGTCTGTAATATCAGCATAATCCTGAATGATCTGTTTTAAATCTGAAAGACATTACCTGTGTTTTCATGTCAATTTTCATGCAGCCTACATCTCCCAGCAACATTTAGCATGTTTCACTAACTTTAAACAAGTCTTGCTGATGTAAACCTGGTATCTATCAGCCAAACACTTTAAATTGTGCCTGTGAAGTTTAAGTAAATGTCAAATCATGTTTCATTGATTCTTTTTTCTTCCTGCACAATGTCAATGCTGACTTTGTCATACAAGAACAATATAAAGAGCTAGCCAGCTATTCACCCACACTTCACTCATGGAGTTGATCTATCACTGTGTCTATTGTATGCCTCATAGCAGCCTTTTTATGCTCTCACAGTATAAAAGACAGCGGAGCAGGGAGGTGCTGAGGACTGTTTTTGTCTGTCATCGTGTTCCATTCTTAATCCCACAAGCCCCAGCAATGCCTGGTGGAGCAGTGTGGGGGAGGGAGCTGGTGCAAAGCACGCCTCCATTGTTTTTCTGCTGCTCTGAAAGTGGCATGGGGGAAGGGCTGCGAGGAAGCCTGTTTGATTCCTTAAATCCAGGACGCCCAGTCGTAAACACAAGCTGAAGAGCGTCCTTGGACTAACTACTGCGAAGGGAAATTTAAGGACAGTAATTGTAATGTATCTTGACGGAAAAGGCTTCCCAGTTTGCACCGTTTGAGTTGCTTGATACAATGAATCGAGGAGAAATGCTGATTTAAAAAAAAAAAAATACAAGGCAGGTCAATTGTGGTTTGACTGCCTCTTACATTTGGCTAGGGATATCAATAATAATTACATTAAATAATAAGGAACTTGCATACCATTGTACCTGTTCTAAATTTGAGATTACAATAGAAATTAGTCCTGTAAAATATTAAAAACAAAACCATAATACCAGTAACTGTTGAGAGGCGAAGGATTCAAATATCCAGCAGTCTCCAGTCCATAATACATACAGTAATCAGTAACTATCTCACTATCTTCTTCCCCGTGATAGAGGTGTAATAGTGCGGCTAATGTTGCCTCTCCCAAGTTAAAGCTCCCTATTGGGTCTTGGATACTGAATAAATCATCTCCACTTCCTTGTACAAGTGCTAACCACCTCGGAGTGCGCCTCACTCTCCCACCTCTCATTATACAAATCTAGTGGAGTCAGGCATTCGTCAGCTGCCCAGACGCTGCCGCTGGCCTTGATAAATGGAGCAGCTCTCATGGAAAATTACATTGGCAACGTCACTTGGAGAAAGGGAAGGCCGCGGTCTAGCAAGAGAGTACAGCCGCTGTTTTGCGCCGGCGCTGATGACCGGCTCAAGAGTGGAGGCTTCTCATGAGAGCAGGAGAAGTTCTTTCTGTGCCGACTGACCGTTGCTATTGTGCTACAGCTCATTCCCTTTAAGTAGCGTCGAGGCTTTAAAGGGCTCTGAAGTAGAAGGGAAACTGCGACTTATTTTGAGAGAGGGAGCAAATCAAGATGCTGCAAAATGCGATAGTCAAGCTGTAACAACGCAGAGAGACGAAGCAAGGTTTTTTAAAACCTCTCATTTCCTTCTAATGCTTGTGTTCCTAACATGCTTCCTGGAGTGCTTACGCGGTGGTTCCAAATATGGAAGACTTCCTACATCTGGCACGAACATGTGTGTCTTGAGTGTTTAGATCTTAAAATCCCACCCCACTGATTTAAGACCGAAAACAATTCATTAAGCCTAAGTACCTTGAAATTGAATGTAACTTCAAGACGTCAACTATACAAATGACTGTATGTGCCAAAAAAAAGCATTCACATCTTCAACCTCAGAAAATAAAAAAGCGATAGAGCTTTTTAATAGGCAGCATGTCAGCCATCTCTATTTCACAACCCTCATCTCCATCTGGGTTTAACATGCTTCTATATTGTTGATCTTTAAATGACATTTAACTGACTACCCGACTCATCCGACAAAGAGAGAAAGAGAGATGACATGCCAAGGTGACTGAAACTGAAACTTCATTTGGTAATCCTGTAATGGATTCCAAATAATTCTTTGGTTTTGTAGTAGCGTATCAAAAATACAGCAGCAGAATCTGAGAACAGAGACAACAAGGAATCAACCGACATGACTGTCTCACATTTACAGGTTGAATTTATAGGTAGAACGCATGTTCGGTAACCCAGCATCATACTGTACACGCACTTCCTGTATCATGCTGTGAAAGCATTAACAATTGTGTTGTAGGTGCATATTGGATGTAAATAGGTATTTTGACTTGTGTAAACTCAATAACTGTTTTGTTTTTTTTTTTTCTTTTTCCCCAAGATCAGGCAGAGCCCTAAAGACAAAATATCATAATTACATGTGATAGAGTAATAAACGCGGAAACCAAAAATGGTGATCATGATTATTAGATCATTAACTGCGCAGTGCTAATGTGCGTGTATTGATTTTGACAACCCGGAAAGTGGGTGTTGAAACCAGGACTGCACAATTCCACTCTTTGTACAGATTAGCAACGTGATGTATGTCACATTACAATGGAGGCATGGTTCCACTGTGGGTTTGTGCTGTTGCATGCTGCTGTCTGTCTGTTTGAAGCGCTCACCCTCAGGGAGTCCCTCACTGCTGCAGGAAGCACACATTTGACACTAATTGTTTTCCACGTCTGCCATTAGCCCTGTCTCCACAATGATGAGAAACGCTTCAAGCTCGAAGGCTAAATAACAACGCCAGCTTTCCAAAACACTAACGGTGGGAAAAAAATCAATTCAAGGAAGTTAATAAAAGTAGATGTTTCTGGTTTTGTAGTCCTGATTAAGAGAGAACAGTTGTTAAAATGGATATGAACACTGTTGTGATAGTAATCTTGGTTGAGCCATTTTCATTTAAAGGACCATACCAGCCATTGTGCATGTTTTAGCCTAATATGTTCAATTGTCATACACGTGACATTACTGACAATCATTTCCCAAAACATCGTACTGGAACGGTGAATTAATTTTTTTTTCCCTATCTTCCACAACACATTGGTTTCAGTTCATTCTGGTAAGCTATTAAAATCAACTTGTTGATACTTGAAACTAGGGGTGTCGCGATATACTGGTATTGACGATAACCGTGATATTAAAAAATTAAATAGTGATATTGTGTTAATAATACACATATGATAATATCATGTAAATAATCCAGCACCTCAAAAATCATTTGTTTCTTTCCGTTCTTGCTTTGTTCCCCCCCCCCACACACACACATACTGTATACTTGATGTGATGCCATGAAGTGGTAACTAGCTAGCTAGGTAGCTGCTTCCTTCCTGGCCAACTGGCCAGCTAACTTTTTGGCTAACTGTTGTGGAAGTTTTTTGTATTCCGTAAAAATTCTGTGAAAATTGAATATATTAGGCTCAAACATGCAAAATGGCTGTTATGGTCCTTTAAGGGGTGAAACTCCTTTTTTTTTTTCAGCAGACTAGGATGCGCACCAAGAATTTTAAAGTTTTACATTATATCCCTCACTGACATGCCGTTGTAAATCAGAACAGCTCAGAGAATCACATAACTGAAAAATAACGATAATGGGGGGGAATTAAGATTTCACATTTAATACCTATTGGATACAGTGATCAAGTGCCAAAACAGAATGCAGCTGCAATCTATAACCTATTACAGATGCTCGAGAAAATATCTAAATCCAAGTTTGGCCTCAACCCCAAAAATCCATATTGGAGCATCCTTTGTGTAGGTTATTATGAACACCAACATACCTAAAGCCTCAGCCCACAAGGCAGAACCTGAGTTTGGATGTCAAATTAGAAGGGGACTGCTATAGCCCACAAAGTTTATAGTCTTGCACAGGAAATTCTTGTCAAGAGGCACCAGAGGCTGTTGTGTGGAAACATTTAATACTGGAACCAGGTCTTTCCAGTCACTTTGACCTGAGAGAATGTTTGGTTTGATTTGTTTTCTCTTTCTGCTTCCTGAAGGCTTTTGGGATTTATTGTCACTTATGATTCTCTATATAATACCGGCTTCTTTTACCACAAGTCCAATCTAAAACAACGCAGACTTCAAAAGAGTCGTGCTTTTAATGTGGTCATGTGAGGAGTTGTGGTCACACTCACTCCAGAATGAAATCTTATTGGCAAATTTTCATCCTCTATTTGATGTTTTTGTCTTTATCTCAAGTGCCCAGTAACAGGCAGTCTTTCCTTTCAGCTATTCAGCTGTTACCTCTTACTTTTAAGACTGATATCAACAGTGTCATGTTGACCTGAGGCACACAGACTTGCAATCTGCTATAAAAAAAAAAACAAAAAACCCAAACAAACTATGGTTCTATCTTATAAAAGCCTTAATCAACAGAATAGCATTTTTAAATCAATGTGGACGACATTCAGCAAAACTCATCAAGGTGTCAATGATCCTTGTTACTTCAAGGTGGGAGTCAGAATGCCATTTTGTTGCTTTTTTTTTTTTTTTNTTTTTTTTTTTTTTGTTTTTAGAAAAGCTTGATTATTTGACGCTTAAAGGCACTCAGCTATTTCCTATTTCAAATGTTTTGCTTTTAAAAGGTTTCATAGTGATATAAAAACAAGCAGTTACGTGACTCATACATCCAGCACCCTGGATTTCTTTTTCACTGCATAGCAGGTGTAATGTGTCAAAGACAGATGAATATATTTTTTATACAGTATATGTGTGTGTGTGAATAGAATATGGTCTATGAATAGCATCTTGTAATCCTTCTGCTTTATCATTTTAGATATTTCTATTGTCATTTTCTGAAGGATCTGAAAACGGGAGAAGCCTATTGAACCTTCGGGCAATAGTTCACCATTTGTGAGATTTCACTGAAACTCCAGATTGAAAAGTACCAAAAAAATGTAATATTGCAGTGAAACACAACCATAAAAACTTCATTAAGAATTGATGCGAAGGTTGGCTGTGGGGGGAAATGAAACATCTCGGCCTAGTCTTGCAAAAAGCAATCAGATCTGTCAAACAAAGCCCTGTCATGCTTTCGTTCGCTCCCTGTCTTTCTCTTTCTCCTAAGCTTTCCACGAGGTGTGTTGCTGTGTCTGGATCAGCTCGCTACGAGGGAAGCATGCGGGGGGGAAGGGAGCGAAGGCTTGTACTACTAATTCAGCTCATGAAAGACTTATGCAGCGAGAGCAGCTGTCTTCCATTGTCAGACTGCGAATTTCCAGCGCGCCTCATTTCGCCTCTCAATGCGTGAGTAGCGAGAGAGCCAGGGAGAGGAGTACGGAGAGGAAACAATCCAAAATGAAGGAAGGAAAAAAAAAAAGAGCAGGGACAGAGAGCCAAATATCAAGATTTTCATTGCCCCAAGTCGATGTAGGCTTAGTCGTGTTTTTTTATATTGAAAACCATGGTGGGTGTGTGGTTGCACCGTGGTCTAATAATAAACCATGAGTCTATTCAGACCCAGTGTGCTGCATACAGACGGAAAAAAGACTCTGCTGTGGCAAGAGGGGAGAGAGAGAGAGGAGAGAGGGCATACGAGGGGTAAGAGGAGGAGGAGGGCAAAGCACTGCGTGAGATNAACCCCCCCAACAGACTGAATAGTTTGTCACAGGCTGCTGCGGCTGTATGTGGAATGAGAGGAGCTGGCTGAGAGCTCTCGGATTCCTGAATCCTTGAGGCATGTGGTCTGATTAGCAGAACAAAACCCACACAGTGGGGAGGAGCAGACATGACCCCCCCCCCTNCCCCCCCCCCTCCCCCAACTGGAATTTTCTACCAGCGAGGGAAGAGGTGGCTCAGAGTTTGTACTGACTTGCTGGTTATTAAAGAGTGTGTACTGTGTTTGGAGATATATCCGTTTCCTAAGTCTTTGTTGTTGTTTTCTGCCAATGTGAAAAGATTTTTCTGTTTCTTTAATTCTCTTGGTGCATTTTTGGTGTATGTGCTCAAACCAGTAGGATTGATATGAATTTGACCACAAAACACTCGATGGTAAAAAATTTTGTAGGCAAGGAATTTAACCTGTTGTGAAAGGTTGTCAGCCTGTCAAGCTAACAGAGGGAGTTAACAGTAAGGCTGTGTTTGAGCAAGAATGCTTACAGAGAGGAGTAGACCCCCCCCCCCCNCCCCCCCCCCATGCTGTTCTAAGGGGATTGTTTCTATATGTTGTTAAAGGAAATGTGGACATCACTACGGTTCTCTCTACCTATTTGGCCCATTGCTTTTTTGTTTTTCAACAAATAAAATATCTCTTTGCTTCAAACTGCTAGCATCTTTAAAAATACTAAACAATTCTCCGCTTGTTAGATTTTGCACTTGTGCCGTGAATGGTGCATCCAGTGTTATTTGTGTTTTCTGCAATAGAATGGAATAGAATGAAAATGGAGGTTAAAGAAATGTTGTTGTTTTTTTTATTTTTTTTACCTCTGCCAAGGAGGTTATGTGATCACTGGCGTTTGTTTGTTAGAAGGATATCTTGAAAAATGGGTGAATTTGGATGAAATTTTGTGGACAGATAGGGAGGAAGTGATTATTTTGGAGGTGATCCGAATCCAGAAGAAGTTTTTAGCCTGTAAAAATCAATGCTCATGGGCCAAATTTTAGCATGGTGACTAATTTTTTTTTTTTTTTTTTTTTTTTTTTTAAATTGGCCTTAGCGGAGGTATATGATCTCAGAGTTCCTTTTTGTTAAATTAATGCTATTACTTAATTCATCATATTTTTTTGGTATATAAGAGCATCTAAACTTCAGGTCACCATCTGTTGTAGACAGTAGCTTTACTTGGCACCAAATACCTGACGTCAGGCCTCCAACATGTTTGGATTTGCATAGAATACCATTCAATACAGACATGTTACATCTCAGTGGAAATGTCATCATATTTGGTGGTTGAGTTAGATCACAAATTACGAAGTTGGACGCCATATAATGATTTGACAGGTAGGTTCTTGTAAGTTTAAGTGTATTTCAGATGTTTAAACATTTAAATTTATATTTAAATGTAGATATATATAGATATTATGTATTTTATATACATTGCATAGTATTACAAGACTTCCAAAAGAACTCATCAGAATGAATAATTGAATTCCTTGCAGGCCAGTTCAGCTGTTTAATTCTCTGTAATTGGTGGAAGATGACATGTTGTACTGCCGTGTGGGAAACGAGCACATGTGGTTTACAGCTTGTTTGTTTCTGTTTGGGGTGTTTAGGTTGCAATTTCTCGTCGTAGCTGCAGGTCGAGACAAACTCCAGTGTATGTAAACCCGAGTGAAAAATATTTCCTGGTGAAGTCAGGAGAGGAAAATGTTTTCTTCAAAGTTCAAGATCTCCATCCGATCATCAGTTAACCTTACATTCTACACTTAATGCATACTGAATATGAATCCAACCAACATGCTAAAGTCCAGCAAGATTGTTTGCAATTTTTGTTGGTCGTAAAGCCATTACTACGTCGAATGGTAATTGATGTTTAAAACTTTGGGCTAAAGCTAATGACAAACTGAATATGAGATCAGAGCAGCTTTAGATATGGAATTTTGAACCAGCGTTTCTTACTGACATAATTAAGCTCTGGTGACATGGGGCAGTTTTGCAGATTCTACATATCATTTTTGTTCATGTCTTTCAAATAAACTGAATGTTCTTATTACAGTAGTATAATAGGAAACTCTACCAATCTCTGTTTTTTTTTCCAGATAACTTAATTTTAAGGTCATTTTCCAGCACAACAAATTGCAAAAACGTAGGCTTCTCAATATCCAGACTTGTATAAATGACTTAAAACAAAATATGGGGACGAACATGAACAACAGTGAAGGCTTTTTTATTCTGCTAACTATTCAGCAATACCACCAAAAGACACTTTCAGCAAGGTTTTGTTGACAAGTATTTAGTAAGGAAGCTTATGCTACAGGATTTTTTTTTTTTATGAAATATTTCTCTTACCATACCCAGTTTTTTCTCAACTCCTGCAACACGCAGCTTGATTTCTAAACATTTTGCACTCACTCAAACCATTCCAGAGGCAGACAACTGAACGAACAGACAAAACGGCTAAGCAATTTTCTTATCTATTGTTTGGGTGCGAGCAGGGTGCTGGGTAGTTGTTTTTCTCACTGAAGAGGTTGTCTGGTCTTATCCCTCTTGTTACATTTTGCTGGATGTCAAAAGGCTATCTGCCAAAAATAGAGCAGCGGTCCACATTTCAGCAGGAGAAATCGGAGAAGCAAGTTATGCTCGCCGTTGCTCTCCATTTTTTCCCCTAGAGCCAAAAAGGTCAGCCTCAAGAGCGAAGCTTTTATATGAGTGTCTCTTCAATCCATAGACTACCGCAAGCATTTTGAACAGAACCGAATATGATCTGCTTAAACCTGAATGAAACCTCCTGTTAAAAAATAATTTCTCAATATAGAGATCCTCTCCTGTCTTTTGTAGATAGCAGAGGATGGAAAGTTTCGCCCCCCAGAATAGTAATGGAATAGTAAAATCTGATTAGTTATTCAAACTTGCAGCATACTTTCAATCAAATTTATTCCCTCAGTATTAGTTTATGTATTCAACATAGGCAGCGTAGGCAGACTTGTACTAGCTGTGTTTCACTCTTGTCTTTAATTATTTATTTTTTGCCACTAGGTCGTTATCATCTACTGTATCTTCATCAGGTGTAATCCTTTTCCGAAACTTGTCCATCGTTCAAAGATTGCGAGGTAGCTAATGAGCGAGCTGTACAACTCTATGATAGCTGCATCTGTTAGCTCGCTAGCTAGTGTAACATACGGTAACCTCGGCAACTTCCTAAAGCAATAACGACATTGTCAGATGATGGACTGATGAAAAATGCCACCTGGTTTACTAAATGTGGTCGAAATTGAAAGGAATAAAATAGGACATTGCTTATTTTTGTATGCTTGTCATAAAAAATATTTTTAAAATATTTTAAGATTATATATAATTTATTTTTACAAATTTCTCCCTCCCACCCTCACTCCTACGTTGCAGCGGCCCCCCCTAGTGCCCCCACTTTGAAAAAGTATGTTTTAGTACATGCGTCAGTGCCTGTGAGTGTGTACGCGCACTTCCAAGCATGGAAGTACAGATCTGAGATGAAAGGATTTTCTTTCCCATTCTAATCCACATAGACAGCCTGGCCCTTGTGATTATTCTCACCCTTCTCTCCACTCTGCTCTTTGAATGCAGGGCCTTTCTAATTCACCCCTAAAAAGGGTTTCAAAAGGGGATTATGCCACTGATAGAAATTAAAGGGAGAACATGTCCGTCCTTTGGGACCGATGTCAAACATATGAACCCATGGATGCTTGCACAGTGTAGGATTGTGTTTAGAACAGCTGTAATTTGTAACTCTTGTGCATTTTGTTGTGCTCTCTTTTTTTTTTAAACTAATGCGCCGTTACATCATGATTTATTTATGTTATTAGTGAAAGATTATCAGCCTGAATAGCTTCAAATTGTTACTGTTTTTTAAGTATTTATTAACATGTAGAAAACATCATGAGAGCATACATTTACATGCATTTGATTTACATATGAGGTGGCTCTTTACATAGGAAATTCAAACAACAAAAATTGTGAATTCCAACTACTGTTTAGCAGAATATTAATGCTGCGCAAATTGCAGTGTTTAATAAATACATGTATATAACATAAACAACTTAATTGCAGTCCTCTTAAAATACTGAGTAAATTTATCATAAACTGGGATGTCTAACTCCACGTTAACAACATTAACCTCAGAAATGCAGCATTAATGTACATGTTAGGAAAGATATGTTCAATGAATGTTGATCACAAGAAAGGAATGCATCTGTGTACGATCTAGACGAGTGCCAGTGCTTTACTTAAGAAGTTGTGTCCTGTTGCTTGAGTTCAGCAGTAGTGTTTGGTTCTCTGACAGGAAAGTGGAACTGTGAAGCTTTTGGATGTGCAAAGGAAAGTAAGAATGTGGGAATGAGGCGTTCCAGCTCACTGATCTGGGCTTCAGTCCAGCGTCTTGACATAATGCCTCATCACGCCTGAATCGCTCAATCCTCACCCAATCTGATGCTCCTTGAAAATCTATTTTTTTTTAGCATTAGCGTACAAACATCGAATATTTCCTTTCCTGGCTTTGTTTTTGCTGCCAAGTCCTTTTTAAACTCAATGACATGGAACCGTCTGGCTTTGGCATCAATGATTCAGTCACTATTTACATGACATTTACATTTCTACAGTTGGCAGAAGCTCTTTCATCAGGGCCAGACTTGGCTCGTGATGACGTGAACGCATTATAGTAAGAATATAAAAGAGGTTATGATGATGTTATGAGTAACACTGCCAGCAGAGCAACTGAATAAACCAGCCAAACATTGACTTTAATTTGAGAAAATATTTACTGCCAAACGAGAACGATATAAGACGGAGCCGAGCTCCATTACACTTTCCCATGTTGTGTGTGGTCATTCTGTTTTTCTGTAGGAAGCCATAAACTTAATAACCTCTTTATGGAAACCAAGTCTTCCTCACATGGATTTGACACTTTGCACTTGCTGATAAATTTTCTCCTACTTTGCCCTTTCTGTATTCCTCTTTGAATAGCAAATCAAGTCTTCGTAATACTGCACACTGTCATTGCAGACTTTTGATCTCCGTGTCCTGTATATTGCTCTTAGTTGCATGATTTACCACATTAAAAGGTTTAAATGATCAATGGAGCCATCCTCTGCCTACACCTCTCCTCAAAAATTGGTCGTGCGCCAATGTGTTTTTGAGTCTCCAGCGTACGGCGGTTTGATTTTTCTCCTGCTATTTCTTTAGACAAGAGTACCACATGTATCAAAGTCACCCCTGCCAGAGTGGAGCTCTCTTATGAATGCTGATATACACGATGAAGACCGCATCGGTGTCCTTGAATGCAGCAGCCTTACATTATCTGTTGGAGCCAGAAAAAGACTCTCCTGTCAAAACAGCATTCATCCCATCTTGCTGTTTTTTTTCTTTCTCCCATTCCTGGTCCAAACCCATTTGGTCAGCATTCCTGTCATTTGATTTTTATTTACTGCAGTTATTGTTGTGACTGTGATGCAGGTTGATGTGTCTAGTTCAGCTGGAAAGACTTTAATAATAATAATAATAATAATAATAATAATAATAATTATATAAAATTCCAGGAGTGTTTTTTGTCATTGGCATCTCCATTATCTGAAATCTTCAGGACTGTTTTTCTATTGGTCGGTACTCACATTCTTCATAAAGGAAGTTTATTCATGCAAACATGGGGAGGAAATGCTCCACACTGAAAGGGGCGTTGCAGCTATCCTGGTCACTTTCACCCAATCATTGCTTTTCCCCAAAGTTATCACTGTGCATCTACAGTAGGGACAATTTACTGACGTTATTGTGATAATAATGTTTTATATCTCTGCAGCTTGTTCTTTTTAAGAATACTTTCCAGCACAAAGCACAGTTCACATTCTGTCTTTCAGGCAAGTCATAGCATGTGTCCACAGCAATCCTAAAGATGTCCCGTCAGCCAACAGTCACATTTTTGTTAACAAGGAACTCGTTGTAATTTCTCTTAAATTGCTATTGGATGTATTTTGCAGCTTCCAGTTACAGTTGAAATACATTGCAGACCAGAGTTCTTGGTTTAAAAGACAGCACTTGATTGCTTTTTTTTTTTTTTAAAGTATTTTGTTTTCTGGTATTTACTTATTGCAGTCCTGTTTTTGGAATGCATGTAAATCAATTGGAAATGGGCCTGTACTCTGCTGTTTCACCGTTTTTAAAGAAATTCTCATTATAGTGCTTCACTGGTGCACAGATGGACTGAGAGTTTGCTGACTTGGCAATTATGGACATAGTTCCCTTTTAACTTGATCTGCAAGATAAAGTTCTTGAATTATTGATCCACGTTGCAAGTAGTTGTGCTGAGATGCTCTCATTCTCCACCCCAAACTGACTCCGTTAGTGATTTATGTTCAGTTTTTAGTATATTAGGTAAAACGATCCCTACTGTATTTTCCCTCTACATCACCCTGTCGCCAGATATTCCAAAAGGACTTTAATGGTGTTGATGGCAAGTGGAGAGGTTGTGTTAGTGGATCAATGACGGTGAAGTTAATATGGAAATGAGCTCCTCTTTGCTGTGTGGGGGGTTGTTTAGTCCTTTGTGTTATGCTGAGCTTGCACATTTGGTTATGTTTTGTGAGCGGGTCTTCTGTGTCCAATTAGGAAAACTATACTATGTTTAATCCTATCTGTTATTTTCATGTAGCACTTTGAGTTAGACAGCCTGTTATGTATTCCATTCACTCAATCACGTATCCTAATCATTATGGTATTAATTAAGGATGTCCCAGTAAAGGTTTTTTTTTTTTTGTTTTTTTTTGTCGCAATCTGAGTCCAATGTACATACATTTTCCTCCAAAATACAGCTGCGCAAACCTAGCTGAAGGTAGGTCTACATTCAAATCATGAAGCATTTTATGTATGTTTAGCAGTTGAATATCAGTAGGAAAATAAATCCTGTATCTTGCCATTCTGTTATTCATATTATGTGCTATAGTTTTTATTAACATCAAAGAAGAGAGGCGCGCGTGTATGGATCAGTGTGGATTTGGTTAAGACATCCTCTCTTCATCCTGAGTGTGAACAACAAGCTAATATTTAAAAGCTTTTTTTTATTAAATCGAAACATCACTAATCTTAAGTATATCCTTCAGAGCAGCTTTGTTCCCCTGTCCCCATTTTTATTTCTGAAACGCTGTCATTAAAAACAAAAAAAGTACAAACTTATTTGAAAATCGATATGGTGAGTCATGCTAAGAGGCGGTGCATAATGCTGACCCTGTGGCTCTGAGAGTGTCAGTTTGATAGTAATGCACCAGTATAAATGGAGATGGAAGTATCATCTGTGTTTTTGTATAGCAGCTGCGGGGGGGGGGGGNGGGGGGGGGGGATGGCTGCACCGACTGTTTATTTTTTTCAGGGCATTAGCAGATTAGGCACTCAAACTAACAAGGTCATCAAACTCTGATGGCTGAGAGCAGCAGACCTCTGCTAAGCAACTGGCAGAGAGAGATTTGCTGTGTTTTAGTGGGTTTTTACTTACTCCACATCATCACAAGCCGACTTAGTACTTTTAATGATCTGAAGGGCACAGAGTTATAAGTTGTTCAGAGATTCTCCAGCAGCTGCAGTGTGATGCTCACTGTATTATGCGGATGCATCACCGCACGTCCTTTGATGAATCATTTGTCTTACGGGACATTTTGGGGGGGGGGCATGTCAAATATTTTTTCCTCTTTATTTTACCCTTGTATCTGCACCAAGATGGTGTTTTTCACAACAAAAAGCAATCTCGAAAACTGCTCCCTCAATGCTAATATAACTGATCGCACAATACAGATGCTGTCACTCATCTGTATTTATTCTGTCATACAACTTTGAGAGGCAGAAAATAGTGATTTGATTAGCGAGCACATGCAGGAATTCCTCTAATGTATGAAGAGTTCATTTGCGACAACAAACAGATATTTTTTTCTTTTTTTTTTTAATTGTAAAAATCACTGGTGCAGTGCTCATTGAAAATGTGCAGGCCAGACTTTATGGTATGCCTGCAGCCTGCCATAAGTGGCCATGGAGCAGAGCATATGCTGCCACACCAGGAGCATATCCTGCTACGTGGACTACTTTTTACTGGTACAGCTCAATTCAAGAACCGCTCAGCCAAACAACTTTGCAAGTGACATTGCACATCCTTGGATCCTGAACATTGTACTTTCCGAATTTCAACTTCATATCGGGTTCTCGAGATATTGGTGCCACAGACGGGCGGACGGACAGAGATTTCTGGCTTTATAGTTAGATGTTGTGTTACTGTATATCTATCTATAAAGACAGTCATCTCTGTCTGTCTGTGGCACCATTATCTCTAGAACCCAGCACTGTATGAAGTTGATATTGGACAGGTATAATGCTCAGGACCCAAGGACGCACAGTGTCGCATGTGAAGTTGTTTGGATGTGGTTCTCAAATGGTTCTCGAATTCAGCTGTGCCGGTAAAAAGCAGTCCACATGCGGCAGGATATGCTTCAGGCGTAGCAGCATATCCTCTGCTCCACAGGCACTAAAATGGCAGGCTGCAGGAACAGGCACTGCACTTTCTCCTCAATGCAGATATAGACTGTCTAATATTGATGCTTGAAAACATGCAGTAAGAACGGTTGTTTGTGCTGCAGCAGGTAGAAGCGGTTCTGTAGCTGCAGCAGCAGTTCTTGAATTCAGATATGCCGGTAAAAAGTAGTCCATGCAGTATGCAGGATATGCTCCAGGAGCGGCAGCACATGCTCAGCTCCATGGGCACTAATGACAGACTGCAGCACACACCATAAAGTCCGGCCCGGTCCAAACAGGCATGTTTTCAACAGGCACTGTACTAGTTCCGAGTAATATCAATTAATCCAATGACAAAAATGGTAAAATTTGATAAAAGGAAACTTTTTTAAAAAAGAAGTTAACAGAACAAAAATAATGTGATATTACCTTGAATGCACACACAAAAAAATATAAGTTTGCAAATTTATACAATGGAGTTGATCTGCATTTGCAACTCAGAATTATGTTCGGCTATAGATAATAAGGATGTGCATGAATAATCAATTATTCGATTAGTCAAAATGATCACCAAATTTTATAAACATTGAAAATTTTAAAAATCTAAAAAGATTTTTTGGGGGGCATTTGTTTTTTACATTGTAGAGAAGCAGAACTGATGTTTGTGGCACTGTTTCTGCCCTTGTGCTACTTCTTTGCTTTAGTTTCCGTGGAGAGCAGATGATTGGAGCAGATGTTGGCAATAAAACAAAGCGAAATGTAGCGTTATTTTACTCAATTGGACAACAAAGTTGAGTGCTCATTATGCAGGATGAAGCGATCATGGATGTGAACTACACTAATTATTACTGTGTGTTAAAGGCAAGCTGCTCTGATCGCTGCTGCTTTGGATCCACAGCCCAAAGATATGTGTTTCATGGAATCTGCCTTGCCTGTGGGCATTCAAGAGAAACTCTGTCTTGAACAACAAAGTACATGACCTGGAGTCTGTGCTAAGTGAAAAAGCCTACGATGAGCACGTGGAAATTGTGGGAGGCGGGGAAGACATCA
Source organism: Lucifuga dentata (assembly GCA_014773175.1). NCBI lineage: Eukaryota > Metazoa > Chordata > Actinopteri > Ophidiiformes > Bythitidae > Lucifuga > Lucifuga dentata. The sequence goes on from VXCM01000268.1 coordinate 96,818, forward strand.
ACACATCAGCAATCAGTGCTTTACTTAGAGAGGATTACACCACAAAGGACACTGAACAAGATGAACTGGATCGCTATTTTTATGAGCCACACATCTCCCCTGATGAAAACCCCCTATTAGTGGTGGCAATGCAATAAATATCATTTTAAATCTGAGCATCCTTTCAAGGCAGTACTTGGCCGTACCCGCTACCTCCGTTCCGTCAGAGGGTTTTTCCCGCTGCTGGGCAAGTGGTCAACAAATGCCGGTGGGTGNCCTCCGTTCCGTCAGAGGGTTTTTCCCGCTGCTGGGCAAGTGGTCAACAAATGCCGGTGGGTGGAGGGCATGATGATGTCACAACTAATCGAGTAATCGACTTAAATTGGCTGGATTATTTGTCCTCAAAAAAATAAGCATAATGCCTCCCTAATATAACAAAATAAAATTGATTGTGGAAGGATGAAGGACATTTTGTTGGAGGAAGAAAAAGAGACTTGGCTGTTTTGTGATTATTATTGTACTGGTGATGTTAAGTGCCTGCGTTGGCGTGCTTTTCCCTCCACACAGAGCTCTCCTGTAGCTCCTTAGATTATATTTAGTCAGTTCCATACTATAATTATCACAAGTCATAGCATTGCAGCGTGGATCGGTAAATAAACAGTGGTGTGATTTACCAGCTACCCCACTCCAGTAACCCGTCCTTCCATTAGCATTCCCTCTCGCCATTAATAGGATTGAAATGTCATGCGGCATCGGCCACAGCGATTCTTGCCCCAACATGTATGGGCATGTAAGTGTCTAACGGCTTTGAAACCGTAGTCCAGGAGCTGCTGACACACAGTCACGGTGCACATCACCCTCCATTAAGAAAGACATGGTGCTCTGTGAGATGGCCAGCAGGACGAGTCAATCAGAGAAGCAAGTCTGAGTTACAGTAGCAGCATGATGGACAGAGCAAGCAAATGCAGCTCAGCACTCTCCTATCTGTCCTATCTGCAGATCAGAGCACTCCTCCACACACACACACACACACGTTCACACTCTTACGGCCATGGCCTTAACCTTAATCATCTGCTTATCAGTCTGACCTGCTAAAGACCTCGATTGCATGTTTTTAAGGAGACAATCCTTACATAGATTTTGTGAGGTAATCCAGATTCCTGAAGGTTATCTGCTGACAGCTACTTTGAAATAATTTTGTTATCATGGCATATAGATATGTATAACGTGTTCCTGGTGTAGAATTACCTGCAGTTTGCCATATTGGTCATAGCAATGTCTTATTCACTGAACATGTAGAGATTCTAATTTTCATTAATAAATCAGAGAATTTATCATTAATTGAAATTTGGATTTTATAATGGTATTTGCAGCACAAGCACCCAGATTTTAACAGTTTTTTCTTTTTTACTTATAGTATTTTGAGGAACTGTGGCACATAATTAGTTGCTAGCTTCTCTTTTTTTCTGTTATCTGAAGTATATTCTGAGCTGTTTTGCTGAATGATCTCATTAACTGTAAACAACAGTGAACAGGATCCTCTTACAGCAGAGAAAACAGCTATTTTTTGGGTGGAGATGTACAAATCCAGGTCAAAACTGATTACTTTTGTTCCTTTATAAAAAAAAAAAAAGTAAATTCAGTGAAATTTAATGAAAACCTATAACAAGCCTTATGTATAATGGGATGTGGCACAAGTCTGCACAATGTGGCAGCCAGATGGGACGTGACTATGCTATGTCACACTTAGACATGGTCACGGATCTTTCTTAAGTATTTCTTTCTTTCTTTTTTTTTTTTTTTTTTTNTTTTTTTTTTTTTTTTTTGTTTACATGTGGTGACAGTCCAAGTAGTCCACACAATAGAAACAGTAATTTGACTCTGTATAATTCCAAATAAAAATGGCGTGTTCGTTGATGTGTTGTTTAGGATCGTCTGTCTCGTGCTTGGAGAAAGCACCACCCACAGAGGATCCTCAACACAAAGGATAAAGACTAAGAAAGAACAGCTATAAATAGTTTGAGGTTAGGGGCTCTGGGGATATCTCAGTCTGAATAATAACATGTTTTCCTTGTATATGTGGGACCAATAAAATGTCTTTTGTGACTTAGCTGATACATATTTTTGTTCCGCTAAATGCAAGCTGCTGTAGACCTTCTCATTTATAAAGTTTGATAACTACGCCAGGAATTAAATTATGTCAAATTTACAACTACACATTATGTTGAGTTGTATATGTTTAGAACACTATGTAAGGTGTTAAATTCATTTGTAATCTGATTTTACAAGCTCGTGTTTGATCAAAGCCTCAGACTTGTAACAAGTAGAAGAGTGAATCATAGGTATTTGGGTGGGATTCTGGGTGGCTGAGCTGTTGGTGACAGCCTCTCAGTTTGTTGTCAGGTTTCCCTTTGCTGCGTGATAAGATTTATGACTATGGAGAGGGGCTGGCGAGAGAGAAATCCTCGCAGGCTCAGCTTAGCTTATCTGGATTTCTGCTCACAGCACAGCCTCTCTCCCTGTCGGACACAAGCGGGTGACCTTGACAAGAATGTGGCTTATTATTGTAATAGATATGTTATTGTCAACTGACCTATGATCAGAGTGGGATTGGTGAGAAAGGTGAGTCAGGAACAAGGAGCCAGGTTAGTAGAATCACCAATAAAATCCAGTTGATTATATTTGTTCATGTTTGTCTACCTTTCGATGACATCATTTAACTATGTGATAAGAGAACTACTCTACCAAATGATTGATGGAATTTACTATTATCATACGCTGCTAAAGATGTAAGACGCAGCAATAAAAGGACAGAGTTAGAACACATCCTGGAACACCACACACAGTATAGTCCTTGTCTTTTCTTCCGCTGATACCTCCCCCTGGATGTAATTGGTCCAAATATCACATGGTTGACTGTGTCACTGTTGAGCCAGTGGGCAGAGCTCAGTCAGCCATGTGATATTTGGACCAATTATGACAACAGGCAGATATTAAAATTAGAAAAGACAAAGGTTCTCCATGGGGCCAGGAACAGAAAAATAACTTGAATGACTGCATGTAGAGCCTTGCAAGATGTATTTTTGTCCTGGAATTTCTACTTCATCTGAAGTATACTGGAGCCTTTCTAGTGCCACTAACAATGGAACCACCACAGGCAATCTTACAAACCAGTCAGGCAAACAGAACAGCTTTGTTTCTCTTAATGGAGTGCAGAGAAATGTGCAGACAGCTTTTCATGTTGGAATTCAATGTGTTTAGCAGTTCAGGTCGCCTACTCCTATGTTGAGTCTTTGGTCCTCATGATACCCAAAATTACCCAGTGTACTTTTAATCAACCCCCACACTCTATCATCAACAAACAATGCCAGATATATGAAAGGAAGATAATAAGGGTAGAAGGCCAACTTGAACCAAGACAGAGTGGACCAAGCCATCTGTGGTGTGTAAGCCAGTCAGCCAGCCAGACACTTTGCCCAACAGACCTATGAGCTAAGCAGGTGTAAGTGATATCAGCCTTTCTGAAGAAGAAATTTAGGCACTGTTTTTCATTGTATTGTTGCCAGAATTGTGAACAGGTAGATTTGCGACTGACTGCAACAGGGAATCAGTTGGTCGCATCTTCCTTTGTCCTGGTTGGCTTAGCTTGTTGTTTGGTGTCCATGATGGAGAACTTCATTTGATGTTAAAAAAAAAAAGTAGCTTTTTAATATTCCTGATTTAGATNCCATGATGGAGAACTTCATTTGATGTTAAAAAAAAAAAGTAGCTTTTTAATATTCCTGATTTAGATGTCAGAAAGCAAAGCAAGTGAGTTTTCAGGACTGTTTAGGATACGTTTGATGCAATGGACTGTCAGACTATTTATATATGATAAGAACTGATCTTTTTATGTTTAACACATGCCTTCCATGTTTTCATAATACGTCTCCTCATTATAAGCCAATGCCATGGGCATACTATTGTTATACTTAAAGATACTCTAGCTGACTTTGTTATGGCATCCAATCAATAGTGCGCCCAAATCCAGCTAACTGCTGACGTCACACCTTCATACAGTTTTCACTTGTCAGCACTCGATCACATTGCACACAAACTGAAATAAGGAAAAGTTTCAGTTTGTGTCTTTAATTTGTGTCTAAGTCTTTTATTTGGCTTATGATGCAGTAAGAATTTATAAACCACCACATTCACACTTTCCTTGGCTCATTTATCACTGTGTGCAAGTGTGCGAGTTCTCAAGTAAAGTGGTGCCTACTATGTGTCCCTGCTGAGGCTTGAGATTTTGGTTGCCTATTAAAGTTTAAAGCACTCTGCATGTTTAAAGGTAGAAATATAGGCTGCTACCAAAAGTAAAAAATCATCATAGAAAAATGATATCCAAGTAGTATTTTGTGGAATTCTTTCTACTCTCATACCATCTGCAGCCATATTCTGTCCATCCATCCATCCATCCATCCATCCATCCATTTTCTAAACCCGTTTGTCCTGTTGAGGGTCACGGGGGGGGCTGGAGCCTATCCCAGCGGTCATAGGGCGAGAGGCGAGGTACACCCTGGACAGATCGCCAGTCTATCGCAGGGCTGACATGGAGACAGACAAACACATTCACGCTCTCATTCACACCTACAGGCAATTTAGAGTTCCCAATTCACCTGACCTGCATGTCTTTGGAGGTGGGAGGAAACTGAAGCACCCGGAGGAAACCCACGTGGACACAGGGAGAACATGCTAACTCCACACGGAAAGGCCCTGCCCCGGCCAGGAATCAAACCCAGGACCTTCTTGCTGTGAGGCAACAGCTAACCACTGCGCCACCGTGCCACCCCGCCATATTCTGTCAAATAATTAAAAGAAAAAAAAAATCTGTCTGCTTCTGTTGCTTCACATAGAAGCACCACAACTAATAGGCTCGTTTTAGTTTTAATAGTGCTGCAAAGCGAAACCTTTTTTCTCCTGTGTGACTTTGCAAATTAGGCCACTGCTTCATAAGTGAGTAAATTGTTAAGCTCCACTTATCTTGGCTCAGCCCTCCACCCCATGGTCCCCGGTGCCTTCTGTCTTTTTATTATCACTTTTACTTCACATCATGTTGCTGCTAGCTAACTCTTCTCTAATGTGTATTGTCCTTTCATCACTGAGTGCAAATGTCTGCACAGGTAAAGCCTCTCATGCTCTCTGAAGAGGCTTCTCTTTGAAAAAGCTGTGCTTACTTTTTGCTGCCATATCATCAAAGGCCTTGGTAAAATAGTAGCACTTTGCACTGTATAGCTATAATGTTTCACACTAAACAGTTATTTAATTTGATTACTACAGAAAGGTATAGCAAATGTGAAAAATTGAGTTGCCTTAGTAACAGCTAAGCTGTAATTCACAGCTGTTGCTAAGGGCTGTGAGATGAAAGTGCAGCCAGAGCTGCATATGATGCTGTGACAGACATTTTTCACGTTTATGTCTTTTCATTCAGTGTTCCATTTCCAATCTTCAAGGCTTTGTTGCATCATAAAATTGAGGTGTAAGGGAAAGTGTCAAAATGAAGGCCCCGGTGCTAAAACAAGTATAATCAGTTTTTCTCGGGAAGTTAGTGTAAGTGTAAAGATAAAGTTTAAGTGAAGTGCAAAATATATTAGCATTAAATCATTTTTACTCAGTGCTAAGTGTTCTACTTTATGTTGCACTCCTGAAAAAAAGAAAAAAAGTCATTTATATGCATGGTTAAGGACTGTAATGCTAAGGAGCCACTTGGCAAATGGCTTCTTTGCTAGACAATAACTTTAGAATGAAGTCCTACTTACTCACAATGGCTGTAAAAAGATTCTAGGTCATGGGTGATTGACTTCATCACAGCTTAGTTTCCTCTCTGTATTATTAATGTACGGTTATGCTTTCCTGAAAGCATGCAATTAGCAACTGAAACTGAAAGGAGTTGCCTAGAAACTGAGTATCTTTTGCCAGCTGGTGGTCTACGCTGACTGTCAGGTCGTTCCTGTTGGGTTTTCTCATTCAGTTTCTTTGATTGCTCTGAGCTAAAAAAAAAAAAAATAAATACACTGTGGTTTTGGTAAAACATTTAGGCCAGTGTGCTGTGCTTGGAAACAGTGGGCGGGCTTTCACTTGCTGAAAGTGAAGCCGTCATGTTGACTTGTCTCTCCCCTGGGTGATATGAACACTTCACTATTTGTTTAGATGTGTCTTAATATCTTGTGCTTAGTCATAATAAAGATGTGACTTCTGTGCCCTCATTAACTAAGCTCACTTTCAGAAGCTTGCATGGCCTGATTGTAGGCTGATAATTACACTTTGCATTGCTGCTGTCTGGGCTGCTTTAAATATATATCCTGCTGTTTTAATTTCACTTTTTGGATTTAACATCACAGTGCAGATTAAGTGCCCACCAGGCCTGTGCATGCTTTGTGCGTATGTGGACCCTGACTCCGAAACGGACCATCCACATGTCCTGGCATTTGTGGTTCTCGTGCTTTCATGACCACTACACAGTTTATCTCTGTTTCTCCATGCTTTACAAATTGTGAGGGCCAGGACAACCGCTGCAGTAAACTCTTCATCTCCACTTCTTGGTTTGGTCTTGTTCTAGCATTCGTTTATTGGTCGATAGATTTGTCCACTTCATGTGACAGGAATGATCGTCAGACCCCAGAGTACAGACGATCTCCTGCCAAGAATTGGCAGACATTTGGCAGCCTTTTAATCCCTCATGGAGGAATCATAGAGATGCTGGTACTTCCTTGCCTCATCTGCCAGTCACTCATCAAAGTTGTTCACAATTGTTTGTTTTTCTTTGTTTGGCCAGTCGTAAATGAAGTTGCATTTACATCACGTTGATGCTGTCCCAGCAAAACAAGCATCTTAAATCTAAATTTAGGAGCATTTTAGTTCCCTCAGAAATCAGGAATGGATTTTAACAAAGTGAAAATCCATTTCCTTGACCATGTAACGTTATGGTCAAAGGCATGTAACTTACCTTCAAACATGTTAACCTTCATGCTTCCTAATGAATGATGAACCTCATGCTGGGTTGAATATCACCCACACTGATTTGTTTTGATTGTTTAACCAGCACTACTAGCTTTGGCTATATTTGCAGGGCTTAACAATTAATCACTTTGAAGTTAAAATTACTGTTAGAGTGCAATTTTCAAACTGTTAAGAGCTGCAATTTTAATCAAAGCCAATATTATTAAAAGCGTGTTTTTAACAAGCTTAAGAGGTTAACATTTTAGTCAGCAACCAATTTCACCAGCTGAAATTACAACCCTGGGCGGCAGATTTTGTCAGCTGTAGCTCATTAACTTTAACTCTGTGAGTTGGACAAACTACAAAATGAAACTCTTGGCTGCTGTCTGGTTAATGTCTCTGATGCTGGTGTCTGTGCTGTTTATACTTGGCTAAAGATGGCTTCCTCGTTCGTCATTTCTTTTAATTATACTCATGTAGGAACAAGTGCGTTTAATAGATCTTTGATACTACATGGACCACCAACACAAACCTGGATTTCATTTAATAGAAAATAGTTGCAACTTAAATCACGAGGTTGCTCAGAACGATCCACAGATAGCTCATCTGCATGTATTTGTGATTTCAGACATGTTTTTCTTTTTAACCGCATGCTAATCAGGCATCAAGTGGAATGTTAATGGACTGTGCTAATGGAAATAGAGAAGGGATTTAAGGTTGCTGATGAGAAACGGTCAATATTGGACTTTTACTCAACGGTCAAAGGTAAAGGGTATCTGTAAACATTGTGTTTACTCTAAATTTATTGCTGCCTGAACTCCAGTGACAACCATTAGTCTTTCGCACGCTCAGAGTTGCTTTATTTTTCATTATTTTCCCTGCTCAGGACTTCTGATGCATTATTTACAAGCCCGCTAAGTTGGTATTATTCAGCTGTCATTGGGAATAGAGCTGAAGAACTCTGACTCTGGACCAAATGAAAATGCAGATCATTCAGTTTATTGTTTGTGACATTAATGTTACCTTTTTTCACATTTTTCAGCTTTCCAACAAATGTGATTAATCTAAGATATACTCTATCAAAGATATAATCTATCTTTGAGGCTATCTGAGTCAAGATTAGGGCTAATGGTACTTGTATGACTGATTTAAGTCTGGTGTACACAGGAGGACTTGAGGCATAATGTGGTGAAGTGTGTTATAGCCCCACACCCACTAAAAGAGAGAACCAAGACAGGTGTCTCAGTGTGACACTACAGCGTAATCCCTCAGTAATCCTTGCCCAAGCTCTGCGCTCAGTTTCCTAATCCCAACTCTAATAAACAAGTTAAAGCTGAAGTTAATGTGTCCAGTAAAAAGTGCAGCATTTGTCTGTCTAACATGAACAAGTTATTGTGTGTTGACTGGGAATCCAGGCAGGGTTTCCCTCCCAGCCCCGTGAGGTACGCTCCACATCAATCCAAGATTCAGACAACTCGGCCTGCCAGTGAAACATCATTCACTCCTTGAAAAAGCCACCACTGTCACTGTGGCTTTTTCAAGGAGTTGGCATTGAGTTTCAGTTCAGAAACGGTTTGCGTGGTACTCAAACATTGTGGTTTTGGGGAAGATTTCAAAACCTTTCTCTCTCATCTTGCAAAGGAGGGAAGAGCAGGGAATCTGGCAACGGCTGAGTGTTGGGTACAGACTTGTGCAATCTGACAAGTTGTGTAGTTTAGTCACGTGAGAATTTTTTGAAGCCCTGGATGGGGAGTCAGGCATTTCACTGCGTAGGTTAAATTCTGCTGGTATGGAGTGAAAGTGTTTTTGTTTATTCATCCTTTGATCAAACTTGGCCATGCACATTCACTTTACCAATTCAGGCTATGAATGCTATGTATTCTGGACTGTTTTGTATCAATACATAAGGAATGGTCCTGCTACTGTGCAGGGTTAAAAGCATTCAGTGGCTTGTCACTTTGTGAAAATCAAAATGAAAGTGTTTTCTTGTCTTTAGCTTGACTTATAAAAGGATTTGAGCGGAAAAGTAAAAGGCAAATAGCATTCAAGTAAGGTTAATATGAAAATCGTAAGTCAGGGCTGTGAACCTTATTCAGATCAGTTTTGCTTGATGTCTGAATATGTGCTGGGACCCAAATGCACTGGCGAGTGTGTATGTTTGAACCCAATATATACAATCCACATACACGTTACTGACAACCATTTCCCAAAAAATACAACTTTAGCTGTAAATATTAGATTTTTTTTCGACCTTCCAGACTGCCAGTTCATTCCATTATGCTGTTAAAATCAACATGTATAGGCTTGAAGCATGCTTGAGATACGTAATCCATCGCAGCGAACAACATGTCTATTAGTTTTTTGTCAAAGTAACTTTATTTAACTGATCCAACACAGAACTGCATGGAGGAAAATGTATGTCTCCGCCAGGAAATGTAGTCCCAGGAGAAGACGAACCGAGAAATTAAACAGTCATGCCTTCTACAATAGTGCATAAGTGTTAGAAGGCGAAACACTGAATTTTAAGGTGGGTATATTGCCTCAACATTTCATTTTGAAAGATGAGAACAGGAATATCAGGAAAATTAAAACAAGGTTTTATGTTTTGGAAATTGGTTATCAGTAACATAACATATATGTGGGTTATATATATTGTTCTATATATGGTCCTTTAAAGTTTTAAGGGAGACATCAGTGAGAGTTTGAATGAACAAACGTTTAGAGGAACGATACTGAGGCTACATGGAAAGTTGGAGTCCTTGATCTCAATGCTGCTTAGACAACCAAACCTGTTCTGCTCCGTAATCATGGTAATATTAGCCTTTGTATAAATTTAAATCAGGACTTTCAAACTCATCACCTGCTTGTCAGTTATTCGTTATTTCACGAGTTCCTCATTTCGCCGAGTATTTTCCCAGGTACAGTCAATCTAAAAGTTTCAGAGAGATCCGTACCCAAAATATCAGCTCATGTTGGAGGCTTTGCGCAGCCCTGTTTTGCGCCTTGCACTTGCTGTCACTTTGAAGGAGGGTTTGCTGGGTGTTTGTTATCTGTGGTTCTCCGTGTCTCCATACGGCTCAGGAACGGTGTGTGTTGACAGCTCGGGTGATTACCTGTCCCGTCTTATTCTCTCAGCTGGCCTGCACTTGGCCACACCGTGCATCAGAAAGTGACATACAGTGATTAGGATGTCATTAGGCTTGCCTCTGTGGCTCCCTGTCACATTAATTTGCTCTTCCCAAGGAGACCAAGAGAAATGGGCTATCCACGCACTTTTCAATAAAGCGTGAAATATGAAGCTTCTGTGAGTACGAGTCTCTGAAACCTCATCAGAGACTAATGTTTGCGCTCCATCACTGATCATTTGGCAGTCTCAAGTCAGTGATTGATCTGAAAGTGTCACACCAGCATAATTCTTGTCTGTAGTGCTGTCATATTATTAATTTTATAAATCAAAATTAATCACATACTACCTCGCATTAGAATTACACAAAAAACACACACAGTTTTGACTCAGCAATTTCAATGTTATATTATCCATCTTCATAACTGCTTTTGTTCGAGGCAGATATGTTGGCATAGCAAAGTGCTGCAGAAGTGGGGATTCATCTTGTAAGATTTTCATTCTTAAAGCTCCGAAAGGCAGAAAGGATTTCTGTATAAATAAACAAGATAATGGGATTGATGCAAATATTTCTTAGCCTGTATACATTAACGCCATGCATTAATAGGTTGGAACGTTTTAACAGAATAGAAAATTACTTGCAGGTTGTATAGGTTGTTTTTGTTTCCTTTTTTTAAATTCGATATCTAATTGAATCCAACGTTGGCAACATATTTCTCAGCACTGAGTGATTTATGCCTAATTAATAAATGTGTGGTGTTGGCTGCAGTGTGGGATTCCTCCTGCAGTTGGGTGTTAATGATTTGGAGCACTTTAATGTTGACTGCCTTGAATAATGAACACTAAGCCTGGTGTCACTATGGCCCTTAAATCACAATCAGTCTCCCTCCCTCTTTTCCGCCTACACACTTTCTTACTCCGGTTCTCTCTCTGGCGCTTCCCCTTATTTGCTCTCATCATCTCCCTCCCTTCCTGTCCTTTTCATTGGGTTTCTGCGGCAGCGGCTGTCTCTTCATTACTGTCACAGTGTCAGAACAGGTGGAATCAATGAGTGACCCTCAGCAGCCTGCTTCCTTACCACGACCAGCTCTTTAATTGAGGGTATTAATGAGTGATCAGTCCGTGAGATGATTTGGTGTCAGAATCTCAGGCTGTGTGTGAGGGGGAGGGAAAATAGGGGGGAGGGGCTTTGACCAATGGTGCATAACCAATTCTGTCTCTTCCACAGACACAGTTGAAGCAGTGCTAAATGTCCCTACCTACCCCTTTATAACACTGGAATTAAAAAAAATTAAAGCTTAGAAGATTTTTTTAAGCAGAGTATTTTCAACAAGATTCTCTGTTATTGTTATGGAACCATTGCAAAAGTAAAAGTACTTGTATTAACACAAGTATCCATAATTTCTGAACCAAAACAAAGATGCATTAGCACACTGCAACCACAACTGCTGCATCATGCCGTGCGTAAAGTGTCTGTTTGCTTTAAGGACTGCTGGTGTTCCAGGATGTCTTCGCTCAGCACTTTGTTCACTCCCCTTCATTGTGGTATCCGTTCTCTGTATCTAACATCTGCCCTGTGCATGTTTATGCAGCCTTTCTGAAGGTGTCTTTCTCAATCCCCACTTCTGTCTTACAGATGGAGTCTCCTGTCTCCACACCAGCCCCTCCCCCCCTCCACCTCCTGGCCACAGTGGGCAACAGTGAGATTTCCTCACCATGTGAGCAGATCATGGTGCGAACACGCTCGGTGGCGGTGAACACATCCGATGTGGCCCTGTCCACTGAACCCGAGTGCTTGGGGCCCTGCGAGCCCGGGACCAGCGTCAATCTTGAAGGCATCGTGTGGCAGGAAACTGAAGATGGTAAGTGAAGCGGTTTCATGTCCTGTTAGTACTTGGCGAGTCTCTTTGCTGTACATATACATGGAATCCATGTATCTGCTGCAGGATTTTGGTGGGAGTTAAGTCAGCTGGACTTTTTGTGAGGAGGTAAAGGGTCAGTTATTAGAATCAGAGTGTGATTGCAGTAAAGGACTAAACCAATGATTTTGCATGTTTGAGCCCAATACATACTTGTTAATGTCAACCATTTTCCAAAACATAAAACCATATTTTAGTTTGCGTTATTTTGAGAAACCCACTAATCTTCCAAAATCAAATATTCAAGTAATACTCTTTCTTTTCAATTCAGATTTTCACCTGCTAACACTTTTGCAGATTGTAGATTACTAACTTAGTAACACGATTGTAGAAGGTACGGTCATTTCAATTTCTCTGTAAAAGCTTTTTTTTTTTTTTTTCTNTTTTTTTTTTTTTTTTCCTGGTACTATATTCCTGGCTCAGACATACGTTTTTTTTTCCATGTAGCTCCGTGTTGGATTGATTAATTAAAGTAACTTCAACAAAAAAAATGATAGATGTCTTGTTCACTATGATGGATTACCTATCTCAAACGTGTCAAGTCTCTACAAGTGTATTTTTATATTGTACTGGAATGAACTGAACCCAATAGCTGCCTGGAAGGTTGAGGAGGAAAAACATCTAAAATTTACATTCCAGTAGTATATTTTGGAAAATGGTTGACAATAATGTAATGTGTATGCGGGTTGTATTTATTGGGCTCAGTCATGCAGAATCACTGGTATGGTCCTCTAAAGCATGAAAGGGTTACTGGTTTTCCTAAATTTATTAATTGAGGTCAAAGTTAAGCTTAAGAAAAATTAAGATTTTGTGCAAGTTTTCTGTTAAATTGTAAATGGACAACGGCCTGCCTCAGGAAATAGTTGCACTGATACTTCTTTTGCAGCTTGCACTCGGCACAATATTGCCAATGAGAATCGTTTTTGGCAGGCAGTTCTTAGGTGGCCTTGATTTGTTTTTTTTTTCGCTCGGGCTTAGACAGGCGGGGGTTTGTTGCATGGAGATGTCTACTCTCAACAACAACATGCCTCCCAACACAAAGCACTTTTTTTCCTTTTTTTTTTTCCCCCAAGACTGCTATTTGGGAATTGGGCTGGCTGCTCCTAGTNCTTTTTTTCCTTTTTTTTTTTCCCCCAAGACTGCTATTTGGGAATTGGGCTGGCTGCTCCTAGTGCGGTCCAAGTGAAATCTCAGATGCTCTCATTCTATTCCTGCATTTGATGGAAACCCCATTCAGCTTACTTAATTTCAAGATGTATCACTAGCACCGCAAGCTGTCTCAATACTGTCCTCGTTTTCCCGTCATGTATGTGAAATAACACAAACACCCAATCTTCAAAGCAGCTCGTGCTCGATCGCTCTGCGGGCACACTGGGTACAAACAGCCCACACACTCACAGTGCTGCTTGCTGGTCCACTTGCAGGAACAGAATAGAAAAGGTCCCTGCCTCATCAACATTCCCAAAGCACAGTCTGCTATTGAGTCGTCTTTTTTTTCCGTCTCTCTCTCTCCTGTGCCTTTTTTTGATTTTTGCTCCAGCTGTGGGCTGTCTGATTCACCCCGTCCTCCTCTCCATTGCAGCCCTTTTCTGTTTCCAAGCATCCAGCCAGTCACCCCTTGACTCTGTTTCCAAGCAAACTGGTAGAGCGTGAGTGTGAGGCAGGAGGAGACAGACAAGGCTACTTCTGTTAGTGACACAATCATGGCTCAGAGCCAAGACCAGTACTATGTTTGCGCTCCCTCTTTCTCTGCCTCCCATAGAGAGATTGACCCCCGCCCCCGCCCCTTACCTTTCCCAGTCCAAGTCAGTCCTTTGCCTGCACTCACTCTCTAGAAGCTGTTATATTGGCTGGGAGAGGTTGTGGTTTGATCTGATGGAGCTGTGTTTTCACTTGATTCTGCTCTATCTGGCTTAGTGGGGGGGAAGCGGATGGGAGCGGGTGAGTCGTTTTACGAGGAGTATATGGGGGAGTCAGTCATCTCACAGGTTGTTAGGACCGTCAGAGATACAGAAAAACCGGTAGGGTTTCTAGAGACCACCCTCTTTCCCTCTCTTTGATGCCTGTATTTTTTTTTTTTTTTTTTTTTTATGTCTCCCAAAAAGGCAGATCTGTATCAGGTAGACACACTTTGAGGGTGGAAAAGCACATGATAAAAGATGAAGAGGCTCTCAAGTGGCTCTCAGTTGTGGGTTCCAGTGTTTTTCTGTGTTGTGACGCACATTACAGTCCTGCATGGCTTTCTGTCTTTTCCAACAAATTCACCTTTATTTTTCTATAGTAGACACTGCTGCACCTAAATCGTAGTAATTTAAAAGCCTTAGAACAAGCCCTCTTGTTCCAAGACGAGAACAGGAGGGCTCTTGTTCTCTTTATATTATGAACATGGATAGGAAATGTTAAAACCATCACTTTACAAAACAGTGATAACAACTAGCAAGCAAACAAAACAATAACAATAAGTTTCCTTTGATTTTGACTGTTTTAGTCTTAAAATCAAATACCAAAAAATGATGACCAATATATGCATTTAGCAACTCACATACTGATTCATGCCACTACATAAATCTTGCAATTAGTTATCCAGATTTGACCAAATAATTTTGCTCCATCTGTGCTCAAATGACACAAGATGAAAAATGTACCTGACATTTTGAACCAAGATTACTTGTTCAAAATAAGAGTATAGTGTTTTAAGGCACTATATTAAAACACTATATTCTGTGTTTTTTATTTGTTTGTTTTTTGTCCTTACTGTAATTAAGGTAAGAATGCACATAAGCCATATGCATGGACAGAATTAATCAGATTTTGTGGTTTGCCGACGTACATAATGCTTTGAGCATGAGGAGTCCACCAGGTGAGGTGGCATGTAGAGGAGGCTTACTACTATTAAAACTTTTATGTGCCTGAATAGAGTGACTTACAGTTGCATAAACTAGGTCTGTTACTCAGAGTAAACATACATTGATTTATGCCAATTTTAGTCTAATTATGGTGCTTACACGGTGTGTATAAAAATCAATTTATGTCCTTAATCAGAGTATAATCAATGTTTTATATGTATTGAGTGTAGCCTATGTATTTAAACTATGAGAAGATTAAATCTTAAAGGACCATATACATGTTATGTGCTGCCAACCATTTACCAAAACATAAAACCATATTTTAGCTTTTGTATTTTTTACCAAATCACCTAGTCTTTCCAAATCAAATGTTCAGGTGATACACTCACCTTAAAATTCAATGTTTTGCCTGCTAACACTTCTGCACAATTGCAGAAGGCACAATCGTGTTAATTTCTCTGTAAAAGCTGTGTTCTCATGGGATTATACTCCCTGGCGGAGACGCAGATTTTCTTTTGTATAACCCCGTATTGAATCTGTGTTATAATGCTAAAATTGGGTAAATAAAAAAATCTATATGTTTATACATGTTTTGTTCGCTGTGATGCATTACCTATCTCAAGCATGTTACATGTCTTTACATGTTGGTTTTTTTTGTTTTTAATCTTTTTTATCTTTTTATCTTTTTCTACAATGAACTGAAACCATTGGTTGCCTAAAATGTACCACTCCATTAGTACCTTTTGGAAAATGGTTGGCAGTAACACATATGTGGGTTGTATTTATTGTTGTAAAATTACCGGTATAGTCCTTTAAGCGAATAGCATTACATTTTGCTCTGTACATTGAACAGTACAAAGATGCACTGTCTTAACGGCAGCAGCCCATAACAACCCACCAGTTCACTTTTAAATGAGAGACTCAGTTGCTGCTTCCATCAAACTGCACTGCCTTTTCTGCTGCTTTTCTCCTCGGAGACCCATGAAAAGAGACTTCTGTCTGTTTGTGGGGCAACTGAACAAATGAAAGCCAAATGAGGAAATCAAGGCAAATCCATGCAGACTACCAGGGAAGAGCAACAGAGACCCCAAAGCCATAGCAGAGCCATCCTGATTAGCAGCGAAGTTGAGCAGTCCCCCACTTCTCTGCATGACAAGTCTCATACAGAGCTGTTTAGGTATGCAGTGTGTGCGTGTGTGCATGTGTGTGTGTTTCATTTAGCATGCCAAACAACAGCTGCTTCATCACCTCCGCCTTTCGGCCTTGTGGGAGTAAATGAACAACAGGCTCCCAGTAATTGTCTGAACCTCACCCGCCTCAGCGAGTGCAGAGAAAAACAGATGAGGAGGAAGCAAACGGCACCGAACAAAATGCCATCACAGAACTGACATGTTTGGTGGCACCAAACAGTAATCTCAGTTCAAAATGTCAGGTACATTTTTCACCCTGTGTAATTTGAGCACAGATGGAGCAATGTTATTTGGTTGAATCTGGCTAACTAATTACAAGATTTACATAGCAGCATGAATCAGTATGCGAATTGCTAAATTGATGTATATATATATATATATGTGTGTGTGTGTGTGTCATTATTTTTTGGTATTTCATTGTAAGGCTAAAAATCTNTATATATATATATGTGTGTGTGTGTGTGTCATTATTTTTTGGTATTTCATTGTAAGGCTAAAAATCTGCCAAAATCAAAAGAAAATTATTATTATTTTGTCTGCTTGCTAGTTGTTATAACTCTTTTTTTTTTGTAAAGTGATGGTTTTAATAGTTCCTGTCCATGTTCATAATATAAAGAAAAATAACAAAAAACTTGATCACAAAAAAAATCAAAGGGGAAAAAAAAATGGAATAATGTGGATGGATGTAAATTATAAAATGACATTTGCAGCACAAACACTCGGTAGTTTGTTTTCACTTACTGTAAGGAACTCTGACATGTAATTAACAACACGATTGTAGCTTCTCTCCAGTTTTCTTTTGGTGCGCGCTCAGCGAGCTGTCCTCACTGCTAAATGACCTCATTTACTGTAAACTATGGTGAAAAGTGTGAATGTGTGGGAAAGTCGAATCTGGGTGATAACTGGTGTAAACCAAATGGGGTTTTTTTTTCTGTGAAAATCAGTAAAAACCTAAAACATTGAGCCATTATGAATGTACAAAATGTTTGCAAAAAAAATCAGCCAAGTAAACGTGTCTTAGTCCTGCAGAGGAGAAAAGGGTGGTGAGGGGAAAGCGAGAATCGGTGTCATTCAGTCAGCCTGGGGGGCGCATGAACAGGGTGGGGGCAGAGCTGTGGTATTTTAAGGCCCACGGTGACACAAATCCCCTCAGTGCAGACAAGGCAGTGGCAGCTCTCAGGGTCGTGTCGGCAGAGCAATGGGCCAACCCCTCCCAGGCTTAGCGTGCTGATACCTCCAAATGTCATGTCTGAAATGCTGGAGAAGTTTATTGCTCTTGAAACGCTGCCCAGAAAGCCTTGGCTTCTGCTCCGGGGTAGAGGGAACGCAGAAGGGGCCCCTTTGGCCAAACACTACAGCTTCATGCCAGTGCCCCCCATCTCTCTCTCTCTCTCTCTCTGTCTCTCTCTCATACACACACACAGCAATGTACAGTACACAACGGGCTATTCCCCAAGCAGGTCCCACAGGTTCTTAAGCTCCCTAATAGATAAATAATACAGGCTGTTTGTGAGAAATGTTTGTCTCGTGGATTATTTATATGACACACATTACATCATTGCAGCATTGCAAACATTGGCTTTAGCTCAGGAGTTAAAAGTTCTTTGGCATCTGCATTAAACCGAGGTCAGCGTGAAATGGATATTCCTGTATAAACACTGGAGAGATTTTTTTTTTTTTTTTTTTNTTTTTTTTTTTTTTTTTGCTCGATTTCTTGGGTTTCTGTTGGGGAGTTGAGGAGGGGGGATGTCGTACGTAAGGAGCACTCGGCTCTGAAGCTCACGTGCCAGTTCTGCTTCCTCGCGCTTTTGAAGACCACCTGTCAGTGGCCTCATTGAAATGTTTTTACAAAGGAGAGGGCTGGCTTCTCTCTGTGTACTCGCTATAGAAAATGTCCTTGAAGTGAGAGTGGGCATTGTCAGGAGGCCTGTAGCTCTCTGCCAGGCCAGTGAACAAGAAGAAGATGGAGTGAAAAATCAATCACAAAAGACCAACTTCTATTAACAGCAGAGGACATATTGAAAAGACAAAGAAAAGGAAAAAAAAAAAGTCTCTGTCTTTCTTGTACACTAGCAAATGTGCCTGTTCCCTGGCTGCACCATTTACTTTCCGTCCTACCAAGCCGATCTTTTCCAATATGTCAGTTTGTACTAAAACAAAAACCAAACAAAAGAAAAAAAAAACTGGAAGCTGCCACTTTCCAGATACATTTACATCTCACATATGCACACAGTTCTTTGCCACCCAGCACTGAGAATCTTATAACTCCATGCTGTTGGGAATTCCCCAGTGATCCTGAATATGTAAAGGAAATGATCGCGTGGGCTCCACCCGCCAACTGTGCAGGATGAGCCGGAATGGAGATTGGATGGTTGGATGGCTATCAGAACTTCATGACTTGCTGTTCAAAGAGAGAGGAGGCTTGTCTTCTTAGTCTCATTACTTAACACTGGGTGGTATTATAAAGATGGCGCCGAAGTGAACCGACTTTGAAGCCGCTCTTATTGCCTGACAACTGCGTGCGTTCCGTGCACTTAAATAGTCTGGTGTGAATCATACGCCTGGAGGAACCAGAGGGCTTTGCCAGTGGTTGTCATAAGATATCATGTTGGCTATGCACACGTCAACGGGAGCTTGAGTAAACACGCCTGTCTCTTAATCGCAGTCAGGAAAAGACGGCAGGTTTGTTTTAACATCGAGACAGTAGATTTACCCAGTTGACATGAAAGCAAATCGTGTTCTCCCTCGCCACAGATTATGCATGTTTTTGCGGTAGAGATGTCAAATATGTATTTTTAGACCCTTACATCCATGGCTGCTGTTTAGTGACCTATCCCCAGTGTAGGAGTAAATATGTAACATATTTTTTTCTACTTCTTTTTTTTTTTTTGGAGGGAGAAACTGCTGCATGCGGCTGATAAAGTGGCGACGATGTGGAAAGCATACTAATGCTCTTCTCCTTTGCCTCTCAGTGGTTTGAGGAAATTGACCTTCTCTCAGGCTGTTATTCTTGTCAGCGAGAGTGACTTTCACCTCTCATGAACCAGAAAGCAGCCTGAAATTCTCAGACTACGCTCTCTGGAATGTTCCAAAGTCATCTGTTTCTGTTTCCTCTTGTCACTGGCTTTTTATCATGTGTCTTACCAGCTTTGCTGTCTTTTGTTTCCTTAGTGTAATACTTAGAATGACTTTGTTTTGACAAATGCTCTGTAGATTTCATTATATATACTCAGGTGATACACCCATCATCAAATTCAATGTTTCACCTGTTAATACATATGACAGAATGTAGAAGGCTAGGGTTAGTTTTGGTCATTTAATGGTGTTTTAATTTCTCTGTAAAAGCCATCTTCTCCTGGGACTTTATTCCCTGTTGAAGGCATGCGTTGTCTTCTGTGCAGCTCTGTGTTGAATCGGTTAAATAAAGTTACTTTGACAAAAACTTGTCAAAGTCCATGTTTGATGGACTACTAGTCTGAAGCACGTTTCAAGTCTACATTGATTTTTTTTTTATAGTGTACTTGAATGCACTGAAAACCAGTGGCAGTCTGGAAGGTAGGAAGAAAATCTAAAATTTACAGCTTAAGTAGGATATTTTGGGAAATGGTTGCTAACGTAACGTGTATACGGGTTGTACATATTGGCTCAAACATACAAAATTGCTAGTATTGTCCTTTAATATAGAGTCAATTGTATGACTTAACTAACACAGACAAAACCGTACAAGCTCTGTTTTAATTTTCTGCACCATGAGAGCAGAAACATTTTTAAACCAGACTGTTGGAAACTGAATGCTTAAATGCTTCATTTATCTGCGTTGCTGTTATTGCTCATGGCAGCACCAGCTATTCTTCATCTTCTCCCCATAATGAATACTGACACTATTGTACTCATTATTCTCACTTTTCCGTCAACATGGTACCTTAATGAGTGGCATTTTTACTGGAAAAAAATGTTGATGAGCAAAGACGAGTTCTCCAGCATGATCCACAGAGGCTACCATCCTTGTCAATATTTACACTCGTATTTGACTGTGTATTAATGATAATAATTAATAGTGGCTGAAAGCACGGGCATTTGCTGGCGGAAGGAGTCTTACCCAAGAGATCAGAAATCTCTAACACACGTTTGCAGGCAAACAGGAACCATTAATTTGATGTGTGTGTGAGTTGTTGTAATGTCACCGCCATGTCCCAGTTTCAAAGATGAGGCATTTTGACGGGGGCAGGCAGTGAAAATGCCATTAAAGTACCATACCAGTGGTCACGCATCTTTGAGCCTAATATATTCAATTTTCATATGTTACGTTACTGACAATCATTTCCCAAAGGATAAAACCATATTTCAGCTTTCCTGACATTTTGCAAAATCTCTGAATCTTTCAAACTCAAATATTCAAGCGATACACCCACCTTAAAAATCAGTGTTTGCCTACTAATAGTTACGCAGCCTTATGAAGTCACAGTCATTTAAATTTTTCCATAAACGCAGGTTTTCTTTTGGGACTATATTCCCTGGTGGAGACATACATTCACTCTGCGCTTTTTATTGCGCTTAAACACTAAAATTGCGTAACTTCTAAAATAAAAAAAAACCTGAATATACGTCTTGTTCGTGATGATGGATTACCTATCCCAAGAACGATTCAAGTATCAACAAGTTGATTTTAATAGTGTACCAGAATGAACTGAAACCAATGGCGGTCTGGAAGGTAGGGGAAAAAAAATTAATTCGCCGTTCCAGTAGTATGCTTTGGGAAATGATTGTCAGTAACGTTACGTGTATGAAAATTGAATATATTAGGCTCAAACATGCAAAATGGCCTGTATGGTCCTTTAACTCCTCTGCAATTGTGTTGAGTTGAAGCATAGCAGAGGTTCAGCTGGCAAAGCCATAGTCTTTACCAGCAGCAAAGGACCTGCTATTTTGGCCCCATTGCACCCCAACGAAATGGTTTTGGGGGAGGGTGATGGGGGCAGTCACCAATGCAGCAGACAACAACTCCCGATTTGATTGTCCTCCTTGTTGTATTTAAATAATCCTCTACAAGTACACAGTGTTTGGTGTCTAGGAAGGAGGGGTTGGGTGGGGGCATTGGTTGTTTGACAGCATTGAAGGAAATGAGAGGTAAAATTACAGCCTAGTTCCTCTCATTAATGGGCTTCACTCAGCTGCCCAGAGTGACCCTAATAAGACTGACACGGGGTGGGTGGGTGGGGGAGTTCAGGGATCAGGATTTGTTCCAAATCACTGCCATCACTCCAGCTCTTTCTTTTACCCCACAAAAACCCACCACAAGCAAATCCCAAATGAACTGCAGATTCAGAGAGCAAGTTTTATTTTTCGGTCTTTGACCTCCAGCTTGTTTCCACTCTACAACCAAACACAGCGAGCACAGAGGGATCACAGCTCACACAAACACTGATACATAACTCCTCATGTGTAAACAAATCATCATGCATGGAAATGCGTCTCAGTTTCTGGTGTAATTTGTTTTCTGCCACAGGGAAATCTGCCTGGGTTGTTTTGTTATTGGCTTTCTAAAGTTAGACAGACTTGACATTGACATCTTTGTTCTCACTGCTTGAAATTTCTTCCTTGGATGAAAGTGTAGAAATGATTTCAAATGGCAAAGCTTTCAGTTTTTAAACATGTTTGGGTCTTTATGAGTAGCCTAGATCATAGTATATTCATGATGCCTCAGTTTTAGATTGCATGTTAAGAGCCCTAATATGCTAGCCAAAATAACATGTTGTGAATTTTGTTGTGAAATGTCAAAATTCAGTCAAAAGTAGATTCAGCAGAACATTTGAGCAGGACATTGGCAGTAAAACTAGAATTATTATCAAAGACAGTTCCCTGGCTCTTCTTATCAAATTATCGCATCCTTCTTACTCCTCTTTTCCAAACAGTCTGATTTAGTAATTTACTGCGTTCTCAACTTCAAAACATAATTTTCTCCTACAACTATGCAGTATAAGAAAAAAATCTGTAGAATATGACTGAAAATGTTTGCCAGGACTTTCTAGAGTGTGGCTTGAAAATGTAGTTTCAGAGCTCTACTGCAACTTCTCAAGTCAGCAAAGTAAACCATTTTCAGTTATCAAAGAGAATTTTAATATTCCTAGTAGTGGCATCCAGTCAGAGACACTGAGTATTTCATATGACAGACAGGGCCGCCTGCCTGTGGCATATAGATACTGAAAACCCTGAAGAACATCATTACTGCTGGCTTTTTATTTACAAATAATTAAACAGGAAGTGCTGCAAAATTTTGAGCCAGTTTGCATTAATTGTCATTGTAGCGCCACTCCACCATCCAAATTCTCCTGCATGCCCTTTAAATGTCTCTGCAAATTAATTTAAACCCTGCCGCTGGCAGTTCAGGTCTTTGGACACAATTTCGAATGAAAAGTATTTCTAAAGGCCCAATGAAGTTAAATAATTGTAGAATTGAAAACAACAGTTGTGAGGAGGTTGCAGATGTGAGGTGATTCAGAAGCCAAACACCACTCTGACAGGATGAGTTTCCTGGAGACAGCATGGGTGGGTGGCCAGAAGGAAGCCACTCCCAGAAAAAAAAAGAGTACACAGCAGCTTGCCTGGAGTCTGCAAAAGGCCTGGTGGAGGTCTTTCAAAAGGTCTGTCAAAAGGCCTGTGGAAGATTCTGATAGAGCAAAGAATGTGCTGCGTGATGAAGTAAAAATGGAGTCATTTACCCAGAAGGTAAAGCACAACGAGGTTTTTCACAGCATGTTTGTTAGTCAAGGCGGTTGTGCATCAGCACTGACGACACATAAGTGATGGATTTTTAGATTGTTTTGTCAATGACACCAGCCTGGATGCACCAATTCAATTTTGAATTTTCCAAGACAATCTACTCACATCATATGAAAATACACGGAGAACATAAGCAGTAAAAAAAAAAGCAGTGTGTTCAACACATTCAGCCTATTGTTGTCTGACATAGATGTGTTATCAACATGTAAATAAACCACAGCTTTTATGCAAATATAGTAATAACGTTTTTATGTGTATTTGATGATTATGCTGTGTGTTCACCTTTTGCCAGTAGTGACATATAAAGATTTTCTGGCCAATCACCAATAGTCTGTTTAGAGTTTAATAGCTGATTAGGACTGATGCTGTTCATTGCTTATCTTCCTCCCTACCATCGTATTATAAGAGAAAACAGCTAATCATTGGTGCATTTCAGTAGCAGAGACGTGAGAGTTGTGTTTTGGAGAGCAAAGAAAACGATCAAATACAGTCAAATTAAGAACCTACTACAGAAAGCCAAGGATCTCAGATTGGGGCAAAGATTTTTTGTTCCAACAGGACGGTGATGTTTATCACCGAGCCAAATAAACCCTGGAAATAATTCAGAAGACTGGGAAATTCCTTGATAGCTCATCCAAAGCCCACTGGAAAAATCTCTGCAGTAACTTGAATAAAGCTCTTTAGATTCTCTTTGTTTGAGTTGTGAGTTTGTAGTAAGTCATAAAAAGTTTTGACTTGGGCACAGACTTAAATGTGATGTGAAAATTAAATTTTCTGTACATTTTCAAAAAGAAAAACCCTTTGTTTCACATAACTTGGCACAGGATGGCAAAAAATCAAAAGCAAAATGAAAACTAAAAGCTTGCATGAATAAAGTGCTGTGTATTGTTCACTGAGCATTCCTTATTTTAGTATTTAAGCAAAAGTTTATTTTTGTAATCTAGACTTAAATATGTGAAATACATTAACTTGTATAAATGTATAGAAATGCCTGATTCCTCAAAAGATTTAGATTAGAATTAACATCATTAACAATCAAATCCCATCCATGGCCACCACTAGTGAAATATGGAGAAAATGTCATTATTTTGACAAAGAAAAGTGACTAAATGGTCCTTTAAAAATCAATCAGATTTTTCACAGTTCATGCCATAATTTCTAAACCCATGACTAGAGAAAGCACAGAAGACTATATCCTGAAGAGCATGAAAGGCTAGTCGTTCATTTGCATTCCCTTGATTTACATCCTGCCACGACCAGCTGCCAGAGCCATTTTGTGTTGAAGTGTTTGGAGGGCTTGGGGAGATGGGTGAGGGTGGGGGTGGGGGCTGTTGAAAGCGTTTTAGAAAAGGTCTGGGTTCGTTTAATGTGACAGAAATCTGAACTCAGGGACCTCTCTGCTAACACAGTGCGATCTAGCCTTGACCATGGACTCGTGTTTTCAGGTCACAGAGCTTGAAAAGATACTTGCAGCCAAGTGTCAGCAGGTTTCCTGTAAACAGACATAAATGCCTCATACACTCAGCGCTTTATGCCAGAGGCAGCAAGAGAAAAATGAGGTCTGAGCTGTGACTTGTGTGTGGGAGGGAAAAAGATTGTGGGCTGTGGATGGTTATGCCATTGAGAAGAGGAAATAAGGGTGAGGGTGAAGGAGAGAGGGAAAATGGGGTGAGCAAGAGTGGTTTCCTAAGCTAATAAAATGCTCGGAGGAATGGAAGCTGCCAGCCAGCATTCCTGTGTCATTAGATAAGTAAGCTCACTGCAGCCTCCAGTTTCTCTGCAGTGCTGAAGTGGCAAGCTGAGGTCACCGTTGAAGAGTGAGGGGATGGGGCAATACATTTAGAATTGTGTGTCGTGGTTGCTTGTAATCCTCCAAAGCTGTTTTGCTGATGATTTCTTTTTAAATTTACAGGCACAACTTGAAAATATTTCTTCATCTGTTGTTACCAGACAGTTAATAAAAATGTGTTTTGTTTAGTTTATAGCAGGCAATTTGTGCTGTATGTTTGCATGAAGATGAATGAAATGTATCGATTGCTGTCAAGTACAGTCAGTAACCTTAGTCTGACGCTGCTGCTGACAAATTTCACACAACGTTGTGTGCTTGATTGCAAGAATTTGGTGTCTTGCATGCTGTTACCAGATGAAGAGTATCTGGTATCTTAAGGAAAAACATACATGGAGAGTTGGGTGATCTCCTGTAACTAATTTTAGATTTGGAAATGCAAGGTCAGGTCTCTCACTCAGAGCGGGTCAGATAGTGTAGCCCACATGCTGGGTGATACCAAATTCACACCAGCCAAATGTAACACAGGAGCTTTGAAGTCAGACAGATTGCTGCGATGCCAGAGAAGTCAACGATCTCCTCTTGCATACTCAGTTACAGTCTATCAAACTGAACCATTAACATTGGATTAGTTAAACCCAGGAGCTTGTTGCTTGTTTTACGGAAGCTATTTTCATGCTCGTTTCACCAAAACTAGTGCCATCTTCTCCCAAATGTATCACATTTCACAGCTGCAAAGTGAGATAGAGGACTGCATAAAGTATTTCCCTGAAGGAAATATGAAGTATTTCCCTGTGGAAATATGTCTCCTTCAGGGAACTCGTCAGTGCTGTGAGATCACTTATTTAAATGGAAAGAAAGTTCAGTGAGTATTCCCTGGAAGCCTCAGCGTGATTATTCTCTGCTGCAGGTATCTTCTGTAAGTTGAGAAATACTAACTGCAGTCCTGAGTTCCCAGTCATTTGGAAGATGTCGGTCAGTTTTGCCCCCACGGCTTTATTGCGCAAAGAAGATTAAAGAAATCTTTGACTTCTGTCTTGCATATGACGCCCTTAAGCAACGATCAATCTATACGTTGATGTAGCAGCAGTTTAGAATAATGCTTACTGCTCGCATCGTCAGAGCAGAGAGTTGCACATGAATCACACCCTGTAAAACATTCGTTCTTATGGCTGGTTTCATTTGCATGACTACTTTTCTTGTTTTTGTCACAGGCATGCTGGTGGTCAATGTTACCTGGAGAAACAAGACGTATGTGGGCACCCTGCTGGACTGTACAAGGCATGATTGGGCGCCCCCCAGGTAAGGAACGCTGCTCTGTTCTGTTTTTATTTCACCTGTGGAAATGGGGAACATTTAAACATGCATCATCTAACTGATTCTGTACTGTTTCATTCGATGGTACATCATTTGTGTGCTGTTGTCAAGACGAAGCCTCCTTGGATAGATTTTCTGTATATTTAACAACACGTTGAAAGTATTGTCAGTGTCAAGTTTGAAAAGAGTTTGTTCGTCTTCGCTATGAAACATTTATGCATTTTGTCTATCCAAGCTGTAACTGGTCTCTAACCCTCTTCATGCTAAAAATGATGATAAAATGAATTGCTGTGTTGTCAGCTCAAGGAGAAATCCATAGTTACCAAGTTGTCTCTGTCTCAGCAGGACTTTCCACTTCCATGCTAGTCTTTATCTCAAGCCAGGGGAAACAGGACTCAGTGCTCATTGGCAAATGGCTGATGTCCCATGAGGCAGTAGTGGAAATAGAAAGCTGCTTTAACAAGCCAGATTGCAGAATCCAATTATTGGACTAATGGCTTTTCCTCAACACTGTATAACATTCTCTATCACAAAAGACTGCAATTTCTTAGATCAGTTTTATGTGGGCGGTAGATTAAAGTGTTTGCAATTCCTAGCTATCTGCTTTTTTTTCTTTTTTTTTCTTTTCTTTTTCTATGCTAAATGTGTAGGCTGTGTAAAATGTTTTACAGTCCAAACAAAATTATTTGATCTGGAATACCTGCATTGTCTCCAAATGCAACGATAAATCTATATTTGAAATGTGCTGTTAAATGCTTTAGAAAAAAAAAGTCAAGATTAAAGCATTGCTAATGGAAAACAAGGAGAGGCTGTACCAGACTAATGTATCACACTATATCATAGTAATGTTAAGTAAGTGAGGTTTGTTGGGCTGTATTTGCAGCAAGGTAATCTTACAGTTTGCAGCACGACTACATTAGGGACACACTATGAATTATTCAAAAAGCTTTCAACGAACTGAATGTAAACCTGGGCTTGCAATGAGTAATGAGGCTAAATTCCTCTACTTCTGTCAGCCTACGGATGTATTCACATTCCCTGCTGGGGCTGAAATTGTATGGAGAGACTTGTAGAGGAAGCTGTGAGTCATACCGTCCCCGTGTCTCCCTTTGTCACAGATCGCTAACCGCCACTGCTGTGCAAGATATATTTACATTACCGTTCAGAACCACAAGGCCTGGCTCAAGTATTTGAATTGCTGTATGTTTTCATTACAGGGCAGGTAGAATGTTCACAGCTGTCTTTTTAGATTATGTTTCAAGAACCATACCAGTGAGTGTGCATGTTTAATCCCAATAAATACTACCTGCATACACACTACGTTACTGACAAACAATTTTCAAGACATAAAACCATATTTTAGTTTTCCTGTTATTTTTTCCAAATCCCCTACTCTTTCAAAATCAAATGTTCAGGTGATACACACGCTTTAAAATCCAATGTTTTGCCTTATAAGTATGTCCAAATGTAGAAGGGACAGTCATTTTTAATTTCCCAATAAAAGCCGTATTCTGCTGGGACTGTATTCCCTGGCAGAGACATACATTGTCTTCAGTACAGCTTTGTGTTGGACCAGTTAAATAAAGTTACTCAGACAAAAAAAAAAAAAAAANAAAAAAAAAAAAAAAAACTTAATAGACATACTGTTTTCTGTGATGGATTATGTAGCTCAAATACATTTCTACAAATTGACTTTAGTAGTGTACTGGATTGAACTGAAATCAGTGGCAGTCTGGAAGGTAGCAAAAAAATAAAATCACAAATTTACCACCCTAGTAGTATGTTTTGGGAAATGGTTGTCAGTAACATGTATGCAGGTTTTATATATACTGGGGTCAAGCATGCAAAATCGCTGGTATTGTCCTTTAAGTTTGATTTGTTTGGAAATTTGTGTTGCTGATAAAAATAAGATCACAATGTAAATAAATATTAGATATCACCAGTATCTGATTGTTATCCTTCAGGATATGTTACGAGAGAACGGAGTCAAATTGAAGTGTACACACTGTGGTATCACTGGCTTTAATTTTTAAGGATTAGAGCTCAGACTCTAATCTTTTAGATGTGCTCATTTTTCATGTATTACTGTTACAACTGACAAAATGGTTTGTGATTCATCAACACACTTGTTTTATTGTATCAATTCAGATTCTAATCTATAGCACTCAGTCATGTTGATCTTGAAGTCAGCTGATGACACCAGCGATGCTTATTGCGTGTTTTTGTTACAACTCTAGATTTTGTGAATCTCCTACCAGTGACCTGGAGATGAGGAATGGCCGTGGTCGCGGTAAAAGAATGAGACCCAACAGCAACACCCCTATCAACGAGAACAGCAACTCTTCAGACAGTAAAGGCACCAACAACAAGACGCGTGCTGCCTCTAACAGCAAGGGCCGCAGGGGCAGCCAGACGCCATCAGAACGCCGAACCCCACCCAACAGCAACGCAGAGGACATCAAGGCTAGTCCTTCATCAGCTGGAAAACGCAAGACCAAACCGGCCTCAGACATGGAACCCAATTCCAGCTCAGAGGACACCAAAGGCAACAAGCGTATGCGGACTAACTCCAACAATGCAGGGGTGGGGTCAACAGGTCTTCCCATCCCTTCGATAAAGACTGAGCCACTACCGCCTCCCCTCGACCGCAGCTGTCCCTCGCCAGTTCTTATTGATTGTCCACATCCCAACTGCAACAAGAAGTACAAGCACATCAACGGCCTCAAGTACCATCAAGCCCGTGCCCACAACGATGATGACATAAAGTTAGAAATTGATGGAGACAGTGAATATGGAGAGGACTCAACGCTCCACCCTGAGCCAGGGAACTGCAATGGAGCATCGATCTCTCAGAAAGGATGCTTGTCCCCAGCACGTTCAGTCACTCCAAAAGGCAGGAGCTTTGATGCTCAGAGTCCTTCGCCATCTCCTGGCAAGTTTGGCTCAAAGCAGAATAAAAAGAAAATTGTCGATTTAGATCCAGAAACAGGGGTTACACCGATGGATGGGTGCGAAGATGGGCCATGCCTCACCGATGAGGCCAGTAATGATGGCATAGATGATAAGAGAGGATCAGACAAGTCCAAAAAGGCTAGCAGTGGTACAAAGGTTGATAAAATGGCCCAGAAAAACATAAAGTCACCGCGACCCATTGGTCCTGGCAGCACCACATCACAACAAATGTACTCCTTTTCTCCTGGAAACACAAATTCCTCCCCAGGCATGACCCCCATGATTCAAGCAATCCCCAAAAGCCCCCAAATGAAAGGCACCCAGCCTAAAACTCCTGCCATTACAGATCCTGTCTCAAGTGGCTCCAAAGACAAGAAGAAGAAAGACAAGAAGAAGAAAGATGGTGGGAAGGAAGCTGACAGCCCGAAGCCTCCTGGAAAGGGAGGGAAACTGGAGGAAGTGAAGGTTCCATACTCTGAACCTTCTGACCAGGTGAATAAAGGAGAAGGGCTCCTTAATGGTTCTTCAGACCCTCATCAAAGTCGCTTGGCCAGCATCAAGGCTGAGGCTGACAAGATTTACAGCTTTTCAGACAATGCCCCTAGCCCATCCATTGGTGTTGCCAGCCGGATAGACGGCAGTGGAATGCCACAGCCTCTCACACCACTACACATGGTGACCCAGAATGGTGCTGACAACTCCTCAGTCAAAACCAACAGCCCAGCATATTCAGACATTTCTGATGCTGGTGAGGATGGCGAAGGGAAATTAGAAGGTGTCAAAGTCAGAGTGACCGAAGAACAGGCCGTCAGGGAAAGTGTCAAAAAAGCCCTCTTTCCTAACCAGACACCTAACAAAGATTCCCCGTACTATGCTGGATATGAGACCTACTACTCGCCCAGTTATGTCAACCCCAGTCCTAGTGGGCCCAATGCAGGCACGCCGGTGACTGAAGGCCAAGTTAAAATCAAAAGAGATGATGACCAGGACCAAGGTGAAGAAAAGATCAAAGTTGAGGCTCATGAAGACCGCAAACCTGACAGCAGCATCTGTAGCCAGCAGCAACAGCAACAACAGCAACCCTCAGTCATTCAACAACGTTCCAACATGTACATGCAACCTCTTTACTACAACCAGTATGCCTACGTCCCCCCATACGCATACCATCCTGATCAGGCCTACCATAACCACTTGATGAACACAAACCTAGCCTACCGGCAGCAGTACGAGGAGCGGCAGCGACAGATGGCTGAACAGCACCGATCTGCTGAGAAAAAGTCTGATGGAGCCATAAAAGATCGAGACTCATCCATGAAGGAGGAGTGGAAACAAAAGGGCTCATTGCCCCCCAGTCTCTCCAAAGCCCAGAATCAGTCAGACCTTGGAAAGATGCCACAACCGCAAAACAAATCAAGGGACTCACCTTGTGAGCCCTCTTCCAAATCAATGGGAAGCATGAAGGGAGAGGATGCAAAGTCACAACAGGCTGAAGGGCTCAAGATGAAGCTGACAGAAGGGGCTCACCATGGAAAAGATGAATCCAAGCAAGTGCTAGAGTCCAGAGGTCAAGGGATGGAACAGGCAATGTGGTATAGACAGGTAACACACTTCTACGAAAGATTGTTTTAAATTTGTTATGAATTATTAAATACTGTGTATCTATTGAATCACTTCATGTCATTGTATTGAATTTTCAAATTGGACAGTAGGCTCCTTGTTCATTTTGTGCTGATTTGGACCATCTTTCTCTCCATCCCCAGTACCCTGAGAGCCAGAAGCCCCAGTCAGAAGACGAGCACCAGCAACAGCAGCCTCGATGGAAAGATGAAAGGGACAGAGAACGGGAACGTGATCGGAAAATAAAGGATGACAGATCAAGGCCCAAGGATAGTCAAAGTGGTCCCAAAGAAGAGAGCAAAGAGAGCTCTGACTCCAGGATCATGATGGCTGAGGATCACAGGGTCATGAGCAAAGACTCTCGTTCTAATGCCCACATGCAGTTCTCATCTCCTCTAGCACAGCACCAAGGCTACATGCCCTACATGCATGGCTACCCCTATGGACAAGGCTATGACCCCAGTCACCCTGGATACAGGAGCATGCCCTCAGTCATGATGCAGAACTACCCGGGTATGGCATGAAAGTCCTTAAAAACTTTAAAAACTCTAAATATATATTAAAAGTCACAGTAAACATATCAGATATATATGGAAAATATTTTGTCTGATATTCTTATTTTGAAGAGTGCACCAGCAACATTTCCAAACCATAATCAAAGTAAAGCACTATGGGCACCATGGTGTTCCAATATAGAAAAATTTGGATGATGCAGAGGGACCACCACCCTGCTTTAGGTTTTTCACGTCAACCTTATGCACGAATTTCCCATATTCTAACTTTTTTAGTGCATTTTTTCCCCTCTTAATGAAAGAGAAGGAAAACTGAAAATTTACACAGTAAATATATAATCTGCATTTAGCTGTTATTAAATTCATGCAAGTGGGCAGCAACATTGCAATATTTACAATTGCCCTTTCATTTTCAACACCAAATTGATCCTATGTAGCAGAATTACACTTGTACTAGCCAACTTGCTCTTGGATATAGTGGAGCTAAACTGTCCCATCTGATTCATGACATTTCAAGAGGAGGGAGTCAGGTCTGGCCAGCAGTCCCAAAATAAAATTTTTCTTTATTTTTGCATTACATATTAACCTGATTTTTAAACCATCAATTCTCTTCATCACTTAGGTTCTTACTTACCCGGAGGCTATCCATTTTCTCCATATGGCGGTAAAATAGCTGGTGGCGAGGAAGGCGGCGACAAATCTCGTGCTAGCCCTACTGTCACCAAGTCGGCGTCAGACTCCAAAGCCTTGGACATCCTGCATCAGCACGCCAGCCAATACAAAAGCAAATCCCCCACAGTGTCTGACAAGCCCCCCCATGAGAGGGAGCAGGAGAGGGGAGGTGGTGGAGACAGAGATCGTGAAAGGGAAAGAGAGAGAGAGATGGACCGACCACGCTCTTCACCCTCCCAACGCATCATGCCCTCTCATCACCACCTGGGATACCCCCTGCTCTCAGGCCAATATGACCTGTCCTACGCCACAGGTCAGTCACCCCACCCACCTCTGCTGTTTGGTTTGAAGAACATACTGTCCATACTGAGTAGACCACTGCTAGTTACTCAAATAAAAGATGTCAGCCAAAGAAACATAATATAATTGGAAACTTAATATTAAATTACGACTATGACCCATCAGTAATAGAAATTCAGAACCGTAATAGAAAATATGACTGATAGCCACACATTTTCCACCTCGCCGTAGGTCTCTCCTCATCAGCTATTGTTGCCAGTCAGCAAGCAGCAGCCCCCTCCCTCTACCCACCAGCACGGAGGTGAGAACGGTAAGACCCCCTTAGTCAGAGAGACAGGCAAAAGGCTAACAGACACTATGACATGTAGGAAAACTAACTGCAATGCTGGCAAAACTGATAAATGCAGATGGCAGACATCGAGACAATGCATAGTGAGCTGCAGTTCAAATATTTAGGCTTATGTAAATAGTGGTGCAGCTGTAGAAGGGAACACATTTTGTCAAAACAAAACACACTGTTCCCTGAGGTTTATTTAATTTGAAGTGAACAGAATAGTCTGGACTCTCTCCTTGTAACACTGATGTTGCAGACTCAGAGGCAGCAACCTGTAAAAAATGCTTGGCCAAACAAAGGCTTCATTTCACTGCTGCAAGCTAGTACAATATGCAGTGCAGCACTTAGCCCCTCTGCTCATCCTAAGCAGGTCCTCTGAGGACAAGTGGATCACAGTATTGATAATAGAGACATAGGAAAAAGCTTGCCAAGACACAAACCTAATGCAGCCTGCACTGACATCTAGTGGTAGCTCTTGTAAATTACAACCAGATACTTTGAGAAATGCTGTAAATGCAGGGCTCAGATCAAGGACATGGCAACTAAAGTTTCAAAGTTTTATTTTCACGTGCAGTCATACAAGTGTAGCAACAGTGAAATGCTTTATCTGGTAGGATCCCAGACTGTGCAACTTAAAAATATAAAAAATAAAATATAAATGAGAATAAGAAACAAGATTAAAGAATTTAAATGTTTGCAGTCTATTTACAACCAAACCAGCAGGAGAATGTATATACATGAGTATCAATAAATATGTGCAAAATAGTACTATACATAGTGCAAATGCCTCTACAGATGACTGTACTTGTGTGTGTGTGTAGTGAGTGTAAGTGCGAGACAGATTGTGTGAGAAGCAGAGAGGAGTGTGCGAGAGAAGGGGAAGAGAAGGGGTTATGTAGATGGTCCATCATGTGTTGCTGTTGAGGAGTCTTACTGTCTGAGAATAAAAACTAATACCTGATAGAAGAATTGCATAAGCATGTACAGCATTTGTTATTTAGCATTTTTGATATTTATGTTGGTATGTACATAGGTAACTTTAAATTACTCTGCCCTTTTATATTTTTCACAGGGAAACATGACCGTCACACCTCAACCCTGTAAAGATTCATGTGACTGGCTCACATGAGAAGAAGATCTCCCGGGTGTTAACTTTTAGACATCAGTTGAATGGTGTTTCTATCTATATTTTTAGTTCTTCTGCCTCAAGGCTTGGCAGAATTTCATTTTTTCCCCCTTCCCTCACAAATGGACTTCGATTCTTAAACCTTGGACTGTAACAGGACTGACACAACCCAGGTTCAAAGCCATCTCTCTGCTTCATCATGCAGAGGAAACACCAACCCGCTGACTATCTAGTCTTTGCACTGTCAACAAATACAATGCAAAAAGAGACTAATGGACTGCCAGAACAGCTTTTCTTTGTTGTTGTTTTTTTTTTTGTTTTGTTTTTTTGTTTTTTTTTTGACTGCATTGTTTTTGTCACGCAGAAAGAAATTGGCAGGGGTTTTTGGGGAAGTTGGGTGTCTGATGGGAAAGGGGAGTCAAACTAAATTAAAGACTGACTAAAAGTGAATCATATTGAAATGATTTAAACTCTTATGTCTTTGGCTTATTGTACACCGTGACACAACAGTATATCCTTAACTTGACAAATGTATGGCTATATTTCGTGGGGGAGAGGGAATATGGCAACAGCTGCTTTCTTGAGATACTTAAGAGCCCGAGATTGAGGTTTTCATTTCCCATTCATCATTGTTAATTCTGATCCTCAGTTCTTGTTTCAGGGATGATGTCATGTTTTGCGAAGGGACCGTATACACCTCAACGGAGAATAAACACTATTCATGTTTTGTTTTCTTACACGTTCTCTTTTCTCATTATTACTTTTAAGTCATCAGTTTCCTGCTTATCTTTGTCATCATCTCTGAATGTGTCTAAAGCTGGTGTTGTTACTGTTTCCTCTTGCTTTGAAAGTGTTGCATCTGTCCTCACACTCAAACAGCGAAGCCACATTAGCAAGCGACTTTTAACAGATGTTGATATCACTGTGTTTGGCCATATTTGGGTGTTTTAATGTACAATGTAAACACTGTAAGAGGTTATTCTTGTAATTTTCTAGTGTAACATAGCTTTTCGCATGTGTGCAAATATGTATATTTATCCCAGCACACGATTTGTTAAGTAAATGTCACTGTAAAATAGCACTCAGACTTCACAGTTGTTGAATTTTTTTTTTTTTCCAGATTACTACCTGACGACCTGCTATTGATCTAAAGGAATCCCGTAATGCCTCACTGTGATGCTTCTTCCCCCAGATTTGTTGTCTTGACGTGAATATGCATTTTATTGACTTCATTTTAATTTTTTCAACACCTCAAAACCTTGGTTAACATCTCAATTTATCATCGTGCGGCTTGGAAACGAAATAGTCGCTTGGTGAATCACTTACAAGTGTGGCTTTATGTAACACACATTGACTGGAGAGATGTAACAGTGGTTTCTTGCCAGCTTTGGATCACTTCACAGTATGATACCTCAGACACCATTCTCTTTCGTTCTCTTCAGTTGCTGCCTGTGCTGTGAGGTCAACGACTGGAACAGGAAACATAAACAAGGAATGACCTGAAAAATCTTTCAAAAGTTATGATTGCAGAACAAACACAAAACTCAGATGCAGAGAAATGTTCACGGAGAAAGGCAGAAAGGGCCAAAAGTTTAATGGTAAAGTGGGTGAAATGGCACCTTGAGGCTTTATCTTACCCAACTGGTGAAAAAAGAAGCCATTGCTTTAGTTTTTCCATTGGCGCTCACACTGGTGTGGTAATTCTGATTCAAGGTGGAACACTCTGGTTCATGTTTTTTAAAATCTGCCTTGATTTAATCGTTAGTGTTAATATAGCAGCACGAGCAGAATCCTTCCTGCTCTGCACATACTCAGCATTAGCTCACCAGCATAAGACCAATATGAGAAAGGAAGGCAAAACCAACAATCCTTGTTCTGTACAAAAACACATTCAAAAATTAAGCTAAAACTGATGCGATGCTTCAGCAGTCTGAGATACGTGTAGGCTTTATAAAACACTGTGGTTACACTACTGGTGAGTAGCAACACACACAGTCTGAGTAAACACAAATGGGAATTTAAGCTAAAAGGTATGGAAAATGCCCATTTTAATCAGCTAATTCAGATATTAGCTTCAGCTGAAAGTTGGAATGCATTTTTGCCAACAACATTGTAGATGCTGTCCCTCATTTCTCACATTGTTCATGCTGTGGTTAATTAAAGGACCGTGCTGGCGAGTTTGCATGTTTAAGTCCAATATATACAACCCGCGTACATGTTATGTTACTGACAACCAATTTCCAAGACATAAAACCATGTTTTAGTTTTCCTGGTATTTTTCCAAATCCCCTAATCTTTTGAAATCAAATGTTCAGATGATACACTCCTTTCCTGAGACACAACTTACAGCTTACTTGCATGACTGTACAAGGCTTCTCTGTAAAAGACATATTCTCCTGGGACTACATTTCCTGGTGGAGACATACACCTGTGTACCTGGTGGGTACACAGCCTTCTGTGCACCTCAGTGTTGCACAAGTTTGTTCAACAAAAATCTTAATAGACAAAGTGTTTGCTTTGATGGATGACTTATCTCAAGTGCGTTTCAAGTCTCTACACATTGATTTTAGTAGCGTACTGGAATGAACTGAAACCAATGGCAGTCTGGAAGGTAGGAGAAACAATTCTAAAATGTACCACTCCAGTAGTACATTTTGGGAAATGGTGTCTGTAACATACAGTATAATTCAAGCATATCAGGCTCAAACATGCAATATCACCAGTATGGTCCTTTAACACTAGGAAGCAGGATTATTGTAATCCAAGACCTCTCTTTACTTGCATTTGGGCAGTGAGGATAAAAATCAAGATTGACTTTAAAAAAAAAAAAAAAANTTTAAAAAAAAAAAAAAAGAACCTATCTTTTAACATCAAATCTACACAAAAATGACTTCGTGGTTATACATTTCATCACAGGACTCTCTTACCTTTCATTTTTCTAAAACCTCAGGGGCTGTAAGTGGAATTCTGTCCTTATGCCATCTGTATTGAGTTTAGAGTACTTCTGCTCACATATTCTGCTTTGAGCTGGACGTGCTGTAGCAGTGCAGGTTCATTTCAGATGAGAAATTGCCTCAGGACAGGTAATTGATAAAGGTGATATTTCATGCCGTGCTGTGGTGTGTTTTGGTCTCAGCACTCCTCTACACAATGACAGTGAGATATTGACCATTTTCTCTGCCATGTGGCTTTCCAATCATGTCAAGATTCCCTTTTATTTTCTTTTTCATTCATTATGTTGACAAGTTTGCCACCTGACATCAAATCTAAAACCCTCTGGAGTTGGATGTTGCAAAGGGTTGCTATTTGGTGAGAATACTACCCACGAATACCAAACTGCAGCTTTTGATTTGTGGGGTTTTGGGACATTCCAAGTAAATCAGTTGCCTGTTTCTCACCCCACGAAATCCCACAGGACAATATATCTTTTGACTTGTTCGCATTTTAAAGAAGAATGGCTGACATGAAGAAGCCGAATGCGGTGGTGTGTGACTTGTACTTAATCTGTAAGGGTAATCTAGGCAGCTGTGATGTTGTCATTAAAGTCGGTGGGTTTTAGTACCAGCAGACTGCATACATATAGTTTTATCAGACGATGGTTGTGACAAGTGCATTTGTTCTCTCTCTCTGAGAGTAGTAATGTTATCTCAGTAGTAAGCAAACCCAGTGAAAATCATATATACTAAAATGTATGAAAAGCCAGAAAAAGTAATGTTTGCTATCAACTTATTGGAAAGTGCTTGGCTCTTGTATTTTGCAGGACTGTATTTGTTTCATGGTGAAGAGTATATTTATTGGCCAGCAGTTGTCTCAATTGGTGCCTAGTTGAACATTCTTCTGTGAAAACACAGAGACACTTGCTTGTTTGTCCTTTTCCTATCCCACCTACTGTCACACAACCCTCCCCTCCCCCTCCCCCCCAAAAAAGTACCAGTGCCGGTACTTGCAAGGATGTTTACAATGTCTTCATTTTCTTTCTGTGTGAGAAAGTCAGAACTCTTCCCTCTCCTCCTCTCCCCTCCCTTCAGGAGTTTGTGTAAAGTGTACATTACCATGGTTCTTTTTTATACAATACTCTGTAACTTGCCTTTGTAAATTTGGGCTGGAAAAATAAATCTTTTTATGAGACAATCTGCCCTGGGAACAGCTCCCTGGTTTCTGGTCTGTCAATGCGGTGAGGTTGATACCAAATCATAATTAATGATGCTGTTTATTTGTCCTAATGTTATTTAAGAAAGCTGATATGGAAATGAAATGAGTTTTAGAGAGTTCTGAGAAATCTAAGGCAGTCCATTAGAGTTTCAAGGACAATGCCAGCAATTTTGCCTGCATACGCATGCTACGTTACTGACAACCATTCCCCAAAACTAGTCTACCAGTAAATTTTGTTGTTATTTTTCCTACCTCCCAGAATGCCATTGGTTTCAGTTCATTCCAGTTAGTGTGCTATAAAAATCAACTTGTAGATTTGAAACATGCTTGAAATAAGTAATACATCACAGCAAACACCATGACTGTTTTTTTCTAAGTAGCTTAACCTATCCAACATGGAGCTGCACAGAAGATAATGCATGTCTCCACCAGGGAATACAGTCCCAGAGAAGTCAGCTTATACAGAGAAATTAAAAACAACCATCCCTTTTACATTTGGACCTAAGTATTAGCTGGCGAAACACTGAATTTTAAGGTGAGTGTATCACCTGAACATTTGATTTAGAAAAATTTGCAAATTTGGCAAAATAACAGGAAAACTAAAGTACAGTTTAATGTCTTGAAAAATGGTTGTCAGTAACTTAATGTGTATGTAGGTAGTATTTATGGGCTTAAAAATGCAAAATCACCAGTATGGTCCTTTAACTGTACAATGTATTTGTGAGGGTCTCATCTTAGAGGAATGGATACACAATAACATACACAGTATCTTAGGATGTGCAAACTGTGCATTGGCGTTCGGCCACAGGAGAGCGCTGTGTGTTATGAGGTCACATCAGATGCATTTATGTGAAATATCGGGTTTTAGTCTGTCGTGTGGGGTTTGAACTGCTGAGTTTTCCACCCAGCCAGCTGTCAGCAGTTCACTTTCTCCAGCACATCACTGAAAATACACACTGTGAAAGCTTTGACTTGTTCTGTCTGCAGCTGTGACATTAACTTCTACCAGGCTGTCCATAATGCTCCTGACCTGAGAGAACTCTGCATGCATTTAGCATAATGCAACATCAGTGTGTGTGATTACGCTGGGGGTGATTTTGTTGACTGCAAATAGGAAATCTGATTATCCTCTGTGTTCTCAGTTTGGGAGTAGGAGGAGTTAAGTCAGCACTTTGCTGAGCCACTGGCTTTTCCAGAGAGCAGCTGGCTGGCATCAGGGCAGAATATAGCACTCGGTGGAAGCGTTACCTGGAGGAAGGCTGCTCTCCCGCTGTAGGACACTTGAGGGTGACTTCCAGGAGGTGTTCATGGGATGCACTATCTACGCAGCCAGCCCCAAGGCCCTGCCCGCCGACGAGATCCCAGGCCGGGACAGATACTGCCAGCGTCCCCACTATCACCACCCTCATGGTAACTGCAGTCAGAGGATAGCAGCCAGCAGAGTCAGGTCAGTCAGCAACACACACGAAGTATGCTAAAGATACACAATATCTAGCATGCTTGACTCTTTTTACTCCAGAGTTCCAGTAAATTCCATTATCCCTCTTTGAGATTTCTGATGACATGATGCGGTTCACAGAGATGTACAGAAACAGAAGCAGCCTGAGTCAAACGATACGTATTGACACGATGATGATGAGACGTGTTTCATAAATATGTAAGGTGATTTGCTTTGTAATTATATTTATGGGTATTTCTAATGAGCACATTCAACTTAACAGCTGATCAACTTAAAGGATCATACCCGTGATTTTGCGTGTTAAGCCGAATAAATACCCGCATACAGGTTACATTACTGACAACCATTTTCCAAAACATTAAACCATATTTTAGTTTTCCTGTTATTTTTGCCATTTTTGTTATTTTTGCCATTTTTCCCCTAATCTTTCAAAATCAAATGTTCTGGTGATACACCCACCTAAAAATTCAATGTTTTGCCAGCTAACATATCTGTCAGAACATAGAAGGCATAGTGGTTTTTAATTTCTTTATAACAGCTGTCTTCTCCTGGACTATATTCCCTGGTAGAGACATACATTTGCAGCTCCATGTTGGGCCGGTTAAATAAATATTTTGACAAAAAAAAAAAAAAAAAAANAAAAAAAAAAAAAAAAAAATCTACTAGATGTTGTGTTTGCTGTGATGGATTACTTATCTCAAGCACATTTCAAGCCTCTATAAGTTGATTTTAATAGTCTACTGGAAAGAACTGACACCAATGGCAATCTGGAATGTTGGAAAACAAATCTAAAATGTACCGCTCCAGTATGTTCTGGAAAAAGGTTGTCAGTAATGTAACATGCAAAATGCAAAATCACCGGTGTGTTCCTTTAACTGGATTTGTCTCTGCTTATTATGGTGTGCATGAGGTAGATGCAGAAGGGTTAAAAAATGAATCATGATTTGCCAAACTATGCTACATGTGTGGGTTTTATCAGGCATGCCTGCCAATTAACAGCATTTGTCAATATGCTGAATACAGTATGATGCTCATATCCCTACTAGCTCATTTTAGCCCAGATAAAAGTGGCCAAAATTTGGTTGTAAATGTTAACTTTTTTATATGTTTCAGTTACACATAACCATTGTTTCAATGGGATTTTCGTACCTATTTTTCAACAAATAGAGTGAAACTTGGTATTTCTGTTATGTGTAGCTTTTACACATAAAAGTTTACTCAAATACTTTGAGGTAATAAAGCTCTACAGAATTTCCATTTGGGAGAATTTGTCTATCTACAATACTATTTATGTGACTTCTGTTACTCGTTATTTTGCAGATTTGGGTTGACATTCAAAACATGGCAACCTTTTCTTCATTTCTCTGCTTTCCTAATTTCTTTCCTTCTTCCTTTCTTTATTTCTTTTCTTTATTCATTTTGTATTTCCGTATTTCCATTTATTTTATTCATACAGAGCCCTCCACTAATACTGGCACCTTCGGTAAATAAAAACAAAATGGGGCTGTGAAAAAAATAAAGTCTATGGTTTATCCTCTTGATCTTTCATTCAAAATATTAACAAAAAATATAAACTTTAAAGTAAAATAATTGAAAGGAAAAATAAATTCTTATCATCAAACAAATATTTTTTTCTCAGAGGGTCTGGAAGAGGACGTGTGTCTATATTGAGCCCACACACACAGGAAGGATGATGGTCCAAGCATCACAGCTGGAGAATTGCAGATGTTAGTTTGGTTTTGGGGTCAGAAAGTCTCCAAAACTAGTATTAGATGCCACCACCAATTGAGAAAAAGATTTATTTCACTTTACCTTTCTTTTTTCTTACAATTATTTTAAAATTATATTAAATTATATTTAATATTTTGAATTAAAGTTCAAGAGGATAAACAAAGACTTTTTTCACACATTTTGCTTTTATTTGCCAAGGGAGCCAATATTAGTGCAGTCGGCTGTATTTTCTCACTTGCAATGAATACTTTTTGCTTTGTATACTACAATACAGCTAAATTGAAAATAGCAACGCAGCACT
This sequence comes from Lucifuga dentata, assembly GCA_014773175.1. Taxonomy (NCBI): domain Eukaryota; kingdom Metazoa; phylum Chordata; class Actinopteri; order Ophidiiformes; family Bythitidae; genus Lucifuga; species Lucifuga dentata. The sequence goes on from VXCM01000268.1 coordinate 137,890, forward strand.
TTTACTGGTAGTGTCATATTTTCACATGGCTGTACTGCTAATTGTACTTACGTAATGGACAGTCAGCTAGTACTTATTTCATCATGTGGATTCACTATAAGTCACAAATCATACATGTTGTGAGTTTATTTTTGATTTGGACTTACAATATGCGTGCTGATATAATTATTAGTTTAGTCGTGGTGGCAGCAGAAAGGGAAAGGCAGGTTTAATCCCCTGGTGAGTAAACAGCCACACTGGGCTATAGGTAAGCTCAGCCCACCTCTCCTCCGTCCGCCACACCGTCAGCAGCTAGCCCTGCTCTCAACACGACACTCCGCTTTAGCTTTACTGGACCATACCGCCGTGGAACTTTTTGTTTTTTCAGTGACAAAAGCCACACAAAATGTTTTTCCTGACGAATACGTCACAGACCTGAAACATTTTTCGGCCGACAGAGACCAACAGCGTGAAAAAGTCCGCTACAGGTAGGAGACGTCGGTCATTTCCAAGCTAGCTAGCGAACACTTGACTTCCGGTAAGGATTTAAAAGTAAGGGTTTCATTTTCAATTGTTTATAATTCCTATTAGATCAGGACTAGTAATATAAGCAGAATCAGGACTAGTAATATAATCAGAAGCACGTTTGTATCTTTGAATAATTTGGGAGCATAATGGACGTAGTATAAACAATTTTCCAGGGTTGAATAAGCCCCTAGTTTTATTTTGAAAATTGACTGCTTCACTTCCGATCTTGTTTTGTTTTATGTTTTGCTTGACGTAGCTTCTATTCCAGACGGGGAAAAAGCGTTATTAAAAAGAAAATGTTTTACGTGTACATTTGTATCAGTTTAAGATATGGAATTTTAAGGACTAAAAAAAAAAAAAGNACTAAAAAAAAAAAAAGTAATGATTTCTGTTTTTCAGTAGTAATTAAGACTAACGTAACTCAATCTCATCAGTTTGTCCTTACTCAAACTTAAAGGGATACGCTTTGTTGGAGTGCTACTGCCCAGAAACGTAGCGGAAAAATGGGCACTAACGTAAAATTCAGTAGTATTTTCTTAAAATTTTTCGTTATCCTTGTCATCCTTTATCTCTACATCTATTTTACTTTAGTTACTTTGTTTTATAATTCATAAACACCATTAAATCCTCTTTAAAGTACAGTGAACAGTGATTGAGTGTCAGCATTTACCATTCGCTTACCTCAGGTTGCTGCTCCATCTATTTTTAATGTTTCACTTTTTTCAGCTGTTAAACCAACTGTGATCCTTTATTTTACACTACAGCCTGTAGTAAGAAGAACATTTGGAGCTTTTCGTAGGTCTAAAAACACACTTGTGTCAGCAAAGGCTATTTTCAGGAGTTTGCACATTGGATATTTCAGGAGGTGTCAAGCAGTGCAGATAGAGTATCTCGGAGTCCAAAGGCTGTCTCTGTGGCAGTTCCATTAAAGGACCATACCGTCCATTTTACATGTTTTAGCCTAATATATTCGATTTTCATATATGTTACTTTACTGGCAACTATTTCCCAAAGGATGAAACTGTATTTCAGCTTTCCTGATATTTTCAGAAATCTCTTAATTTTTCAAAATCAAATATTCAAGCAGTACACCCACCTTAAAAATCCATGTTTCGCCTGCTAATAGTTGTGCAGTATTATGGAGTCAAGGTCATTTAAATTTCTTCTTTTGGGACTATATTCCCCGGTGGAGACATACATTCACTTTTTATTGAGTTTGAACGCTAAAATTACATAACTTCGACAAAAAAAAAATCTGAATACACGTCTTATTTGTGGTGATGGATTACCTATCCCAGGAACGTTTCAGAATGAACGGAAACCAATGGCAGTCTGGAAGGTAGGAAAAAAATGTTTTAATTCACCATTCCAGTAGTATGCTTTGGGAAATGATTGTCAGTAACGTTACATGTATGAAAATTGAATATATTAGGATCAAACATGCAAAATGATGGTATCGTCCTTTAACTCTTAGCTATGAGTGTCAATAGCACAAATATAACTGTAATGTACAAAATTAAGAGAAGTGGTGGTGGTGGTGGTGGTGGGGGGGGGGANGGGGGGGGGGATCATCTAAGTGATGCAAGCCATCACAGTTATTTAATAAGGCTGCTTATGCTTTTCTTTGTATGTGTCCAATCCATCCACCCACCCATACACACACACACACACAAGGGTTGTTTCTTACAATGGCGACAGCTTTCACTTTCTCCAATTATAAAACAAACCCACCCGAATGTTTTCGTGCAAATCAAACCTTTTCTTGTGCACACCTAGTGTAAACACACCAGATACACTGCTAACAGTAACAAAACAATGTGCTTATTTGTTTGTTCCAGCCATCACATACTAAGCTTATATAATAATTTATTGGGCATATCATTGACTGTGCAATTGCTTGAGTAAATATGGCAGTAAATTAGTATGTTTGTTCCTATACGCTGACACATTTGTAAACTGTCATGGAGCTGCAACTCCATGACTTCAAAGAAAGAAAGGTGGCAGTTTCAGTACAAGTTATAATGTATGTTTGCTTTTGATTTGTCCAAAGGGAATGAGAAGGTGGCATCATAAAACACAGCCATAACATACACTGGGACACAGATTTAGTCTGTGAAACAGAATTTTAAATCACATGCATCTTTGAAAACACAAGAGGCACAGGGCAGGAGGGAAATGACAGCCTGCAGGCAGAAAGTGTTCAGTGGTTTAACAGCAGTCCCATTTGCGAGCCAGCTTAATGGGATTATAGTTTATTGGATTTGAGAATGCCTTGTGACAGCACGTAATGGTTTTCTCCTGAGACGAATGACAAAGAAGAGGAGACAGAACAAGAGGTGGAGGCCTTTCAGTTACCCTTCATACAGTAAAGCAGAGTTAACCCAGACCAGGACAGATCTCTGGGACAGGGTGGAGGGAAATGGGGTCAGGGTTTTTTTTTTNGTTTTTTTTTTTTTTTTTGTAGTTCAGCATGTACAGTATCAGTTCTTTTTGTTCTAACACAAAGACATTTTTTTTTTACTTGTTTTGTTTTGGCAAACAAAGTCAGTGCTACCATGGTATGTCACACTGAGTTACACATGTATTGTCTTGAGAAAACACAGTTGCACAGATTGTAAATCATGGGTTTGCAATGTGCAAAAGCCTGTTTACAATGAACTGCTGGTGGCTTTGTAATAAGCATTTATATTATCATAATAAACATTTCTATTGAATAATGAGACAAGTGCACACATTTAGTCAGCACATTGCATCAGAAGCAAGATTAAATGCAGCCGTTTAAAATGAAGGTGCATTTAGAGAGAATGTAGCTATACATCTTAACCCTAGTTCTCTGAGCAGAGAAAGGGTGGCACTGAGAAATAGCGGACAATTACGGACTTGTACGTTTACAAAACCTCCACAAGTTTCAGTGATATGTTTCACCTAAGAATATTTATCGAAGGACTTTTATGAAATTATCCAATTATTCAAGGAAAGAAAGAAACAAAGAAACCTCCCACATAACATCAATCATAAAGTTGTTTTTTTTTTATATATAAAGAATGTTTGTATAACAGTTACATCACTTTAAGGAATTATTTGGCAAAGAAAGGAAATATTTAAGGATGTATGCTGAGAGCAGTTGAAGTGCAGCTCACTTTTCTCCCAGGAAGTTTTTAAAGTACAAAGTGCGGCTAGCCACTGATCTGTGGAGTGTTGATACAATACATGAAACCAGTTCTTTTCCTTTCAAGGATCAGCCTCCTGTTTCATAAACATTCTAGTGAACTCAGCCTCCTGTTTACACATTGTTCTCTTGTGAACTTCAACAGCAGAGCAAAGCTTCACTTTAGGCCCACAGCTGGATCAGTGACCCCTCCCACACCCATAACCACAGGCTTAAGGTGGAAAGACCCTAATAATGTTATCATTACCTAATATAACAAGCCCTTCACCTCTCATTCATTCCACTCTATCATAAGTGACCTCTAGGAACAGGAAGCCACAGTTATTTAAACAGGTCAGTGACTGACATGATGTTTCTGCCAATTGCAGATAATAAAGAGGAAACGCTGTGTGGGTGTGGGTGTTAAAACACATCAGCAAGAGAGTTGGAATACAACTGCAGTGTCAGTGCACTAATACAGACTGGGCATCCTTCATTAAAAATCATTTCTTAAGCCATAGTGGCTACATAATGAGCTCTTCTTGACAAATTCTTCTTGAAAACTAATTAGTTACATTTATTTTATATATTTTATCATTTCCTGTGCAATAAATTGTAAAACAAACTGTGTATTGCTGATTTTTTTAACTTCTACCTCTATAGTGTGTGTGTGTGTGTGTGTGTGTGTGTGTGTGTGTGTGTGTGTGTGTGTATACATACAGCATCAAATACTGTGTTTTCTAATGCTTATGTTACCATATAGCAAAGGTAAAACACATTTAAAGGATAACACCAGTGTGTTTCTTTTATTTTGTGGTAATTCCATTTTTTGCAGCTGCTGCCACGTGTTTCGATCTGCATGAAAAACAACTTTCACAGATTGATAGTCACCTTAGCTAGATATCTTAAAGCTTTGATTTGGTTTCTTGTATTTTTTTTTTTATTTCTTTTGCTGAGCCTCAGTTTTGCGTTTTAAAATCAATGTGAACAATATGTTTTGCTTAGTTTATTTTCATTCTTCTTACACCCACAAGAACAAATGGAAGCCTCTGCCTCAAAACACCCCATGGTGCTGAATTTATCATGCCATATATTCTTATTTGAAGTGTCTTTTTGGCATTCTTTTGGATCCCATCATAGATCTGGGTAGGGAAGAAAGTCCTCACCAGATTGTAATCCTTAACCACATAGTCTACACCCAACCACCAATCACAGCACTTCTGCCCATAACCCTAGTGTGTTTCACAGTTTCATACAGCATTTTCTACTTCAGAGTTCATTCAAAACTACATTTTACAGGTTTGTTTGAAGTAAAAGTCTTATTTTGTGTTTGATACATTACAAAAAAGAGATGTGGCTTAGTGCTGCACATCAGGTCAGCCATCTGTGTAACCTCTGAAGTGCTGTGTTCCTGTAGATGAGTGTGTGACGCTGACCCCATTATACAAGCAAACTCAGCTCAGGATAACTGAAAACAGATATTTTTATGTACTGCAAACAGAATGTTGCATCACCTCTGTAATGATTTTGAAGCCAGTCCATTTGTTTGCCCCATAAACATTTTTGGAAAGACCTCTGTAAAAAAAAAAAAAAAAAAANTTTTTTTTTTTTTTTTTTTTTTTTTTGTTTTTACAAGTGTACATGAAGGCACCACAGAGAGGTCCCTGCTGTTGACCCAGCGCTGTGTGTTTGTATGTTCAGGGTTAGGAGCATGACTGAGCAGCAGGACCAGAGTGAAGAAACAGGCCTACTCTCAACACAGGAACTGGACCCCTCCAAGGAGGACGACACACATGGCCACTTCAGGCAAGTCTCACACACATGTACACACACACACTGGTCTTCCACTGGCTGTCTGCCTGTGGTCTTTCATTCACTCGATCCAGCACACACGCTGTCTGTATCCTGTGCATAGTCATGGGTTATAGCCCCAGGAGATTTATTTTTACAGCGCTGATGTCAAACAATGGTCAAACATGCACAGACACGTGCACACAAAGAGACTGCAAGCAGAGATATATTTAACACCCATAAAGGACACTTTCTTTTCCCTTAAGTGCTAGGTGGTGCAAAATTTAAATGGCTTTCATGTGGCAGTACAGTGTTTTAATATTAGTAAAGGGTTTAGTTCACTTATATTTTGTATTCTGTGCATGGACAGTGCTGTCAAACAAAATTTCATGTAAGACAAAGACAGTAAATGCAAAATACAGTTTTTAAATGATCATTTCATTTATTGAAGGAAAAAAGCTATCCAACACTTATATTACCCATGTGAAAGGGTAGTCAAGGTAATCAAGTAACCAAATTTAAAGTAACGAAATTGAAGTGATAATTAGGTTCAACTAGACTAGACACACCCAGGCTCCATCACTGCAGCCCTGTTGAATCTAAAAATACCTTTCAGCAATGAAGATCTGAAGATCTGACATGAATCTGATTTGAAAATCTGACACAATTAAGTGTGACAAATATGCAAAAAAAAAAAAAAAANAAAAAAAAAAAAAAACAAAAAAAACAAAAGAAGAAGATGATGATGATGAAGAAGAAGAAGAAGAAGAAGAAGAAGAAGAAGAAGAAGAAGAAGAAACCAGTAAGGGAGCAAATAACTTTTTCACGGCACTGTGGCTGCAGCCTCACATGCACGTCTGTGTGGCTGCAGCCTTTCAGCAAGAAAGTGTGTGTGTGTGTGTGTGTGTGTGTGTGTGTGTGTGTGTGTGTGATATAAGAGGGATTTGTGGCTGTGTAATCCTGGGAGTCTATTCTGGGATGGATTTAGCTCTGAAGCACAGTGTGTGTTGGTAGTTACAGTAAATGGGAGGAACCTGACTATCTGAGTTAAACCTGCAGCAGAATGTGTTTCACTCAAAACCTCGTTTGTTAACGTGTCCCAGCTCCTTCAGCAAGGCCTTTTCAGTGTAACATTTACAGTGTGTTTGTCTTACAAATGCAATGCAGAAGCTCCAAAGAACAAACATTGTAAGAGAATTTTAGAAGAGAAATTTAGCCTGTCTTAGTTTCATCTCAGTCTTTTCCTAAATTGTTGAAATTAATAGGACCATGTATTTACAGTCCAAATATAAGCATTAATATGTCCATCATGTTCCTCCAAACAGCACATGCAACAAACATGATGGGCCCAAAAATCTATTATTGATCTCACTATTTCCTGTTATTTCTTATTATTTCACACTTACAACACACTATCCAAGTATTGTCAGAAAGGAAAAAAAAAAGGACTTCTGGATTTTCTGCTTTCCTTGAAGGTGTAAAAACGTAGCTTTGCTAACTTAAGTACTCTGAAATAGGACTGAGGTACAGGGAATATCTCTCTTTGTGCTATATGAATATGAGCGGACTAAATTAAGACCACTTTTCCATTTTCAGATGATCTCTTCCTTTATAAGGCTCCATTTCAAATGAGAACACAGAAGTCTTTTTTTTTTTTTTTNTTTTTTTTTTTTTTTTACAGAAAACGGTAAAAAAAAATCTCTCAGCTGGATACTTTGATTGGAGCCTCTGGAGACAAACTGAAAACACTCCCTTTAATTCATTAATGAATCTTCTCTTTACCTTGAGTCTATCCATCTATCTTAGCGCTCGCAGTCCTGTTTCCTTTTCCTCCAGCTACATTATTGACTGGGAGTTCACTTTAAACTGCTGCTGGTGAGACCTCGCTGTCTAATTTAGGATTCCATTTAGGATTCTTTGTGATTAACTTCACTGTTCAGCCTCACAGCCAAGGACACTAAGATACATGGACAAAGGCGCATGCGTACTGTACAGTATATACACACATAGCAACACACACACACACACACACACACACACACACACATACTGAGCCCAGAGAGCCAGCAGCACTTTTTCTCACAGTAATACAAAACTGATACAACACAAGTCTAATTTTATTTCCAAACTACAGTCCCAATTGTAAATTTTTTGACAATGAAAATTTGAGTTAAATTCACATTCATAATCAATAATTAAAATTAGACATAGATCTGTTTTCCTGTACTTTTTACAAGCATTTCTGATGTAATCAAGCCTGCATAAAACATTAATAACATATTTAGTTGCTGTCTACTGTATACCTGTTTGTGAAAAGGTCAATTTGAGGCCATAGTAGCTTCTAATTGTGTGTTTTGAGGTGTGATGTTGGGTGACATTTGTTTAAATTTGGATCACTTAACCTCAGTCAAAGGATCTAAATTAAGTTTTTTTCTCCACTTCATATCAGCCAACTTGAATATGTCACTTTGGCTTCTGGGATGACTGACATTTGTAATTATTTTTTTGACGTTTTACAGACTAAACCAGTTGATTAAGAGATTAATCAGGAAAATAATGAACAGCTGAGGTCTAAATAGAGATGCTGTTTTTCTTAGTCAGACTTGTCATTCCATTGTGACCTCGTTTGTGCCTTTTTTTTAATGCTTTGCTTAAACATAACACATTCACAGATCCACAGAGCAGCAGTTTAGTAGCGTAGTGTACTGGCGGTATCGATTAAGACCTGGATCGTTGTTAGAAAGACAAATGGAGAGCGAGAGAGAAGACTAGAGAGCAATTTGTCCCCACAGAGCCGCCTGTGTTTTTAATAATCTCTGTGTTCTCTCCACCTGGGAGTGCAGAGCCGCTGGGAGCCTATTTATAGGCAACATTCACACAAGCAGACAAGCAGTTCTGTTCTTCATAACCTGGTCACAAGGTAGCAGAATGCCTTTTAGTCAGACAACAAAGAAAAGCTACAAGATGTTAAACTCTTGTCACGAAAAAGAAATGCTGACTCAGAATAACCTACAGTACTTTGGTTTGCAGGAAACAAAGAACAGAAACGGCTCTGTGATGACACATACTGTATGCTGATGTGTCATTTTCATCTGCACGGAACAGCGTTTATGTAACCTTTTTTTCATGTTTAGTCACTTAGATAATATAAATATAACACTACCTAACCTACTTATGTGCATTCAGTGTCTGAAAAACAGCAGTGAGAAAAAAATTATATTACCTGCCCCTTTCTTATAAGATAAATAAATTGTATTGCTCCTTGATAAGGGTTGACTGATAAGTTCTGAGCCTAACAGAGGTGGTTCAACATAATCCTCTTTTAACTTGACACATTTCTGCTAACAATGCTGGAGCAGCTTCATAGAGATATTTTCTCGGCTGTCGGAAAAAAAAATCCTCCACATATGTCATTATCTGAGGCAAACTGGTTTGCAGCTACACCGTTATCCACCTATATTCATGTTTAAGAAGAGGTAAGAGTCTGATGCTGAAAGCAACGGACATGAGGTCTTATCCAGTACACAATCACTGCACGTTGGCCTAGTTTGTTCATTCTGTTGAACTCACAAATTGTTGCTTACCTCTGAAACTTGCAGGTTACGATGTAAGCATTTATCTCAAATGCAGCATTGTGCAGCTGTGCACCACCCCAAAATATTGCAGGCATTGTGCCGTTCGTCATGTGTCAGGCTCAAAACATTTTAATCAGTCCATGTAGATGTTCTGCAAATGACTTAATTTCCTACAAATAGTGTACTAATAGCACACTCACGCACAATAAGTGACATTCACTTTATAAGAGTTAAACAAAAACAAAACAGTGTTTATTTTATCCTTTTAATGTACCCTACAGAATAATTGACTTGTTTTAATGTTGCAGCAGGGAAAAGCCTGTTTGGCTGTTTGCTAGTGTGGATAAAGACCTGAAAGCAGCAAAACAGTCACAGCTGCTTTGAAGATCATACATAATGCAAATTGAGTGATGTTTGACTTTAAGTGTCTTTAGTACTTCCAGCAGCAGGAGAGCTGACAATGCTGCTCTGTCACAGCCGTGCTGCTCTGCTGTACACAATACCCTCATCCTGCACTTTCACACACACACACACACGCACGCACGCACGCACGCAGCAGGCAGCATCTGTCAACCCCCTCTGCTCACTGACCCTTCACCTACTCAGCTTTTTTATCTGAGAGGGGATCTCAGAAGGATAATAGAGCAAAATCTTTACGATAAACACACAAAAATTACCCTAACAATAAAAGTGTTGTGTGTGTGATTAAAATTAAATTATTAAAAAAAATCTATAGGTTTATTATAGTATTCACAATGTAGTAAAGTCCAGGTGTGTTTAGACATGCTACAGAATCATTGATTCAATTCAGTGCTAATGTCTGAGACTGAAATTTGTGAGGTTGACATATTGGATTGCATTATATTGACATGTTGCTGTTGTTGTGTAAACCCCCTGCATGTTGTACCTGTAGTATAGTTGTATATGTTATCCTTATAGACATATTTACAGTATTTGTGTAACCGTTGGTTTCTGTCTCTGCATTGTGTTTGGTGGTAAATGAAGAAGAGACAGACTTCCCATCTTCCTGATCTCCATTTATTTCTAACATATGAATAAAAAAGAAAATAAAAACTCCATCAGTTAACGAGCAGCTCCACAGGAAAACACAGAAAAAGGGCATGTTTATAGTATAAACTTGAATTGGCATTAACAATAAAAATGTATGTACATACAATAAACATGAATGAACTAAAGCATAAACATACCTGATATATGAATGAAAAAGAAAATTCAAACGCTCCACATTAGTTAGCCACCAGCTCGTGCAGAAAAGAAATAAAGGCAAAGAAAATATTAGCATGTTCCAACGCAACATCACATTGTGACTTTTGTCAAAAATAGCTATATTTGAAGGCTAATACATCAGAATCTATACATGAATAGATGCTACAAGATAATATTATACTGTGCACGATAAAAATTTTGCACTGTAGAAGACACAGGTTTAATTAGACTAAAATATTTGGAGACAGAAAGAGAAAAATCGCACCCACACCCATTATAACATCCACTTTTAATAAGCAATATTATGAATGGGAAAATCTATTTAAGAGTGATTTACACCTTTATCTTTATGTCAGTTGCCAAGGGAAACACCAAAAAATGATTAATATTTAATAAAGTGACCAGAAGAAGTACAATGTATACGCTGTGGAGGCTTGATCCATCAGTTATACTGATATTTCAGATATTATACTGATATTACAGAACAATAAACACATTTTATAAACTGTTTAACTGTGTATTTACATTTGTATATAATAAAAAAGCACCTAAACATATTTATTATTTTAAAGTTTTAAATGTATTAGGTTTATTTGTCAGGGACTGTGCATATAATAAATATGCCAGAGTTAGCCAGAAGGCTAATTTTCAGCAGCAGTCCCTGGTGTAGGTATGTAATTATAATTTCTTATGAATATTATTAGCCTCCATTTTAACCTGCCAACATGTCACCTGTTTGGAGGGATGTTGTATTTATTAGTGTAATATTGTGTTAATATCATAACTCTAGGTCTTTGTGGCACAGTGGATGGTTAGCATCGTCGTCTCATAGCAACAAGATCAACAAGGCTTTAATCGGCTGCTTTAATCAGCTGGGGCCTTTCCGTGTGCATATTTAATTATTTGTCCTGGCCTTTGTTAATGTAGATGAATGTCATAGTTATCTTCTTGTCTTCATTATTTAGTGATAAACTACAACAAAAGAAATTCCGTTTTATTTTTAATTGCAAAGTTATATATTTTTTTCTTTTCATTTCTTTCCAGGTTTCACCTTATTGAAGATTTGTCCTATGAAGATGTGAAGAAATGTTACCGGGGCTCGGTGAGTCAGTTGTTGTAATTCTTATTGTGTAGGGAGATTGGAGCAAAGGTGGCATGTCCTGTTAAAATGCTGCTTTCCCTTTAAGCTAGATGTTTATGCTGTGATTCTTTCACTTTCAGAATTAATATTTGATATAAGAACAGAAACCTACATCACTCTTACAAATATGTCAAGCAGATCTGTGCTTCATGGTAAAAGTGGAGAAGTTTCATAAATAACACAAAATCCTATTTGTGTGTGTGCATTTGTAGTTTTGTTATAGGAAATCATACATGTCATGTGTTAGCAAAGAACAAAAACAAAATGGCAAACATACAGCCAATTGACAGTTACATTAAGGTTTCCCAAGCTTAATTATCTGTAAAAGACTTGTCAGTGAAAATAATATTTAATAAGACAGAAGCTTAGGGGTATTATATAACAGTTATTATCACATTCAATTTTCAATGTAAGCATTCTGAAAAATCATACATGATTTCTTTCCATGAGTTACCCTTCCTTTTTGACTCCATAATGTTCTACTGGGGAAAAAACAAAACAAAACAAAAAACTGTAGAAATACCCGAACACTCTCCTATGCACCATTGTCCTCTAAATATGTCCTGCTCCAAATTTATAACGTGTTGTCTTATTTACTCATTTTCATGTTTTATATTACATGTATGATTAAGCTATCCAATTTTAAGAGCTTTATAGTTCCAGGATCTTTCATTTTTACATCAAAAAAGAGGATTCAGGGTCTGGCCAGTGTCTCTAAACAACAATAACACACCATTTAAAGTGTCATCTTCCAACCATGAATAATGTAACTTCATCACAAACTAATGATCCAATAACATTTCCACATAAGAAATTAGTCAGTGAAAAATAATTACATTACAGTATATTAAAATCCCTTCAACCCCACAGACTCTCCAGTGGCTCCAAATGATGAATGATGTACAACAAACGGACAGGTACACATCCTGTATCCTGTCATGCTACCAGAAGATTTCTCCCTCCCCCCCCAAAAAATGTAAAGCAATTTAAGCGGAAAACGGGAGAAAAACATGGTCTGATAAGTTCATGTAAAGTGGTTAACAGTTAAGTTCTTTGCTTTACTTCAGCCTACCGTTCTGTTGTGACTTTAAGTGCCATATTCCTCAGGACAGGAGCTGCTCCAGCATGCTTGAGCTATTAACAGAAAGAAAAAAACAAGAGAGGCGGACAAATGATAGAGGAGATGCTGGAAAGCAAGAGAGAGAGAGAGAGAGAGAGAGAGAGAGAGAGAGAGAGAGACAGTTTGGACGAGTTTGAGTGAGAGAGGAGAGCGAGGAGTGAATGAGACCTGTTATATGTTCAGGGAGGGAAATGTGTGACTATTCTGAAAAGCGAGGACCTGAGGTGTCATAGAAGAAATAGGACAAAGTGAAAGAGAGAGGGGAAGAGAGAGAGAGAGAGAGGGTGTCAGATGGGTGCAGTATTGCAAGGTTTGAGTCACTGGAGGTGCATTTAAGAGAAAGAGAACCCTTTTAGTTTCTAAGAAAGAGCTCAGTGGCTGTAAACTGAGGCGTTGGTGCAGTGTATCTGTAGTAGTGTGTATATGTGTGTGCAGGAGCTAGAGCCAGGTGTGTGTGTGTGTGTGAGCGTGTGCACGTAGAGTAGTCCTAGTTGCAGGGAGGCAGTCCTCCCTCTGAGCCCCATACTGACCAGGGACAGGGTAAGTGTGTGTCTTGCAGCAGCTTGCTCCAGGCCCTGGATGTGAGGGAGTGTGTGTGTGTGTGTGTACGGTGCCAACGTGCTGAGCCTGGTGCAGAGCTCACGTCCTCTGAAGGAGAGGGTGGTGTCTGCGGTGAGCGGAGGCGCCGGAGTCTCCGGCAGTGCTGGTGCTGTGCAGGCAGGCCGCTCAGCCAAGGAGCTGCTCATGACTCTGCCCTGTCCCTCTGCACAGACTGTCAGCAAGTACAACTCGCAGTACCACAAACTCTTCCCCTGCGTGCCCAAGGATGAGATCCTCATGAAAGGTACGGTACTTTGTAACACAAGAAGATCTTCCATCCGTCTTTATTAAGTGTTTTTTTTTTTTTTTTTTTTTGGTCATTTGTTTATATTCAAAGCTTCTTGGAATATGCTGTCGTGGAATAAAGAGAAGTGTTTGGTTGAAATGATGTTAAACTTTAAATGGACAGAGCAAAACTTCCTGCATAAACACTGCGTCCATAAATTCATTGTCCAGTAAAATGAAGGTTTATGTTTTTTGTTATTTTCCCTCATTTGTGTTGAACATTGTCAAAAGTTGCAGTAAGACAAACCAACAGCTTCGGAACTGTTTTGAAAGCTTCAATTTTGATTGGTCCTTTGACTTTTTTAGTATTGTTAAAAAAAAAAAAACTGCATCGTTCCATTCATAAGAAGTAAAGTTGAGCTGTTGGCTTTTTCAGAGCAACAAGACTTTGGAACACTGTGCCTTTGGAAAGTAAGAACTGCTCTATGTACAGTATTTTTAAACTCAAACTTAAAGTTTGGTTGAAATCCACTCAGATTTGTAGCCATGGATGAACTAAAATGTATTAAGATTTGTCTTTTATTACTGTTGTTGTGGATATCATTGTTATTGGTTTTATTCTAATTATTGTTTTTTTTTTTTTTTTTTTTTTTTTTTTTTTTTTTTNCCCCCCCCCCCACACACACACACACATTTTCATTGGCAATATTTAATTGCAATGTTAATTAATGTGCATTGTCCCATATAAATAAATAAAATAAAATAAAATAAAATAAAATAAATAAATAAATAAAATTACTGTTTTATGTTATTAAATCAACATGTAATGCATGTGAATTTACCTGTTCACACACTTGGTTAGACAAACACCAAGTGAAATACTCGTGAGCCGGTGACTGGCCGGCGTTCATATTTCACAGTCTGTGGGTTGGGTCAGGACTGATGCAGCCAGCCAATCAGAACACAGCAGACTTTTCAGGAGGACACCTTAAAGAGACAGTTCCTAAAACTGCCTTTGTTTCCACTCAGTGTGCACAGCAGTACTGAAGCAAAGTAGAAAATAAATGAATAAAAGTGTTTATTTATTTTTGCATATTGAAGATTGAAAAAGTTTCAACATAGACCCCTAAATAAAAATAAGAACATAGAATATATATGATATGTTCCCATAAAAAATAAAACATGGACCAGTAATGAAACTTTCAGATCAATGGTTATAAAAGCTAGGTTTGTAAATCGTGTTTGAATGAGTCTTTGTAATTATTTGTCATCCAGCTCATACTGCTGCAGTAAGAAAAGTGTGTTGTCTCTTCTGTTCTCAGTGTACTCCTGTGCTCTCCTCAGAGACATTCTGCTACAGGGCCGGCTCTACATCTCTAGAAACTGGCTGTGTTTCTATGCCAACCTCTTCGGGAAGGACATCAAGGTAAGACTGACAGTCAGTTAAACTCAAAATGTCTGCCAGAGTGTTTAACTGACGCACGGATGCTGTTTGACCGTCTGATTGGCACGACTCGACAAGCCGTTTGACTGAAAGTCAGTCAGGCTCACAGCCAGACTTTCAGAAAGCTCTCAAATCTTTGAGCCAATGCTCTCATGAGAAATGACTCTCTGCTCTGTGGAATCATGTACCAAGAGTAGGTAGACTTGCTAAAGCTTTGTACATTTTTCTTTGATGTTGTATGGTGTTGCTTTCTTTTCTGGAAACCAAATCTCTCCTGACTCCTCGGTGACAATAAGCTGCTTATTCAGGCTGCATTCCTCACATTCTGACTGAAGCGAGACGCTTGTCTTTGCTACTAGGTTGATTTTCTTTCCTCAGTTAACTTCAGTCTCTGCCTTTCCTTGTCTTTGCCACCTTGTCAGGAATTAAGCTATGACCTGTTGACTTACTAAAATATCATTAAACTTAACAAACAAAACGCACAGGGATTTATTTCAATCTGACATGTTGGGTTTTTTTAATTTTGTTTTTACTTTACCTCTTCTCATCTGCTTTCTTTTCAAAACCATTCTCATAAACTCTCTCTGTGCTTTGTTCCGTCTTCTCTAGGTGGCTATCCCTGTCTTTTCTGTGAGGCTGGTGAAGAAGCACAAAACAGCAGGTCTGGTGCCCAACGGCCTGGCTATCACCACGGACACCAGCCAGAAGGTAAACACTTCCATCACAGCCACGCAGAGTCAGACTGCTTATGCTGATTAGCGCTGCGAGGCTGGATTTTCCAGGAGAGGTGTGATGGAAAAAACAACACCATGCTATAGATAGAACCAGAGTGGAGCTGCAGCCTGTGGGAAGGAGGAGAAGAGGAGGATTTTTTTTTTCCACCATTACAGCAATGTGTAGAAGCCCTTTTTAACTCTGTCGCACATCAGAGGCAGCCTGCAGTTACACAAGGATCATTATTTTAGGTTTTTATTCTGCAAAATCCAGGAATTTTTCTGTGTTTGGTGTGTCACACCTGATTGCCAATACCAAGACAGTCTAATTTTGTCACTGTAGTACAGTGGTTCTCAAACTGTGGCAGAAATACTACTCCTCAGATGCTCTTGTAGACCATCTGCTAATAATGAAGGGTGACGCGCATAAGTGTTTCAGTGCGGTACTAAAATGACTACCTGTAGATCTATGTCTACATTTTTTGGGGTGTGTGTGTGTGTGCGTGTGTGTGTGTGTGTGTGTGTGCGTGCGTGTACATGTGTGTGCGTGTACATGTGTGTGCGTGTACATGTGTGTGCGTGGGGGTAGGTGGGGTTGAAGATGTCAAGTTATCTCTACTTTCCACTCATGTTAATATGTTCAGGGTGGTGTATTCAGTTAATTTCCTTAGAACTGAACCAAGGGGAGACAGATGGAGGGGACACAGACTGTGCAGGACATCTCTCTCTCTCTCTCTCTCTCTCTCTCTCTCTCTCTCTCTCTCTCTNTCTCTTTCTCTCTCTCTCTCTCGCTCTCTCTCTCTCTCTCGACTCCCATAAACGTTCATTTGCTTGGTAAACAAATGAACGTTTATGGGAGAACACATTTTCCTATTTAGGGTCTGCATGCATGTCTGCATGCGGCTACATCTAGACACACATATTAACTAATAATACACAGAAATAACTACTAATATTCAGCAGGAAACTTCCTTATATGGGTATCTATCCTCTCCTTCAAACGGTCGCATCCTTTTCCTTTGTTTCTCATTATATTAAACAATAACTTGTTGAATTAGAGCACAACACAATAGTTTATAATAGTTATTAAGGATAGAAACTATTTCCCTTTACAACCTTCTATTGGCAAAAGAAACTTTATTAATACTGGTTGGCTAATTTAATAATGTATATTGCTGACAATGAAAGAATAACTGTCCTCAGTGGTAAAATATTTAACATTACATACTGATGAATCATTCAAAATAATGAGAAACTTACCAAACATATGAGGGATATTGCATTGTGGCTATTTTTCATGCTATGCTGGCATCTATATCATGTGACTTGTTCCACTTCATCAGCAAACTCACATTACATAACCACACACACACACTCTGTATGATGACTATGTACAGTATGACTACACTGCAGTGTCTTTTATAAGGTGAAAAGTTCAAAGTATGAGAGACAAACTCCAAACACAATGTTCTGACCGTTAATTTCTCATCTTAGGTGATTCATAATAATCTAGATACTTTATCTTTGTCACCTATCCAATTAGTAGCATTTCAAAGGCTAATAAATGAATTTAGAAGTGACATTTATCCAGGTCAGAGCGTTATATTTATAAGTTTTCTTTGAATTTTCATTCATAATGATGCATTAATGAACAAACATAGATAAAAATGTGACTAGAAATATTTGTGCTCCATTTTACAGTCTTTTTTTTTTTTTTAATCTATGTAATGTTGTAGATTTCTAGCAAATTTGACCTCCGTATTTTGTGAAGCATTTAGTCATAAGTACTGTAAATGTCTTAGAAATGGGCGGAGCTTAAACCAAAAATGGATGAGAATTATGTAAAATAACTGTTACTACACAACATCAGCCAGTCATTTCTACGATGAATAATTTTATTTTTTTTTACACAAATAAAAACTGTATTTCTTAGGAGTTTATGGAAAAATGGGCTGCATTGAACTTTAGAAAAAAAAACCCAACATATTATTACTCCTTTTCAAATAATCTATTTACAGTTCATATCTGAACCAGCAGCTACTCTATCTGATCTAACAACTTCTCTATCAGTGTTTAACAATTTGTGTGGATCATAAATTTGACAGAAATAATGTTTACATGGTCTGACTTTGTGGTGGATTTGGAGTACTTTTCAGTTTTGGGGACCTTCATTAACTTGTATTTTAGATTGGTCTTGTGATTTTTACCTCATAGTAGAAGTTCAAGGGAAGTTATCCGCTGACTCTTTCTTTTTCGGTTTTCTGTTTCCTCAAGTATGTATTTGTATCTCTGCTATCAAGAGACAGTGTATACGACGTCCTCCGCAGGATCTGCACACACCTACAGGTCAGAGGTCATACACACTTTCTCATTTACTCATTCAATGTGTGCTCACGTCAGTTTAAGAGTTTATTTCCTTTTCCTCTTCAGGTCAATGGGAAGAGTCTGAGCTTGAAACAGTTCATGGAGGAGCCAACCTTATCGCTGGTCAGTGGAGAATCGGCATCGTATATGTTTCATTCCTTAAACTGAAGAAACTTCAATACCTGGCAATACACGCCAATTCATGAGCTTTAGCTTTTTAAATTTGTGTTCCATGTTGACCTAAAGGCCTCTGACAACTTTCACTTACGACTCCCCCACCCCCACTCCTGACCTTCAGGCTGATTTAGCTTCTCACACAGACGGGATCAATAGATCACTCTGTAGCTGCTGCAGCCTCAAGCTGAATAATCCCCCGGAGTCGGCGCGATGCTATCAAAAAGCTCTAAGAAGTCAGCTTGTGTGTGATCTATAGGCAGTGCTGCTACGTAACAGCTTTCTATTGAGAAATAATTAAACCCTGTTAGAATAAGCATCCTTGATAATACTCCAATGAATGTACTAAAGGTTAAAAAAAGAAAAAAAATAATTCTTTACCCATGTTGTGAAGTCATTCTAGGACTTTGCTTTTCCTAATGCCAGTAAATATTAATTTAGCTGAGATATATGTATATTTTTTACGTATATTAAAGCATACATATTATGCTTTTGTTATTTCCCCTAATGACCTCTGCCAAGGAGGTTAAGGGGTCACCAGTGATTGTTTGTTCCAGAAGAAGTTTGTAGCTTATAAAATCTGTCATAATGGCCAATTTCAATTAAATTTAGCATGCTGGCTCATTTTGTAATAAAAATAAAATCTGTTTATTTTGATGGAGATCCAGGGTGGTGGGAGCGTAATTTGGGGATTTTTGTTGGTTTGGTGGAGGTACGGGTTCCTGGAATGCCTTCTTGTTTTATATTGTAATATGTGTAGTAAGTAGTGTCGTGCTGTCAAAGTTTGAGGTTAAATCATATTATAGACATGCCTCAATTAAGGCAAACCTAAAGATCCTGAGTTACCCTGAAAGCTTAATTTTTGATTTGTTTACATCACATGTAACATGTCAATTTACTCGCCTACACACCTGGTTAGACACGCCCACAAAGTTCAAGATGAGCATTTGGCCAGTATTCGTGTTTTGCAGTCAATGGTTGTTGCCAGCTCAGGCCTGACAATGCTTACAACTTGAGGTATTCAGACTTTTCAGGAGAGGTCTTTTTTCCTTGTTTTTACTCAGTGTACAGAGCAATGCTGCAGCAAGGGAGAGTATAAGCAGATTAAAGCATTTTTGCACATTAAACTTTGCAAAAGCTTCAAATTAGACCCTAAATGAAAATAAGAGCATGGAAATCTGTATATTATGTCTGCTGTAAGACACACAGGTATATACTGTTGCTCAGTTGTGTAGATTAACTCTCATGTTCCCACATCAAGTCTGGTCAGGAATCTTTGTTGTGTCAAGCTTGTCTTTCCCCCTCTCTATTCTACATTTTCCATCTATCTGTGTCTTTTATAATAAAGGCAAAATGCCAAAAAATAATACAAACAAAACCCTGCTGTGTTGGTTTAACAGCAGTTTTAAAACCAGTGATTTCACCAAGAATATTAAACGTGACTATATGATGTCTGATTTTGATCAGTCTCATGTTGTGTCAGATTTTATCAAAAAAAGAATCATCGATTTTCCTCCCTCCTCTATGCCACAGGACGAGTTCCCGACCACAGATGAGTTCCCAGTGGTTGATGAATACCTGTCAGTGTTAAAGTGGAGGAGGAAACCCTCAGGTGTGTCTGTGACCTCCTCACTTCCTGACCTGCTGGGAAACTCGACCAGCAGCCTGGATGCTGGAGACACACCCTTCAAATCAGAGCAACCTCTGCAAGGTGATAAAGCTTTTCAGCCACTCGTGCTGCCGTCATCTGAATTCAAAGTCCAAGGCTTTATCCAAGGCTACATGCTTTCAGTTTCCTGCACTGGCCTACGTGTGACATTGGTCTAGAATTAATAGAATGAATTAATAGAATTAAATAGAATCATAGGATAACAAGGCCAGCCATTCTGCACCTCATCACGTTTTAAAAGTTACAGAGGAAATTGGTGATATGAGAGGAAATGGAGGCATGTTATATTTATTCACTAAAATGTTGATAATTTGATTTCACTTGAATTGTGTGTGTGTGTGTGAGAGAGAGAGAGAGACAGAGAAGAGAGAGAGAGTGANCACTTGAATTGTGTGTGTGTGTGTGAGAGAGAGAGAGAGACAGAGAAGAGAGAGAGAGTGATTGCTTTTGCATGGTAATCACTCTTATGCAACATCACATTAAGCTCCAAATGGAGGTTAAATCATATGACGACTTGTATTAATATGATGCAGATTAGACATATGATTTCTGCTGTCAGAATAGACTGAGGATAATGTTTTCAGCCATGAGACCAAGGGACATACAGGGTTAGGATCATTTCTAAACACTTGCTTATATTAATCTGACTCTCTATTAAATGTAAAATATTTGTTTAGCATCAGATTTTGTTTACATTATTGCTACTGGTCACGTGTGGAGTAGAAAGTTTGGAGGTTGTGTCATTTATAATGGATGCGTGCCATTGAGTCGATACCTGCATAAACACAGAGCCTCACACGTCATGCTCACAGCCTGGTGTTTGGCTGTTAGCATGACATGGCTCATGCACGCTCACACACACACACACACACACACACACACACACACACATACATATCAACTAGAGTACAATGTTAATAGGGGCGTGACCATAGAATCAGTTCAAGTCTTCACTGCTCAGTACTCAGACTATGGGTCAGACAGTGGGTTATTTACTCCTCAAGTATAAAATGTGCAAAACCAGTATTTCTGATTGTGGTCTTCATCTAGATTTTGTTGTAAAATACACATAATCTTAGTCTTAAAGGACCAATGGGCAATTTTGCATGTTTAATCCCAACAAATAATATCCACATACACATATGTTATGTTGCTTACAAACAATTTGAAAAACGTAAAACCGTATTTTAGTTTTCCTGTTATTTTGCCAAATCCCCTAATCTTTTAAAAGCAAACGTTCAGGTGACACACCCACAGTAAAACTGAAGATTTCACCTGCTAACAGTTATGCACTATTGCAGAAGGCACAGCCGTTTTAATTTCTCAGTAAAAGCCGTAATCTCCTGGCGGATGGAGACATACGTTATCTTCCGTGCAGCTCCGTGTTGGACCAGTTAAATAAAGTTACTTTGACAAAAAACTCAATAGACATCGTGTTCGCTGTGATGGATTTCTTATCTCAAGCACGTTTGAAGTCTCTACAAGTTGCCTTTAATAGCATACTGAAATAAACTGAAACCAATGATAGTCTGAAAGGTAAGAAAAAAAATTTTGATTGTTTGTAACATAACATGTATTCGGGTTGTATATATTAGACTCAAACATTCAAAATAAAATTCAGTCCAATTCAAAACCCAATTTAAACATCTTCAGAGAAACAGAGCTCATATTCCTGAGTGAGGACAAGGACACGTGTCAGTAATCTCAGGCTGCAGCAGAGACTCAGAGACAGTTCACAATGTGTGTCATTTAATTGTATGGCATTTCATTTATGTAAACCAAAACAATAAGTACTGTTTGGGATTCATAATTTGTACTGCAATCTATTTGTCAGATTCACAATACATATCATATTTTTGTATCTCAACATATGGTGGCATGATGTATTGTTACAATCCCTAATTAATAACGATGTGAGTGCTGTATAATATAATTTTAAGTTCAGATCCTTTCAGACGTAAGCACTGTTATATTATTTGTGTGTGTATGTGTGTGTGTGCGTGTGTGTGTTACAGAACGAGTTCTGCAGACAGACAGAGGCCTGCTATCAGAGCCAGTAGCAGAGCTGGGCCAGATGGAGTACCAGCTGCTCAAGTTCTTCACCCTGCTGTGAGTATATACGGAGGGACGGACAGACTCACGGAGCTCCAGCAGCACCTCCTCACCTCCTCCTGCCAGCCGACTCTCTGNGGGGGGGATCAGGGCAGGTAACACAGTTGTTCATTTGTGTTTAAACACACAGAAGTTGTCTTCTGCTTGATCTGATTAACACGGTGCGTCGTATGCAGCACATAACATGAAATCGTCAGACTAATGCTGTACTGAGTCAAAATGGTGCCTACTGTTGTAAGGCTTGGTTTCTTTGAAATGAGACAGGAAGGACCCATCCTGTCAACGTGTCCTTGAGCAAGACACTGAATCACTGACAAGACATTGAATATGGAGTGCTGTCATATTGCTAAACCCTGACCTCTCTCCATCCTTTAATGCATAGAGAAAAGACAAATTCCTGTTCCTGTGTGTGAGCCAGTCAGTGATCAGAAAAGTAGAAACACTTGTGCAATAATTTAATAAAATAGCCTTATTTTAACGTGGGTGTTGATTCCAAACTTATCATTGTGTTATTGAGTTTCCAAAGAGTTTGTAATATTCTGTCCACACTTTTTAAACCTCTGAGCAAACCAAAACATCTAAATTGCACCAACAAGCTCTGAGAAAACTCATGAAAAACCTCATGTATCGAAAATGAGAAGTTTACAGTATGAGCATGAAAAGTTGCCGACACCCCCATAGAATATTAGTACACAGTTTGCACACAGGATCTAATTCTTAGTTAAAAGAGAATAATAATTAACTAAAACAATTTCTTTATGAAACCCATTTCATTTATGAGCAATTTGCCAGTAGATTTTAATTCTGATTTTCTGCAGTCAATTTCCAGAGTCACCTCCACCAGGGAGCGCTTCAAGTACCACCAGTGTACACGTACCACAGTTTGAGATCCATCGGTGCAGAAAAAATATTGGAAACACAAAACATTGCAAGCTCACAAAGGCAGGATTTACAAGGTTTTTTTTAATTAATTTATTTATTTTTTGCATTAGATTGTATAGGTATAGCTCATAAACTGGTCTCTCTTCTGAAAATGCATAATAAATGTATTACAGCATACATGCATAAAACAAGATGTTAGCAGAGATTTTCAAGGACTGTAGCGCAATAAATCCTGATAACAAGGCAGACATCGCCTCCTAGTGTTCACCAAGACACACTGCAACTCTCATGATGCCATAGTCACGTGTCATGATCATCCCAGAACTTATGGACTCATTCATAGGAAGTAAATCACTGTGTCCTTCTGTCTCCTCAGTATTATTCTCCTCATCCTCTCGTCGTGCTACCTGGCCTTCCGTGTGTGCAGTCTGGAGCAGCAGCTATCCTTCCTCAGCAATCCAACTCTGCCACTGTGAGAGAGGTAACGCCACCATCATCATCCTTTCATCTGAAAGATGATGCTTATCCTCTGTTTAGGGCATCCAGACAGACTCTAACTTAGCTGCTTTCTGTATCTTGTCCAGGTAACCACCGCTCAGCTTGGCTGTTGTTTCATCTTCCCATGCTCAGAGTTGATGATGTCCTTTTGCACAGATCCAGGATCAGGTTAAAGCCCAGATTAGCACATGAAGAGACAACACCAGCCTGATTCCAGGTGTTATATGGACTTTACTACTGTTGGATGTGTTCTGGTTTTGTGGTCCTATGCAAATAGACTGTCTATTTATTTCTGAATTAAGTTTTACAGTGAGTTCTGACTGTCTATGTGTCCCTTTAACTACCATTTCACTTTTAACAACATGGCAATGCAATGTACACTAAGGAGGAGAATCCAAAAATAGTGAGCGGATTCCAGTTGAACCTGCTGAGAGGAGAGATGAACTGGATGTTTTCATCACTGAAGTTAAATAAGATAAGAGCTTTATGTTGAGTTATGGGCCACAGTCATTCAGCCATAAGCTCTCTGGCTGTCACCTTCTAAACTAAACCAAATGGTGTTTTGTTTTGTTTTTAGTAGAGAATTTTTGACTAAACCAGCCACTTTAATGCACTTTAAAAAATAAATCCATTATTTCAAATGAAAGTAAATATTTCAGGTTTAAAATCTCATTTTTGCTAGTTACCGTATATACTCGACAAAAAGCCGATCTCCACTGTAAGCCGACGTCTCAAAGTTGACCTGCAAATTTAGCCTTTTACAAAAACCCGTATATAACCCTACCCCCCAAAAGTTGCTCCATCAATTTATTTGTTTAGCAAGTTAGCCTACCTTTTTTTCTGGGTATCGTCATAGTGTTCCTGTGATTTTCTGAAAATAATCCACGTACCGGTAAACAGCTGATTACATAACTAACATTAGCTANTTCCTGTGATTTTCTGAAAATAATCCACGTACCGGTAAACAGCTGATTACATAACTAACATTAGCTAAAATTAAGTTTTCCGGACTCCTCTTCCTCTTGAGCTTTAATGATCACGACGCTTATTTAGCATATTTAGCTGTGTAATTATAATGAGGTTTTTTTTTGTTTTTTGTTTTTTTTTAAGAATCTCATCTACGTGTTTTCAGTAATTATCCTGTACCGGAGTCGATGCGGGTCTGTCTATGTGTTGCACATTCCTCCTTTGGCGCTTTGGAATTCCCTCAGCCGACCTCCTGATGTTGTTCCATCAATTTATTTGTTTAGCAAATTACCTGTTTTCCTGAGTATTGTCATAGTATTCCTGTGATTTTCTCTTTTCTGAAAATAATCCATGTACGGGTCGCGGATGTTTTAAAACTTCACCGCTTTAACGGGACTTCTCTTCCTTGACGCACACCGGAATGATAACATCGCGCTCTTGTTCTTTCTGTGGATTATTTATTTTCAAAATCAGAACAACAAAACATGAGGTGAGGTAAATAACTACACCGCTGCCCCGTTCCTCCAGCTGAGCTCTAGATCCTCCGTGACGGACCGGTACGTATCATAGCGGATCATAGCGGCACTTCACGGAGCCGGCTTTGATCAATCAGTATATTAAAACATAATAACTTATTTGATTTCACTTTTCCCAAATTAAATATTTTAAACATTTGATAATTAACCAAGAAATGGCTCTAACACCGGTACCGATATTTATTTCAGCAGCTGAGTAGCTAGGTTAGCCCTAAAAAAAAAAACAAAAAACAAAAACCTGTTAGCCCTTACTGCCTCTGCAAAATGCGCTTAATAAGATGTTTAGTCAGGAAATATCTCATTATAAGGTATGATTTAAACTATTTTCCATGGGTAGTGGTAACTGGTAGTATTTCCGCGCCTGGAAATTTTGGTTTGATTTGAATTACTCGACTATAAGCCGACCCCTGATTTGCATTGCGAAATTTGGTGAAAAAAACTCGGCTTATACTCGAGTATATACGGTAATTGGTGCCCAGTTTTCATTTCTGACGGAATTTGGAAGGAAGCAGTGTTATAAACACAGACACTTGACTGAATGAAGTTACGTGTCATTTAACTGATATACTGGAGTAATTTACTGCTGGATGTGAACTATAATGTGAAGGAGATGGTGAAATTGTGGAGATGTATGTATATTTTATTTTAAGATGTATATATTTTTTTGTTTTCAGTCATACTAATCTGCTGTGTCAAAGGAATTCCCAAAGTGTTTTTCTTTCTTACATTTCAAATTAAGAAACAGAAGACCTAAAATGATGCACTGGAGATCTGAGTATAAATTTTAATTTACAGTATATTTGTCTAAAGATGAGGTTGATATCTAACTTAATTTGGGTAAATCTTAATCTTAGAATTGCGTGCGGAATCCAATTGGATTATAACTGAATTTCACTCTATTTTTTAGTCTTTTTGGGTGCAAAGACATTCTTGTCCCCAGTTTCATCCTGCTTCTTTGCAAAGCAGTTTTCAGCTTTATTCCCACACTTCTTAACTTCAGTGGAAATGATTAAAACAAACAAACAAACAAACAATTTATTCATTTTAGTAAAATTATAAATTTTAGCCAGATGTGTCAGTTGAAACATGTCACCATTTTCACAGGTGAAAGTCTTCTATTTTCCAAAATGTCAAGTTTTCAGGAGCATCAAAAAAAAAAAAAAAAAAAAAAAAAAAAACAGTTTTGACTTTAATACAGATACATGTTTATGGTATGTGTTGTCATATATCATAACTGTATGATGTATAGGATAAGAGCCCTTTTTCTAATAAATGATCTAAATACTATGAGTGAATGGTGATTGACATCTAACCCTGAGTTTGGTCCCTGTTTCACACTCAGAAAAATATAGACCTTTAGACGGTGTATGAAACATGGATCTAATTTTCAGGATTCTTCTGCACAACAAAAATCACTCTGATTCACATGGACATTTGCCTGATTTTCCCATCTGCAACTTGTATTGACTAAACACTGTAGGACACAAAGTCCCTTCACATTGTTTCACTCTTCAGCATCCATAATGAGACGTGTCAAGTTTTCCCCATGGTTATGGCATAAATCTGTTTCCTTCAGTTTAGTATTTCATAAGATTAAAGGCATCTCAAACTCCACCTAAAGTCCCACGAGCAATACAAGGAAGAAGTGAAACATTTTTATTCTCATGCACACTCTCATTTGAGCAGGGTAGTATGCAGGTGTGTTTGTGTTTGTCTAACACAAAACTATATAATATAAAATGATGTAGATAATGTATAGGTGACATTTCACTGGACAAAACTGCAACCAATTTAAGACAAGTTTCTTAAAAGTCTTTAGGAAAAACATGATTTTTTTAAAATATATAAATATATAGTTTTTAACCCTCTTCTTTGTTGTTATTTGAATGTCTGACACTGCTTTTTAATCCTTGGATGGGTTGTATTTCATGAAAAGAAACTACAGTGACATCTAGTGAACACAGAGCATTCAGCAAAGTAACAACAGCTTCCATTCATTGTTCTGTTACTGTAAATTGCTGCTTTGACTCACTCTCTTATTAGTATATCCAAGCATATTGATTTAACATGTTTAAAACCAAATTTTGTCACTTTTTTTTTTAATAACAATGTCTGAAATTATATCCGTTCTTAATATATGACCAGCAGCTTAATCAGAGCTGATGCTGATATTGATCTGTAGGATCGGGGCCAGGGAGGAAGAAACCTGGTTCAGAGGGAAGAGTGCTCATTTTTACCCAAATACTGAACAGAAGGTGAAGCCATTCCTGATAAAGACTGGTGAGAATAAAACTAAAAAGCTGCAGCTAAATGTTAAAATGCTTAGTTGTTAAAGGACCATCACAGTAATTTTGCACATTTGAGCCCAATAAATACAATCCGCATACACATTATATTACTGCTAATCCTTTTCCAAAACATACTACTGTAGCAGTGCATTTTTAATCATTTTTTTCTACCTTTCATACAGCCATTTCTTTTGGTTCATTCCAGTATGCTATACAAATCAACTTGCAGAGATGTGCTTGGGTTAAGTGTTCCATCATAGCAAACAATACGCTGTTATTATTTTTTGTCAGTTTCATAAGTTAATCGCTCCAACATGGACCTACACAGAAGAAAATGTATTTCTCCTCCAGGGAATATAGTCTCATTACTGTAAAAGATGGCTTTTACAGACAAATCAAAACATCCGTGCCTTCGACAATTGAGCAGATGTTACCAGGTGAAACATTGAATTTT
This sequence comes from Lucifuga dentata, assembly GCA_014773175.1. Taxonomy (NCBI): domain Eukaryota; kingdom Metazoa; phylum Chordata; class Actinopteri; order Ophidiiformes; family Bythitidae; genus Lucifuga; species Lucifuga dentata. Next base: position 165,324 of record VXCM01000268.1, read on the forward strand.
AAGGTGGGTTTTCAAATAATACAAAAATTAAAATACAGTTGTATGTTTTGGGAAAAAGGTTGAAAGTAGTGTAACGTGCAAGCAGGTAGTATTTATTGGGTTCAACATGCAGAACCATCAGTATGGTCCTTTAACAACAAAGGAGGTAGTTCATATTAGACCTGTATGCCCTCTAGAGACCTTCTGAAGCATTTTGTGTGTGTGTGTGTGTGTGTGTGGTGGGGGCAGGTCAAAGCAGATGGTCAGACAAGCTGTAGCCTCGTCCATACCTCCAGGGAGTCATATTGTCTGTGCTGGAATGTTCTCCACCTGACCTTTGACCTGTGAAGGAGAATGTAACTTTGCAAGGTTGTAACTTTACAGTAATATTTTCTTACACATCATATAATGGCCATATGTGCTGCATTTTGTATTTTTCCAAGAAGTCATGACCTCAGAGGTGCCTTAGATGTGTCCATGTCTGGACAGAGCAAAATCCAGCAGCATTACATTTATTTCTTCTTATAGGTCTTCTTTTGGGACTATATTTCCTGGTGGAGACAGACCTTCACTCCATGCTTTTTATTGCGCTTAACCGCTAAAATTATGAAACTTAAAACACATGTTGTTCACCAAATGAAATGTTCATGGGATTACCTATCCCAAGAACATTACAAGTATCAACAAGATGATTTTAATAGTATACTAGAATGAACTGAAACCAAAGGCAGTCTGGAAGGTAGGAAAAACATTTTTAATTCACCATTCCAATAGTATGCTTTGGGAAATGATTGTCAGTAATGTAACGTATGAAAATTGAATATATTAGGCTCAAACATGCAAAATGGATGGTATGGTCCTTTAACAGTCGTGTATCCTGCAATTGTAGGTCCATGCTGTTGTGTGGTCATGTGTTTTAATTATTCCCATGTTAAACTGTCCAACCAGATGACATCATGTGATAAAACAACAGTTACAAAAAAAAAAAAAAAAAAAAAAATCAACTTTCCAAAACTTCTTTGCCTCTGTTTCCAGTCAAGTTTCTGCTCTGACAGCAGCCTCTGTAGACCAGAATGCAATGCAGCCACGTTATATAGAGGTTAACAGAGGTGGCCGTGACCACAGACACACCCTGATGTTCACACACAAGTCAGATAGCTTATGGCCATACGCCCACTGCTGATGGAAAACAACACATTCAAAAAATCATTCTCTGGAGAGTCATTCAGGGACGTATAGGAAAGACAAAGTATACCAAAACCATAAATTACACTGTCAGCACACGTAACTACTGGAATGCGTGAACATCACAGATCCATGATATGTAGCACTGTAAGCATATCATGAATCATGGATTTCTCCTTTAAGGCATAAATAGTCTTCTCTGGATGAAATCTGTCTTATTGGGATTTTTGGTTATAACTGTATTTTTGATTCTTGACGCTGTCTTACACACTGCAACACCTGATGTGAGTGAAAATCTTCAGGGCTGGATGAACTGTCCTCTCTGTGCTCATTTCCATGGAATAAACTGACTGAACTTTTTCATTGTCCTCTTTCCTCTCATCTTTTTTCTCTGTTTAGCATCTGCACTTCATCAGCTCTTTGGATTCTTTCCTTTTCTTTCCAGCAATTACGCATTCAGTTCAGAAAACACATTGCTGCAAGGTCCACAGTGAAACAGGAGGTGCAGACTTTCCACAGAATTAGTCTCCGTCAGATCTTCAGTTTGAGCCATTACACCCACAATAAATAGTTTGGCTGTTCCATAGTTCAAAATGACCATGAAATATCTGTCAGGCTTTGAGAGGCTTGCTGATTAACATCATGATTCAGCCGTTTCTTTGCCATCTGGCTTTCATAATGTGACTTTATTATTGATGCCAATTAAGTCCCAGACAATGTTGATATTGCTGCAATTCCCTGGTCGCCAACAGAGGCTGATAAAAATCAAATGCTACGTAATACTCCATTAACTGTCCAGCATCCTACACAATGTTTTCATTGTCTGCCTGACTGTCTTAAAGTTGAGCTGCGTCTTGATAAAGCACATACTGAAGCTGCAGCTTATGTTTTCTTATTCTCTGCTGTGTATTCGTTGGATTTTATACATAAGACTTTGCAAAAATTGTCAGGACAAAGCATTACAACGACTGACCTGCATCATACACCACCTGATCCCAGACAAATCAGATGGACAATTTTCAGCAGTACTGACCTTGTTTTTAAAATGGAGCTCAATTTAGGGGGGAGGTATCTCAGAAAAAAAATGATGACACGGCACCTGATTCTTGTTTTTTGTTCCAATTTATGATCTGATGTTGTGATACAGACTTGACCTACTTATAAAAGAAGGGTGTATTATTGTACAATGCGCACCAACAGCAATGTCCAGGATGTAGTTGTTGTTTCGGGGTGTTTGAAAGGACGTAGCTTGTTTTAATCAAAGTGATCTGTGTGCATGATATCGTCATGGAGCTAAAATGGTTGTGAGCTGCTGTAGTTGGTTTCAGATGTGTTGTGACAGGACATGATGTCATTTACAAAACCCAACATCCCCAAACAGATGTGATTTTCAGAGGTCAGAGACAGTACTGGGCTCACATTATGGAAATACTTGTGTGCGTGTGCGTGTGTGTGTGTGTGTGTGTGTGTGTGTGTGTGTGTGTGTGTGTGTGTGTGTGTGCGTGTACAGACATTCTCCAGACTTTAGAGGTTCTATGTGAGGAGTAAATATGAACCACCTGGTGATGCTGGAGGGGAAACCTTGGCTCTTGATGCTATAATCAGTCACACACACACACACACACACACACACACACACACACACACACACACACTGATGAAGACCAGTGGTGAGTGAGATGACTCATGTAGCTCTGTGTCTGTTTGTACATGACTGTATGTGGAGGAGAAGGTCTAAGTCTACCATGAAGACCCAGGCGAGGTGGCAGCTGATGCCTGACTTTGTTTGGTGTAGCCTGATTGTTTGACTTGGCAGGATTCTTTAAATATTAACATTCTGATTTCATCAAACAAATTTGTAGAAGCATGCATCTTGGTTTGTGGTACTGAATTATTTTGCGCTTATTTTTGCATTTTTAAATTGTAGATGTCTGTCATGGGGGGCTAGGTCTTGGAGGGATTGCTTAGGGGCATGCCTGCCACTAACCATGGGTATGCTAAAAGAGGGCATATGCTTTTTGTTATTTTCCCAAAAATTTCAAGTATAATATAGCAGGAAGTTTGTGTTGAGCATTGTCATAGCTGCAAAACTTGAGGATCCACTAAGACCCCATAGGTCCTCAACTGCCCTGAAACCTGCTTTTATTGGCGCTTTACTTCTGTAACATGTTACTGTAACATGTAACACCTGGTTAGACGAGCAGGAGGCTAGTGAGGCATCCATGATACAGTCAGTGGGTCTTGCCAGCTCAGGCCTGACACACCTGACTAATCAGAAGAAAGCAGGCTTTTCAGTAGGGGCCCTGCGGAGATCTTAACTAGATTTGTCTATTTTCACTCAGTGTGTTGTGTACGGGGCGCCAACTGTAAAAGTGGTGTTGCATCAAGGGAGAGTATTGGATCGATGTCTTTTTTTGCACGCTACAAAGTTGCAGAATAATGAAAATATGTCCCCTTTAAGTGAGATATTGAGATTTGTAACAGAACTTCTTAGTGCACCAGGATTTTGTAGGATTTATGTTAATCCATCTCAGTTTTAAGTCATACACATTACAGTGTGGGGTTTTTTTTTTTTTTTTTGTATTTCTTCAAGTTACAGAACAAAAGCGTGACAGGCTTAGAGTTCCAAGGCCTTAGATACAGTATGAGGATTGATTGATAATTTCTGATGCTAATGTAGAAATATCTAACTCGTAGGTTTGTGTTTCCTGGATGCTGAAGGGAATTTGCTGTATTTTAGATTCCCTTCATTCAAGTCCTTTCTTGTCTGTCCCCTCCATAACTGGTGAAGCCATCATCTGAGGCAAACTGGCTTCCAGCTAAAACCTTTTCATGTGTCAGAAGTAAGAACATAATGAACTGCATGTTGGCCTTGTTTGTCCGTCTTGTGCAAATGTACCTGTGGAATATGTAAGTTATAATCACATGGTTTAAAAATAAATACATAAATAAAAAAATAAAAATGCATGTAGTGCAAAAACACGAAAGGATTTATAACTTCCACAAACCACATTACAACCCTATGTGTCAGGCTCAAAACTTAACACGTTTTGTTTCATTGTAAGCACCGTTGGATTGGACTTAATCATTGGTTCTTTAGAAGCAAATCAGTCTTAATTAATGTTCCTTTCCCTGTGAGCTTCCTCGTTAATGCAGTGTGCTGCCAGGATGGCGGGAGCCCAGGCTCTGTGGCATTTTATGAGGACAATAGTAAACCTCGGTGGCTCGTCCAACTGGTTGCTCCGGCTGAAATATGACCGTAGGACGTAGAAGAGCACAGGATGCCAGAGGAAGCAGAATGGAGGGTGGAAATGGTCCAACAAGAGTAGATTAAGAACAGTGCAGGGCCTTGAGTCAGGCTGGGAGGTGGAGTCTCTTTCTCAAGTGTTTCCCGCACCGCTAATGATCAGTGCGGCTAATTACATGTGGTTGTTAACATGATGAGTCCACATTGCTAACAGTGCATAGAGCTTTTGTTCACACATATATTTCCAAATAAACTGGACAGTTTGATTAAATGAAAAATAATCATTTTATGTTTTTGAACTAATCAAAATTAATATTTGTCTGTTGTATTGTTGTGTTTACATTCATGTAAACATTAGTAACTTAAGACTTAATGTGCGACCCTTTTTCTTTACATTTGGATCATACATTGTACCTTTAAATGAAAACTGTCCATCTTAACTTTTCACTACTATGTGAGCCTCTTCTAGCTTTAGTGGGTTTTCTGGATACTCATGAAATCTGGAATATTTGGATAACCTCGCGGAGTAAAACCCAGAACAAGTCTTTTTACATAGAACAGGGCCCAGCTGTTGATTTCCAAGTAGACAGACTAATGCGTCAGTGGAAGCTGGACAAAATCAGAGAAAGCTGAACTTTGAAAATTGACTCTGGGAGAAAAAAAAATGTCACATGGTTTTTGCAGAATGTGATGTTTGCACTGCTCCAGGTGTTCATGCCATCAGCATTTCTTTTCTCCATGGCTGTCCTTAAATTCTGTTCTAAATGCCATAGTAAAGCTTGCCTATAAATTTGTAAAAGGCCACAGTCTGACTGATTGATAACAGAAAGAATATCACAGCTTTGGCCTGGGTGCTTCTGTTGTGTGAAATAGAACACAGCAAAAAAATCAGAATGTTACCAATTTCACTTCTGGACTCTTATTGGAATCTCATAAGTAGATGTTTTCAAGGCTTTGCTGTAAATGAAATCTACATTTTATTGCATTTTAATAGATGAATCACTAAAACCTGTAAAGTCAAAAAATCTTTCACCTCAGCAACAGATTTCTTCTAATTGAAGTGCAATGAAACTTAGACTTTTTTCTTGTCAATGTTTCAGCTTTATTTAGCTGCAATCCATCATGCCAGTCCTATCTGTGGATACGTATGTCCCATTCATTTACACCACAGTAAGATATCATTGTATTTAAATGGTCGGTTGAGGTATTGCAAAGTAGATCTGGGTATCGATTCTCATTGAATTGTTCAAAGCACCAAGTAGTGAAAGCTGTCAGACACTGAAAGTTGACATGGTGCTTGGTCGGATTGTTAGTTTTGTTTATCTTTGATTATATAATACTTAATTTATACCATAAGTTTGATAATTTTACGGCAAATTCTTTTAGACAGGCTGGTTCGTTTATGCTTTAAATTTTGTACTCATGAATTTGAGTTCATCTTGTTTTGGTAAATGAAATAAGTGATAAAAAGTGGTATCATTATCAAAACTCAGCTTTCATATTAGCACTAGTATTGAAAATGTTTTCATTAATACCCAGAACCACTGCAAAGTCTCAATTTGCCACCGGCTCTGATTAACATGTAGCCTAAAAGTGCAGGATTACAGTAAGGGACAGACAAAGAATTGTCTTCCTTATTGCATTTGGGTTCAAATTGTAGTGTGAGGTATCTTTATGCATGCTTTATGCTAGCAATATAGTTAAAAATAATCCAATTATGCAAACTATGCATATACATACCTGCCTGTACAACAAGGTAACTCTGTATTCAAAACCAGATTCCTTTAACTTTTTTGATTTAAAAAAATATATTGAAAAATGTAAATGAAAATGCAACACACAGCTTGAACTTCAAAAAAAAAAAAAAAAAAAAAAAAAAAGACTAAGAAATTTGCCATTTTGTCAACAAAAATGTGACAATGGTAAAATTTATTGGTTCAAGTGACACTGAATTTTATGGTGGTAAGCATGTTCAGAAGGAGAAATAAAATGAGTACGCATCTAGAACAGATGCAACAGAACTGAGCTCAAGTTAAGATGTACATTCTTAATGTCAATTCTAGTTCATTTAAAATTACCCTGAGTAATTATCAGTGTAAACATTTCTACATTCGCTCCAAACTAATACTGAGTAAAGATAAGCCTGTGCCTCATTTTCACCATCACAAATTCCTCATCCTTACTTAACATGTCCAATGGGTTACATTTGTATTATAGGCATGCTGGTGTTCTTGTTTATATATCGTATGTTGTTGTGCATATACAAGGGATAAACATGACACCAAACTGATAATCAATCCTGGAAGATTTGTAACCTAGCTTTTTTATAATTTTTTGTATTTCTTTCTGTTTTGGAGTATGATAGGGATTATAATAGAAACATACTAAATATATCATTATATATTGTATTTGGGGAGTGCATTCATAGGCTCCAGCAGTAGTCATGAAGGAGGCTGACAGCTATTCTGCATTTAGTCAGGACAAGCTGAGTGCTAAGGAAGAGGGCGAGAGCAGCGGAGGTCACTCTGAGCAAGACTCTGGATCAGTCTGCACCATTCAGCCCTCTTCAGGGTGATGTAGGCTGGGGTGATGGTTTGCACAGGAAGGCGTGGTGAGCCCTCCACCTTCGCCTTCTCACACAAGGCTTCGGCGATACAGATAACATACATGCCACAATCATAGCTGTTCTGTTGAGACGGACAGGGCTCCTCCACAAAGAGAGATTTTCTCCCTGGACACAGCAGGAAGGGCTCCAACTTGCTCGCGATGCGCCTTGCGTGCACCGAGTTGCTGCCATTCTGAGAGTCATAGTGGGAAAAGTTGACAGAGTCTTTCTGGTAGACCAAAAGGCTCCAATGGGACCCTCCAGCTGTCTGGTTTGAATTGTCGTTGACGGCCAGGAAGACCCAGCGACGAGATGCCAGATTCAGTGGCTCAAGAAACACAGCTAAATCTCCTTGGTAGGAAACACATTTGATGAACTGGGTGACCTGTGGACTGATGAAGATGATAGTATCACCGAGGCTTTTGAAGAGTTCATTGGCAAAGTACTCGAAAGCAAAGCCGATGACTTGGTCATTCAGCCAGTAAGGTCCTTCCAGTAGCGACACATCAGAGCGGCGCAGCAGGCTGTCCTGGTAGCTCAGCACCACAGGGTCCATCCTCCAACACGTCACAAAGTGTTAATCTGAAACATACAGATGGAAGAATTATTACAGGTCAAACGCTGGCTGGACAGAGGGAAACTGCTGTGCTATTAGATCAAATACATCAGTTTCAAAATGAAAGTTTTACTGTATCATAAAATTAATCTTGAACGTTATAATGAAAACCCAATTCATGAGGAAAAACCTAAGGGAAAATACTTTCCAGCTGATTCTCCATTGCTACAAGAGCCTGAACGTTATCCAAGAAGACATTGGCAACTATAAATTTAGTAACTGTAAATCACATTTTCGGTGTTAAGAAATTACCTTAATATGCATATCGATTCAATTAATTTTTTTAAAAATATTAAGGCTATGAAGAGTGCTCTTGTGGTTGATTAGTATTAATGTATATTTGTATTTTCTCCTGTATTTGTATGATGATTGCATAATATGTTTATGTGTTTCCTGGCAAGTTACTTTAAACTTCTCTGTTAAAGGCTTCTCTTCTTTTCCTTTCGGCTTTCCCTTCAGGGGTCACCACAGCGAATCATCTGCCTCCATCTA
>VXCM01000269.1:0-37500 GCA_014773175.1 Lucifuga dentata
GGGGGCGGAATGTTGCAGTTCATTTCATGGAGATGATGTGGTACGATTGGACTCGGAGAGATGTTCTAACTGTAGGCTGCAGAATAAAAACATGAAGAATTCAGAACACATTCAGCTTTTTGCCACATGTTCTGCTGTGTGAGCTGTGTGTAGTGGGATTAGCTGGTGATTCAGACCAGCCTGGAGTTGTGATACATGACATTGCGGAGGCTCGTGTCAAAAGGGCACACCCTGTGTGAGTGCTTCAGTGCTTCCTGGCTTTGACGTGGACAATATTTCCAGCTTATTGAGACCATAAGGTTAACAATTCCTGAGATGTGACTCAATCAAGTATTAGACTGGGACATAGAAGCATACAGTATATGAGTGTGTGGGTGTGTGTGTGTGTGTGTGCTTGTCCACCTGTGCATGTTTATGATATGTGCATGAACATACAGCATGTTTTACATTCCCACTGTCTACTAAACACATCTTGCTGGCAGCTGCCCTATCATCAATAAATCAATGCGAATTGATCAATGCGTCAATTCCTGTAATTTATATTTTCTGCATCAGGATGATCTGAATTTGGTCAGTGTAGACTTGGACTACTCTGCAATCTGCCCCTCTGGGTCCTCTCAGGAATTTTTTTTTGTACAGAAATGGTGCATACTGATGAATTCCTAGGTAAAGTTTTTGGATGGAGAAAGAAAATTCAGCTAATGAATGGCAGTTTATTTCACATTAAGATCGGTTTTATTATCTCTACCAGAGAGAGCCCAGAAACTGAAGGAGGCAGAGGAGCGGGCTAAGAACAGACCACGCATCTTCAAAGAGCCAAAGAGTAAGTTATAATCTTTGATCACATCTGAAAAAAAGCCTGCATGAGATTTACAAACATCTGATTTACTGTGGCGTGCGTGTGTGTGTGTGCATGGCAGAATGCCCACCCCTGGGGATGGAGTCCCACAAGATCGATGCAGACCAGCTTTCAGCCTCCTCCATGTCTCAGTATAGTTTTGCACCTCAGAGGGCACGCCTCAACATGCAGGTATGCAAACAACCGGTGCAGGACTCTGAAAGAATAACACACAATACAGCCAACACTTACACACTGCCAGGCTTTGACATAAACACCAGCTACCAGCCCATATGTTGGACAATAACTGTTGTTATTGCAAAGTCTGCTTCTTTCATTAGATTGGATCTCAAGATCATTTTTAACATCCATACAATTAAACCAGCAGATAAAATGTTTACCACTGATGCTTTTCTACTTTGAACAAAATGACATCTCTAACATATGCATTGTGCAACTGAGATCTGGAAGTTTCTGGTCCAACCAATCCAAATCTCAGTCAAAGGACCCAGCAGTATGTGTTATGGCCTTTGTGTTTCCCAGGGCTCACACGATGAAGACAGCATGAGAGGTGGAGCGTGGTGTGCAAATAGCGAGGACAAGATGCACTGGTTTGAAATAGATGTTCGCAGGGAGACGGAGTTCACTGGAGTCATAACCCAGGGACGAGACGCTCTTAATGAGTAAGACACAAACATATCTTCTCTCTCTCACATGCACATCAATGCGCCGTATCCCCCATTCCTAAATTCAACATGTTGTTGTGTCTTGTCTTGTTTCAGGAGTGACTATGTGATGTCCTACTTCCTGGCTTTCAGCAATGATAGCAGAGAGTGGACGACCATCCATGATGGATACTCTGACTGGGTGAGTTCACTTTCACCAGCATTTCCTAAAAGAGTGCAGACTCACTTCCCAGAACATTTAGTAACAGCTCCCTCCTCTACTTCCCCGCATTCACTTTTCCCCCATTTTTTAATGCTTCCTCCCTTTTTCTCATCTGCATCCTCTCCTCTTTTTAGTTGTTCTTTGGGAACAGTGATAAGGACACTCCAGTGATGAACCAGTTGGCAGAGCCTGTAGTGGCCCGTTACATCAGAATCATCCCTCAGAGCTGGAACGGCTCCCTGTGTATGAGGCTGGAGGTCTTAGGCTGCCCCCTGCCTGGTGAGCCCCACACACAAAAACACACATTTTCTCAAACACCAGAAAACACACATCAACTTTTGTTCCTTTCTTTCCCACAGATCCAGATAATGTGCTGTACAGACAAAATGAAGTGACTCCAATAGACTACTTGGAGTTCAAATATCACAGCTACTCAGAAATGGTTGCAGTGAGTATCTCCATTTATTTTCCCAAAGACTGTAACAAAATAATATCAGACTTTCTGAGTTCTGATTTCAGCGACCAAGGAGCTGACCTTCCCACCCAAGCAATGAAATGAAATCATAAACACCTACCACCAAATGGACCATTTTCACAATACTGCTGGCAATTGTCACAAATCAAACTAACCCATTTTTAATTTCGTTAGCTTTCAGGTACATTTATCCTGTTATAACATGACTGTTAAACTTATTATTGTCTCCATCGTTTCATTTTTTTAGCTAATGAAGTCCGTGAATGAGGAGTGCCCCAACATCACCAGCATCTACAGCCTGGGCCACAGCTCCAAGGGACTGGAAATCCTGGCTATGGTCATCTCTGGCAACCCCACGGAGCATGAAATAGGTAGGATTTTTGTTCATTTGACCATAAAGCATGCAAAGGTAGGGGTTTTGTTAGTCTGGAAGCTCGCATCTATTGGATTTCACTGGATTTTGCCCCTATTAATATCAAAATTGTAATGTAATTACAACGTCTCAATGTTTCTGAGCCATGTGTCATGCCCACTGCATGTTTTCATCCCAAACAAATATTAGACCAACTCAATTCATTTATTAGTCAATATTCAGTCAGATAACAGGAGTTAATTGGGTTGCTGATTGGCTGAAACTGACACCTGCAGACGTTTGGGCCTCGACGGCACCACTGACATCCTGCAAATCCTAATAAACACCAGGTGAAGTCAGTAGATTATTGTTGATAGACAATTACAGTTTTGTCTGACTGTCTCTGCAGGTGAGCCGGAGTTCCGCTTCACAGCAGGTCTCCATGGAAACGAGGCAGTGGGTCGGGAGATGATCCTGCTCCTTATGCAGTACTTGTGCAAAGAGTATAAAGACAGAAACCCCAGAGCCCAGCGGCTGGTGGAGGGAATACGCATCCACCTGGTGCCCTCACTTAACCCCGACGGACATGAAAAAGCTTTTGAAGTGGTCAGTCATCTCTTAAAAAGGATAAATTTCTTTACTGTTAGTGTTGTGGAAAACAACAATGTGAAATAACAGGAAATGCCAATGATTCATGGTATTGTCGGGACTGGTTTGGCTGTTTGCTCCTTGAGTTTCTTTTACAATCCGTTCTCTGCAGGGTTCAGAGCTGAGTGGATGGTTCACCGGCCACTTTACTGAAGACGGTTATGACATCTTCCAGAACTTCCCAGACTTGAACAGCATCCTGTGGGATGCTGAAGATAAGGGCATGGTGCCAAAACTCTCCCCAAATCATCATATGCCCATGCCAGAGAACTTTGAGGCCAACAGCTCGGTAAAAAACTGTATTTGTGTTTGTCTCATCACCAGCTAACTATAATACTTGGAGACATAAAACTGCCCGTGTCAGTTTTACACTCCACTACATCAGTGACTGTGATCTATGAGTGTTTTGTCTCCTGTTTTGATCCAGATTGCTGTGGAAACCAGAGCCATAATCTCCTGGATGGAAAGCCATCCATTTGTGTTGGGTGCAAACTTCCAAGGTGGAGAGACAATTGTGGCCTACCCTTATGACAGCCATCGCCTCAACAAGAATACAGACAGCAAGAAGCCCCACAGCCGCAAGAAGAGACAGTATGACTTCTGCTCTCCAGCTCTCTCTTTACTGTTTTCATTTCCTCGCTTTTCACACATTTTTATTTCCCAAATGACTTTTATTCCTGTCCTCCTTCTCTTGCTCCATAAACCATCCACGATTCCACATTTACCTAAAATCTTTCAACTAAAGTGACATTTCACTTTCCTCGCAGGTATGAGGAAGAGGGTTTTGATGTGACAGAGTGGGGACGGGGCTACCATGAAGAGCCAGAGGAGGACTGGAGGGGCAGAGAATACACACAGCCTGAGGAGGACTGGAGGAGGCATGGTTACAGTCACGGTTATGACCATGGCCGTGACCACGGTTATGACCACAGTCGTCACCACGGTTATGACCATGGTTATGACCACGGTCATGACCATGGTTACGATCACAGCTACGACCATGGTTACAACCAGGGCTATGGCCATAGAGAGGAGGAGGAGGAGGACAACAGAGGAAGGGAACCCGGCTACCAATACGGAGAGCCTGAGGAAGAGCCACGGGTGACAGCAGACGAATCCCTCTTCAGGTGGCTGGCTGTCTCCTACGCCTCCACACACCTGACCATGACACACGACTACCGCGGCTCCTGCCATGGAGACAGTGCTGCAGGGGGGGGCCATGGGATCGTCAACCGTGCCAAATGGAAGCCAATCACAGGCAGTACGTAGTGGCCAGTCGTCTTATACTATATATTACATGGGTCAAAAGCAGGTAGTCCTCAGCTGTCTGCATGGGACCCCCTGGTGGATAATATGTGCACTGCAGGTTCTGAGGTCAATGTGTATGTGCACTTCTCTGTAGGTATGAATGATTTCAGCTACCTGCACACCAACTGTTTTGAGTTATCCATATTCCTGGGCTGCGATAAATTCCCTCATCAGAGCGAACTGGTGTATGAATGGGAAAAGAACAGGGAGGCGATGCTAATCTTCATGGAACAGGTCAGACACACACACACAAGTGCTCAGCATATTTCCTATACTGACTACTGTCCTGAATGAAGAACATGCATTATTCACTGCATTACTGTACTTAGGCAGAGTCCTAGAACATTCTAGCCAGGTACTGTTACTTGACTAAAGCATTACTCAGGTAGAAGTAAGAATAAATGCATTGAAAATGATCTTTTTGGGAAGTATACTCAGGCAGACAGCTACTTGGTTCTGTGTGGCCAATGTGATATTCCAACCTTGACCATTTAATATGCGTACACTATTGAATATTGAATGTTCTATATAAATACACAGCCAAGGCCTCTCCAATTCAGTAATGCTCTCAAAAGTGGGAGGGAAAATACCAGTATTTCAGAGAAACCTAATTGAAACAGACTCCTAACTTAGCCATGAAAGCATATCTGTAGGTTACTCTGTAATTGTTGCCTCTCCATAAGACAGTACATAATCATTAATCTATTAAAGTATAAGAATTACTGACTTTTGATTGTATTCAAAAAAGTGCAATAGCATGAAAATGCTACTTTATTTACAGTACAGTACTTATTAGCTATATTCCACTCCTGACTATAACTATTTCTCCTCTCCACCCAGGTGCATCGTGGGATTCGGGGTATTGTGAAGGATGAGCAGGGAAACCCCATAGCAAATGCCACTGTGTCTGTAGAGGGAATCAACCATGACGTCACTACAGGTCAACATACTGCTCACAACCCCAAAGATTTTTGCTCTCTTGCACTTATAGATACAAGATCCTCGAGAAGTTTGAAATAACACTTTCTGTTCCTTTTATCCTCTTTACAGCTCCAACAGGGGATTACTGGCGGCTGCTGAACCCGGGAGAGTATCGTGTGACGGTGCGAGCTGAGGGGTTCTCCTCTGTGACCAAGCTCTGTGTGGTTGGTTATGAGTCAGGAGCTACAGCCTGCAGCTTCAACCTGGCCAAGTCCAACTGGGACCGCATCAAACAGGTGAGCTGATGACACTCTTCTCCATTCTAAGGACTTTGTGCAAACATTATGCCATGCTGTCCCATTACTAAATCCGAAATCATCTAAGATTGTGTACGTTTACTACACAGACAGTTTGATTGAACCACAAATGCTTAGCCTGACAGCGTTTGATGCATGCTGCACTGAGCTGCTGCACCACACCCGTCTATCTGGTGCTTTTGAACCAACGAGATAATAAAAGCGTTGCTCACCTAATTTTTACACAGATCATGGCCCTCCATGGCAACAAGCCGATTCGCTTGCTCAGCCATGGCAACAGCAGAACACATCAATCCTCAACTGCTAATAGCAACAGGCATGTGGCTGTTAGCAAGCACAGGTATTCGCTGGATCCACAAGTTCGCCGTGAGCGTCTCAGGAGGCTTAGAATAGCACGTCTCCGTCGCCTACGGCAAATGAGACTAATGAGGTCAACGACAACGTTACCACCGACAACCACAACCACAACCACTACAACTACAGCTCCTCCAACAGAGAGCACCACATCCTGGTATGACTCATGGTTCATAGGAGAGGGTCTGTCTTCAACACCAGGTGGGTTCACAGACTCCATCCTGGATTATACCTATGAGTACAAGATTGATGACTATTAAACACACAGTATATGCATCCATCCTCTCCTACTTTTAGATGTCACTTGTTCTACTTTGACTAAGAGTCAAAAAGGAAACCTGTCTTTATATGATGTACAACCAATCACCACCTTACCTTTCCAGATTCAAAGTCAGTTCCTAAACAGTTAACATATTGAGATATCTACTAATTATGCTTTGATCACATTGCACTCTTATGAGTCCTTATTCAGTCCTTTCATGAATTCTCTTTGCGTCATAAGGAGAGGTTTAGTGTGAGTGCTTAAAACAATCCTGACATCTAAGTTGTACTTCATGAAAGTTGAATTATTTCCGCACTTGTTGGAAATACTTTTTTTTTTTTTTTTTTTTTTTTTACAAAATCAACAGTCAGAAAAACATTCTTCAAAGTTGGTGATGGAGAATGCAGAGCCATATCTTTAGTCATGTTTCCTCAGAAACAGCTGAGGTATAATGTAATTTTTTCAAATAAAGGCTTGGTAATAAATGCGTCGTCTCTTTGTTAGCAAATTTGTGAACACTGACTTTAATTGTTCCAAGATATAGCAGGGATAAGAGTGCTGCATACAGTATGTCTTCAAGGACTGTAATATAAAAAAATTACACAGGTTTATACATGCGTGCCTTATACTGGCAAAATATAACAATACATAAAGCTCCTGGAGGATTTTGTGATATTGAACATCAGTGTTTGGTGATACGATTATTCCTGATCAAGAGGAATGAGTCTGAATATGTGTGAGTAGTATCTGTCAAATGTTTCTGCGGGCTCAGTGGCTGATGTTCATCTCACTGTCATCATCGTCATCACCGGAGAATGCGGAGAAGCTGATTGGCTCACATTCAAGAGTGCGTAAATTGATGAGACATGCCATTTGGGTGCTGCTGAACTCTGGGACAGTAACCAAGAGGACTTCCTGACCATCAGGACCTGGCAGGAGAGCAAAAAGAATGGTTTGATAAAGCAATATTAAGTTATTATAGAAATAAAACATTTTCCATTCTGTGTACTTGGGTCCAAAAAGCAAAATGGTGATCAAATTATCATATCAAACAAGTCTGACTTACACATACTCCTCATACACTGACCTTTTATGAGCTTGGACTCGAAGGACGGAGCACTGCCGCTGAAATACACGTGGGGACACTCTTCCAAAATGAAAGGGTCTTTCTGGTAAAATGGGTAACAACCTGGCATAAAACACCAACAAAACAGCATTAAGTTCAGCCAATATTATATTCAAAGCAAAAATGTTTTAGACAGCATCAATGTGTCTGACTAACCCAGAGTATCAGGTGCAGTGGGGGCCAGGTGTCTGAGTCGTAGCGTTTCCTCCAGGATGTCCAAGTGACTGTTCATGCTGCTGTACTTCTGAATGTCACTTACATTCTGGCCTGATGTGCCCAGGAACCTTAGTGGAAAAAAAAAGTACAGAACATGTCTGCACCCACACTTGTGACTATAGGCTAAATGCAGCATGGTAGAGAGTGTATGTATGTGGTATTGCTCACCTCACACCATCAATGTTAGCCTGGAATGGATTGGAGGCCAGCTGCAGTGTGGGATAAACAGAGGACAAGGGGAACATGCAGCGGTGGAGAGGCTGCTGTGGAAGAGTGTAATTGGTAGGGTCATACTGGCCTGGCATTACATCCACTGAAACAGAGGCCTAGGACAGAAAGACAGAGGGAGGCAGTGATGAAGAGCTTTACACTATAGTGCTATTACACTTCCCTATCACACACTTCTCTTACATCATCATTTGTCACTGTACTAAAGCCCCTCACCTTTGGTCATTTGTGTGTTGATTATCTAGAAATTTTTACTTCACAAAAAATCGTGATGGTAATTAATAGTTTGCCTGATAGTGAGATTTGCCTGATATATGGCAATATATCTGCCTGATACACTTAAGACTCACCACCAGCTGAAGTAGCAGCTCATCTAACAGACGAATGGCCTCCACGCTGCCAGCTTGAGTCTTCTTGGTGAGGTACTTGGCCTGGAGACAGATTTGATTTAGATGTTTTTACAACATGGACATCGTGTTAACTTCTCTTTTGAATTGGAAAAGCTGAATGAGCATCAAGGCTAAAACAGTTGCAGTCACCTTCGATGACGCCTCCTTGTCCTGGGTATTTTGACTCAGGAGGTTTCCAGCCAGCAGGATCCTGGAAATAGTCGCAGCCCCGCTCTGCTCTCCCTTGTCACCTAGCTGACCTGTTACCATGTCAACTAGCAACTGCAGACCCAGCATGCTGTCGGCATGACTACTACCAAGACCAAGTCCCGAGGCCAGGAGCACAAACCTTGACAAAGCCATACGAGACAATTTATAAAAATGCATCTTAAAAAAATGCTGAGACTTAAGCTATGTGTGTGTGTTTACCGGTCAGAGCTGAGCGCAGGTCTTGCTGTCTGCAAAGGGAGATCAGCCATGCAATAGTCCTCAACTGTGAACTTGCCCTCATTCTCCTCTGCTCCATATACAGCTACAACACTACCTGAAAGAGAAAGACAGAGATGCTATTGACATACAAGAGGCAACATTCAAAATTATACCTAACCAGTTTCATCTGGCAATGTGAGACTAACACCCTGGGCATTGTCTTTCAGGTACTAGCACCAAAGTGCAACTTGGCTGTAACACAGGTGGGGCAGGAAGTTAAATGGAGGCAAAAAACACTGAAAAACACACATCTACAATGTCAAAACAGTAGAACATATGGTAGAAAGAAAAAAATAGCCAAGGTACTAAACACCTCTCACTGCATGTTTCATGTATCTCATGAGCTGAAGAAAGATCCCGACCTGTGACACACTTGTCTTTGTCAATTTTGCCCTCCAGCTTGATCCTCTGGAGTTCATCCTCCAGAATCAGTTCATCTGTCTCACTGATATATTTGGTGCGTGTAGGCTGAGGCAGGAGGTTGTGCTGGAACAGAAAGAAAAGCAGAGACAAGAAAAGTAATAAACACCAATTTCTTATTTAGTCTGGAATCAGATGGTGAATTCAGGGCAGCTGCTGACCTCTTCACTGATCTCCTTAAGAATGGATGGCTGCAACTCCATACGCTTGAACAAGGTTCCAATAACGCAACACCGCTCCCCTGTCTGAAGATCACACAGCTTCCTGATATGCACATTTGGTCCTGTGAGCGACAGGTAAAGGTAAATAAGCAAATGAATGGAGAAATGCTTGAGATGTCAACAGCTGAGGTGCATCCAGGTGAAAATGCCCTGAGCTCACCCCACTTGGCCCGAGCTCTCTCTGTAAGCAGGGGTCTCATCTGCATCAGACGTGCTGCATAAATATGAGCATACTGGCGGTTGAAACTTCGCTTCCCGACTCTGAAGCACTCAGAGCAGGGACTGTAGGCCGGCAGCACCCGCTCAAACACCGGGTCCTGGTCCTCGGTGGCTGGTCGGCTGAGCAGAGAGGAGCTCTCCTTCTGGGAGCTCAGGTCAGAGAACATGACTATCCCGCAGCTGTCGTCTACTGTCGTCCTTTTTTTAATGGCTGGCATGAAGATATGTAAGCAAGGTTGAATGTTTATTTTACTCCAACTTGTATAACCTGCTAAAGAAATGCTATTTTATACACAATGCCTCAAACCATACACACACACACACACACACATACAAAATACATTTAGCGATCCTACCTTGGCGGACTAGAAGTCACAGTTCAACTGTTAGCCGTTTTAAGTCAAAATCTCTTAAATTTTGGATATTTTATTCCGTCTCAGACGAAAAGAAACAAATCCCGCGAAATCAACTGTTCAGTCTCGTCTGTATATAGATCATAGTCTCGCGAGAAAACAAAATAGTAGGTTACCAAACCAAACGTAACTTTAACCAAAACCGTACTTAGCTATTATAATTTTAACCAAAATAAATCAACCTTAGTAACAAAAAAGTAGACTGCGTGAATGATATGTAACTGGAAAAAAAAAACAAAAAAAAACAGGCTGGACGCGAGTCTGTGGCGTCGCACAATAACTACGTCATCGCCTTCCACAGCGTCGCATTTAATTAGGTCACAATAGCGTCGCAGCAGCACGCAGCTTCGCCATTTTCTTAGCTCTTTGTGCACCTCTGTATAAAAAGGATTTGTGTGTTTTTACCGAGCAGTTCACTAAGTCGCATATTTATTCGGTTCCAGAAAATGCAAGGTAACAGAGGCCTTCAGCAGAACCATGGCCCTGCACGCCAGCCCGGTCCGGCCGATCAGAAAAAGCCTGTAGGAAAGAACACAAACGGGCAGCAGCCTGAGCCGATCGAGCAATCCAACCCAAATGAGGCCTTAACATTTGACCTGCAGAACTTCAGGAAACCCGGGGAGAAAACCTTCACCCAGCGCAGTAGGCTGTTTGTTGGGAATCTTCCGACGGGGGTTACCGAGGAAGATTTAGAGAAGCTATTCGCCAAGTACGGTAAAGTCAACGAGATTTTTATTAACAAGGAGCGAGGCTTCGGCTTCATCAGGCTGGAGACGAGGATCATCGCAGAAATAGCCAGAGCCGAGCTGGATGATACTCCTTTCCGTGGCCGACCGATACGGGTGAGGTTTGCTACACATGGTGCGGCTTTAACTGTGAAGAATTTACCGGAATTTGTCTCCAACGAGTTGCTGGAGGAAGCTTTCGCAGTGTTTGGTCAGATTGAAAGAGCCGTCGTCATAGTGGATGACCGGGGGAGGCCCACAGGCAAAGGAGTGGTTGAGTTCACCTCCAAGCCTGCTGCAAGGAAGGCTTTGGATAAATGTAATGATGGTGCCTATCTCCTCACAGCTTTTCCTCGACCAGTTACAGTGGAGCCCATGGAGCAGTTTGATGAGGAGGAAGGACTGTCAGAGAAGCTTATAAATAAAAATCAACAGTATCACAAGGAAAGGGAGCAGCCTCCAAGATTTGCTCAGCCTGGTTCCTTTGAGTATGAATATGCCATGCGCTGGAAGGCCTTGATGGAGATGGAGAAGCAGCAGTATGAAATGGTGGACCGTAACATGAAGGAGGCCCAGGAGAAGCTGGAGGCTGAGATGGAGGCAGCTAGACATGAGCATCAAGTGATGCTCATGAGGCAGGACCTGCTGAGACGTCAGGAGGAGCTGAGGAGGATGGAGGAGCTCCACAGTCAAGAAGTGCAGAAGAGAAAACAGACAGAGCTTCGACAGGAAGAGGAGCGCAGGAGGAGAGAGGAGGATGTGAGGATGCGCAATGAGGAAATGATGAAAAGGCAGCAGGAGGGCTTCAGGGGGAACTTCAATGAAAATAGAGAGCAAGATATGAGGATGCAAATGGGAGGCCACGGGATACCCATGAACAGAAACTCGATGAGTGGGAATTCTGGTCCAGCTGGTAGTACCAACATGAGTGGTGAGAGCGCTCCACTGATGCAGGGCCCAGGAAATGCCAGTGTTCCCGGAGGAGGTCAGAGTGGCTTCCCCAGAGGCTTCCCTGGTCCCGGTGATTATGGACCGAATAAGCAACGCAGATTTTAAGGCCTCTTCCTAATTTTCCTTTTCACACTCACTGTACTTAAAAGTTCAAATAGTGAGCATTACTTTTGAACCTTGAAAGAAAAATCTATTTTTTTTTTTTTTAACTTTTTTATTTTGTACCTTTGAATGCCGCTTTAGTACAGTAATGTCAGATGTTTGAAAATAACCCATGTGTTCTACTTTATTTCTCACGTTAATGTATACTTTTTATAGGGATAGTAAAAGTTTTTGTCCTGGATGTAATGGCTTTTCTGGAATAAATTCATGATGTCCTTAAGAATCTTGTTTTATTCAGAACACTTATTAAAATGTGAGCATGTGTTAAACCAGACCATCAAGCTAATTATTTTTCAGTCAGTCAAACAAATTGACAAATCTGGACATGTAAACTGTGCATCAGAGTTGTCTCACACTTGTGCTGGCTTAGATGATCAATACAGTGACTTTGCTTTTCTGGTGACTCGCTATGGTGTTATAAAACAGCTGTAATATTAATAAAGTATGAATAATACTTATTAATTTTATTAACTGCAGCTGTGCTAACTACTGTAATATGAGAAAAGACTATAGAAAGTGTGAAGAAGCACAAATATCAAGTATCAGACTCAGGAGTTAAAAAAAAAAAAAAACTACTGTTAACTAAAAGGATTCTGACATCATACACATAAATCTGGGGGTTGATGCATATCAAATGAACATGTCTAATTTAGGTAATCAGACAGGTATGAGTATGAAGTGATGGAAAATATGTGGGGGTGTGGCTCCCAAGGGTCAAGATGACCTGGACAATGGCTGACTTCCTTGGTAGTTCACTTCTGCTGAACTAGAGAATGCTTGGAGACACTCCCACCTTACTGCTATGATTACTGCCAAATACACACACAACTGAGGTGAAGAATGTTTCATAACTGGATACTTCAACAGAAATTCACAAAGCATTTTGTCACAAAATAAGCTCCTGGGTGTCTCTTGGTGGGACACAGTGTCTGTCCTCAGCAGGGTGCTCCTCTTCATACATTCACAGGTGAATTATTACATATAAACTCAAATTATATAAAATTATAATTAAACTAGTCATACTGACACCATAACTGTGAATATGGCAATACAGAAACTCAACAGCTTTGTGAATAGCTCTTAAAGGCCCATACCTTAAATTTTGCACATTTGAGCCCTATAAATACCTGCATACACGTTAATGTTAATGCCAATGATTTTCCAAAACATAAAACCATATTTTAGTTTTTGTCTTATTTTGTCACATAATGTTACAAAATCAAATGTTCAGGCGCCCACCTTAAAGTCAATGTTTGGTCTGCTATTTACAATTGTAGAAGGCACGGTTGTTATAATCTCTGTAAAAGCAACTTTGAGACCATTCTGGGACTATATTTCCAGGCGGAAACACACATTTTCTTCCACATGGCTTCATGTTGGTTCAGTTAAATTAAGTAACTTTCACAAAAAAAATAACGTTCTCTGTGATGGATTACTTAGTTTAAGCACATTCTCTAGAGGTTGATTTTTTTAATAGCGTGCTAATCTGAAACCAATGGCAGTCTGCAAGGAGAAAAAAAGAAAAAAAGTTCTAATATTTACTGCTCCAGTGGTGTGTTTTGAAAATGTTGGTATTAATGTAACTAAGGAATCTTTAGTGCTGTACAGTATACTGTAGGGGGATTCCTAGTGGTAATATGAGAAATTGAATATAGTTCCTGTTTCCAACGGCCAAAGGCAAACCTGAAAGTTTGTGCCCACTGAACAGGGAAGCACAGGCCAAACACTGAGGGCAATGACACCTACATACCTACACTGAGATACCAACCATGAATCAGTATCTAATAGCAATACAAACAGACTGCTCCTCCCTTTGAGTTGGTGAGATAACAGCAGGCTGTTACATGTGGGGACACTGCCTGTGACTCAAAGGAGGAACTAGTCTATTATAAATGCCCAGGCAGAGGAAGGCTGGTCTGACTAATAGTCTGAAGGTATTTATCATTTATCCAGTTCTGTCTCAGCTATAATATTACATGATATGCTTTATACAGGGAACCTTGCTAGTATTTTGTCAGTGAGGGAAATGATTATCTTGGTTGAATCTGCACAGATGCTATTAATAGATCAGCTTTTCTGCACCATGTCAGTACAGGTGGTGTCAAGCTACAATTTCAACTCTGACCCTGATTTTCTAAACCTACTGATGCTTTTTACTCTCTTTGGTTGTTTAATGGCACAATTGTCTTCTTTAATTTTCTGTATTTGTTATGTTTTTGCGATGTTATATATGGAGAGTTACAAGTGTAGAAACGGGTAGATAAAACAGGCAAAAATGGCCAGTTGCTGCATTAACAGGTTTTAAGTTCATATATCCTATAGGTAAAAAAAATAAAAATAAAAAAATGTCCGAAATGTTAGCAAACGCTCCCAGTCCTGAATCATTACTGATCATGCAAAGGCATCAGTCTGATGTGTGCACTGGTGATGTTTGTTTTTCATGAACCTCATCCCCGTTGAGATGAAACCCAAACAGAGGCGGATCATGCATAGAAACTCTGAAAACACTGACAGTTCTGTTTCTGTTTCATGTGCCAGATTACTGCTGTGTTTATTCTGAGGAACTAGAGCTTCAAAATCAACTGTTTTGTAGAATAAGATAAACAATTTTGAGTGTAACTGATAGTTGGACATCTGCCAAATAGAAACCAATTTTCTAAAGAGTTCACGGTCAGTGTTTATTTATTCATTCATTCATTCATTCATTTATTTAAATGGGACAATGCACATTAATTAACACTGCAATAAAGTAACATGGAGCAACTTCCAAAGGGAGCGTGTTCCAAAGTCTTGTTGCTCTCATAGAAAAAGCTGACAGCCCAACTTCTTCTGAATGGAACGGTGCAATCATTTCTGCTAGCTGCCCTCATTCTCCTAGTCTCTGTCTATAGACTCAGTGAACTGGCTTAAAGGAGGAGGAGCCATTCCATTTAAAATTTTAAATATAATACACATATCCATATACTGCTGAAAACTTTCCAAGGTGAATAATTTATATCTCTGAATGATGAGACAATGATGGTAGCGTTTGTGGTTTGTTATAAAGGATCGTAATTGTTTGTAAAGCGATTCAATGGGCTTTAAGATGGAGACTGCTGTTTGAGACCAGCTCGTAAAACAATATCTAATATGTGTAGAAATCATGGAATGCATATGCAATTTAGCAGCATTAAATGTAAATGTAAGTTCTGGTCTGTTTTAGTGCACAATGAGAGAATCAAACTGAGTGACATGCATCTCAGTGTTGAAGCTCCTGCTGACCTCTTAACATGTTTGATAATTAGTGACACTGTTGATATGAGAAGGAACTCATTATCTTCTTATCTTCATTACGCAATGGTTTTATGTCGTTCCAGCTGAGAGGAAAAACCCTTCTCTTTCCCTTACCAGTATTGGAGTCCAAAACATTGAGATAATCAGCATTGCTCTCTATCACAAAGCACAATGAGTGAGCCATAAATAATGATTGATAAGGACTTGGCCATAAAGAGGGTAAAGTTTGAATGATCTATTCTGTATGTAAAATCAGTGTGTGCTGGAGTAAAATGGTATAGATAGGTACGTTTGAAACAGTCCATTGTAACTTGGAGTTATTATAAATTTACATGCACTTTATATTCCCGGCAAATGATCTTCTGCAGCGTCTGTGTAAGAAATTTCTGTTTATATTGATCATTAATTTGCACAGTTTCCTGATTAGAAAAACTTGAGTTTTGCTTTGCTTTAATAGGAAAAGACTGTTATGGCTCAGTAGTTATTCGTAGCAAACTTATGTTTTAACATCATTCTACACGTCAGACTAAATTAAACTATGAATGCTATTTGTATTTTTAGCCACAACTTCTTTATTGTTCAAGACTTTTTAAAATAACTTAAACTATCATTTTAAACAAATACATCTGATGGATTTGGATTTTACCATTGAAAAACATAGTTATACATATCTTCTTCTTTTCCTTTCGGCTTTCCCTTCAGGGGTCACCACAGCGAATCATCTGCCTCCATCTAACCCTATCCTCTGCCTCCTCTTCTCTCACACCAACTAACTTCATGTCCTCTTTCACTACATCCATAAATCTCCTCTTTGGTCTTCCTCTAGGCCTCCTGCCTGGCAGTTCCAACCTCAGCATCCTTCTACCGATATGTTCACTATCCCTCCTCTGTACATGTCCAAACCATCTCAGTCTGGCCTCTCTGACTTTATCTCCAAAACATCTAACATGCGCTGTCCATATAGTTATATTCATCTGTTATTTGAGTTTACATAATCCTCAACAGTATCAGTGTGCATGTTTAATAAATGTTGCTCTTCATTATCAATTAACAGTTAATCATCATGCTGTGCAAAAATGTCTTTGACATATGTGAAAACCGCACCAACAGTTTGCAAAAGTATTCAAAAGTAACACATAATGTGTGAAAGCATACTTGCATAGAAGTATAAAAATACTGCGTATTATGGACCTATTGGAAAAGTGAAAGTTCTTAATGTGAAGAATGGTTCCTGTCAAAGTGTGAAATTAGTGACACATTTACATGTAACAATATTTTAATATTATACCTGATCTAGATAGTTAACTAAAAAAAGTGTCATAATAAATGAACTGGCAATTTGTTTTGCATGAAAAAAAAAAACTTAATCTGGAAATTAACAAGTAGCTACAGCTTATAAAGAAACATAATACAACATTTTACAGACATTTTATTTCCCACATTCCTCAACTGTTATGAGTTCACATGAGGCCAACAACATTCTATACACCCATTGCTTCTTCACTGAAACACTTTGAAATACTATTGAGTGATTAATTCATATGGTATCTATTTAGAAGTTCTATCTGATTTGTGAATTTTTTATGATTTTTTTTAAATACCTTTTCTAAATTACGAAATAATATTTGGTTATGTCTTTATAAAATACTCATTTCTATTTGAATTGTACAGTGGGTCAATATAGCAATAGGAACATCACTATTAAATTTCCACAGAGAAAAAACCCCACAAAACTACTTTCTGAGAGTATCAGCACAAACCAAACATTCTGAGCTCGACAAAGACATAATTTATCATGAGGATAGCGTATTTCCTTTTGTCAAATGATTCTGATGATCTGTTCCACATATAAATTGTTTCTTCCTTTCTGTTTCATAAATTTGTGCTCTTTATTTAAGGAACATCCATCTCAGTTACTCAGGATTCTCAACAGAATTTTTGGGTACGGTGGTGTCAATAAAATAAATAAATAAAAAATAATGTACTATCAACATTTTGCATTGTAAATGATGAATTTGCATGATAATGTGCATTTGACAACATTTTGGAAGCAGAACAATGGTGCAGCTTGTTCAATTTTTTTTTAAGCTGATTATTGTTCTGCATTACATATCAACACCATTAGCAAAAAGAAAGTACAGTTTTACAAGGAAAAAGGTTTCAGACATTTGTCATTTATTAATTTTTTTAATTTTTAAAATTTTTTTTATTGTTTTTTTATGTGATTCATTTCAGAGATACAGATGTCTATTGATTTAGGCTAATGTGGATGAAAACTGTCAGTGGTCAGAGTCCTGTGTGTATTCAGATAGGCACTCATAAAGAATGGATTATAGTATAATGTTCACTGCTCAAGATTATAACATGACAATAAGTTACCAAATAAATAAGAGGTATGAACAGAAAAGCATAATAAAACAGATCAAGTACAGAAAGTAAATTGTTTTACAATAAATCTGTTCTAATGTATCATTGCAATGCTGCACAAACACATTTCAGACACTAATTTAGTTTATGAATAGACAAAGATCATTACATAATGATGAAGCTCATTCAGTATCAACAAGGTAAAAACCACAATTTGCACTGCATGATTTAGTAGGTGAATGTAGTGTGTGTCTTATTGTGCAGCATTTCTAGTGTGCTGGAAATGTTCCAGAATTACTTTATGTGCATAATTCATGAATCAGCAAGTGAAAGAACAAAGATCACGATATCTGCTCATTTCTTGTGTTTTTCACCATCTCTATGACAATTTTAAAAGCTTATCCACCTGGCTATCCATCATGGCTCTGCAGCGTGAATGTGGAGCCCTGGTTGTCAGTTTTATCTCTTATGTCCTTGACATATGATAACACATGAAAAGCAATCTTAATTTCACTGATAATCTTAGATTGAAGGATGAGTTCAAGGAAGTGCATGCTGACTTGTATGATTGACTGCTTCTGTCTTAAGGCTGGCTTTGGGTTTCATGTAAGACTTTTATACAAAAAAAATGATTTTTTCAGATAAGACGTGACAGGGACATTAGCAAGGCCCNCCCCCAGATCTTACAGGGTAGCTTGTAAACATGCAGATTCCTCCACTTCATTGAGATGATGGTGTAAAATTCATGCATAGGCCTGATGCAACCTACTGTACTTTAGCACGCACATAATGCCCTCTCTTAATTATGAAATTAATTTCTGAAAACCTTTGTGCTGCTGGCTATGGAGGTAACTGTTTCATGTCAGCCAGCAGCTGTATGTCCATATATCTCTTTATCTGTTTGTATATCGACATAATGTCCTAAAGTGGTTGTACAGGACTGAAATGACTTTATCAACAAGTTTTAAGGGGATTGCTCAATTCTGAGCCAAGCACAGAAAATTTAATTAAAGTTTTTGTTGTTGTTGTTGTTGTTGTTTTTTTTTAATTTTTAAGCATAATATCCCTGCAATTCAGACACACTTCTGCTGGTGGGATTTTATCACAGTTTCATAAAGGTCTTTTGGTGTTCAGAAAGTCTTCCACAACTGATAAAACATCATCAGCTGAGGCATCAGATGGAACCTATCATCTGAGGTACTTTGTCCATGTTGTGTAACTCCAGATTGTTGGGTACCTCTGCAACTTTTAAGTTGTAATCACAGAGGTTAAGGATCAGATAAAATGCAGGTGCAGTCACCTCCATTTGTGACTACACCTTTTTCTGATCCTTAAACTCTTTGCATATGCCAAAAATGCACAACACCACTTCATGGAACTTTATGGAATTGCGAACTCTTTGAACAGGCTTGTACGCTTACTTCAGCATAATAAACATGTTCCTTTGCACTATTCTCCGTCTATGCTCTTTGTCTTATTACTGCACTTCTTGTCTGTATGCATTATGTTAATGTAGCACCAGAAGGTCCTGGAGAAACAGCATTTCATCCCACCTGTGGACTTGCATATGGATGGATGACAATAAAGCTCTGATTGATTGACTGAGTTCAAATGAATGCAGGTGATGTGCAAAAACACCTAAGTAACTGTATTTCTTCAACAAAAATTACAGCACTTTCTCCAATGTATCAGGCTTAAAATTTATCAACTAGCCATCAACTCTGTCTTTTTGCCTGTCGTCATCAATAACAATGTATGGGCAAATTGGAGAGGAGAAAGATCAACTGGGTGGGAACTGGGTGTGATTTTTCTGTAGTTTCCCTTAGCTATTTTAAATCACCTCAGCAACCCAATCAAAACCTTTCAGATGTTAATGATTAGACAGGAATTGATCATCTAATGCTGTGATAGGCTGCTCACTGCATCACACCAGATAAGCCAGGTGTGCCATCACAGCAGGTGTGGTGGTATGAGGTTTCTCCTTCCCCAACCCTAAGGCAGATAGAGGGACGGTAGGAGTGAGGACAAGTAAGAACCAGCAGGGTGTTATTCATCTTTTTTTTTTTTTTTTTTTTTGTCTGATGTGTCTTCCAATAGGGAAATAGTGGTCAACAGTCCATTTTGCGATAATTGAGGATTCTGACTTCTATTTTAGTAAGACACTGTAATGATGGTCCGTGCTGTTGCCCTGATCACTTTTCTGGCTTGTATGGTAAGTTGGTCTCAGTCAGTAATTTTTCTTTATGGGATGTAATAATATGAATACTTCTTTCAGTATCCGCAGAATAACTTCTTCCTGCTTATTCTCATCTTCCAGCATTAACAGTTTTCCTACTATTTTTTTTTCAAATGTGTTTTTGTCACATTTAAAAAAAAAAATAAAATAAAATTACATTATCAATATTTAAAGATGGTCACCAGCAATGTGTAAAAATTAGATTTTAAAGGACCATACCAGTGATTTTGTATGTTTGAACCCAAAAAATACTACTTGCATATCCGTAATGTTAATGCTAACCATTTTCCAAAATCTATAACTGTATTTTAGTTTTTTGTGTTATTTTGCCAAATCCCCCTAATCTTTCAAAACCAAATGTTCAGGTAGTACACACTTTAAAATTTAATGTTTCACCTACTAACACCTACGCATGATTGTAAAAGGCACAGCAATTTTAATTTCTCTTTAACAGCAGTCTTCTCCTGGAACTATTGTCCCTGGCAGAGAATTTTTTTTTTTTTTTCTCCGCACAGTTATGTGCTTGGATCAGTTAACTTGAGTAACTTTGACAAAAAGTTTAATAGACGTTTTGTTTGCTGTGATTACTTATCACAGGATTACTATCACAAGCATGTTGATTTTAATAGCGTACGAGAATGAACTGAAACCAATGGCAGTCTAGAAGGTTGGGAAAAAAATTCTAAGATTTAACACTCCAGCATTATGTTTTAGAAAATGGTTGGCAGTAAAAAAAAAAAAAAAAAAAAAAAAAAAAAAAAAAAAAAAAAAAAANGGGGGAGGGGAGGGGAGGGGGGTCCTGGTTGTCTCATGGTCCAATACATGTATCATTTTACCCCAACATCCAGGATTTGCGCTAGACAAGCGACACCCATCTAAAACCATCATCTAATGTAGGCAAAATCTTCAAAAGTAATTTTTAAAAATATTTTCCTAGATATGTTGCTAACTAACTTACATCTGGACAAAGCTGACCACAGATGGTAAAATGTATTCAGCATCTGCTGGGGTCTAGAAACTTCTGTTTGTGGAAAAAGAGATAAAGTAATTGAACTTTAAAATAATTATATATTGCCTGAGAGTGCACCTTTTGTAACTTTAAATGTTACTAATATATGTTCCCAAAGATACACTGTATTTGGTATTTTATAAGAGCGCCTTCATGAGTTTGCTCTGCTCGTAATTTGTCAAAAATATTAAAAGTATTAAATAGCTTTTTTGATAAATTAAAAGATATTTTATTTTAATTAATTTCTGCATATTATCTTCTTATGTCACAGAACTGGTTGAGATTGTAATCCAACTTTGACATATGGAAGCTATCTCTACTTTATTGTTCACTGCAAACGTGACAACTGACATAGCAGGACACAGTTCAGTAGTAAAGTTATGATGATACTGATAAAACATTCATAGGTTAATTATGGTTTCACAGAAAAAAGAATATCGACTGTGAACATGATGTGCCTAATGAAACCTTGTTGAAGCCTTCAAACCAAACTTTTACTTAGATGAATAAGGTTAACCGTAACCAGAATATTGTGATAAATGCTGGGTAGATTATATTACAGTTTTAAACATAATATAATAGATTAAATATTGGGGCTTATTGGAAACATGATGCACCTCGTAAAATCTTGTTGCAGCCTTAAAGACACCAAACAAAAATTTAATTTAAATGAATATTGTTAATCAAGCTGTTTAACCATAAAGTAACCAGATTGATAGATGCCAGGTAGATTAGATTAGAATATTATAGATAATATAATAGATAAAATCATGTTTATTGGGAACAGGATACATTTCATAAAACCTTGTTGCAGCCTTAAAGACATCAAACTAAAATTTTATTTAGATGAATAATGTTAACCAAGCTGCCCATAAAGTAACCAGATTATTGTGATTAGAATATTATAGATAAGAAATTGCACGGCAAAAAAAACATGTTAAGATACAATTCAATATTACAAGATATCTCATAATACATTCCTTCATCTGTGGATTTTGATAATTATGTTTCTCTGCATCTCCCACACAGGTCCTAATAGAGGCCCAACATGAGTCGGGCTACTGCGCCTTCTATGAAGAGTGTGGTCATAACCCTTCGCTGGAAGAAGTCTTCTTTCCTCGTCAGGTCCCCTGTCTTAACTACTCCTCTGCCCGAGCCATCAGAGGAGAACACTACAAAATACTCAAGCAGGTGTGTGAGATCATGCCGGCGTTTTCCTGTAGGACATGGCTGACAAAAGCATAGAAATTTATAGAAGGTATATACGTATAATTTTTGAATAAACTTGAGGTAAATATACATACATACTTGTAATGTAGAGTTTGTCATCCTTTTGTCTATTTGTCAAGTGATATGAATATAAAATATAGGCAATCAATTTGAGTGATGGCAGCTTCTAGTTCTGTGGTTTAAGTTTTTGGCTGTGGGTGACCGACCTCACACAAGAAGTCCACATTTAGTAAAAATGTAGAGAAAAGGCAGAATCTAGTTTCTGCTTCCTGAGTGTCAATTCACAAAATCGCACCTGTTTTGCTGCAGGTGTGTCCCATGCTTGACCATGGAGAGAACAACACCCATGCCTGCTGCTCCATGAAACAGCTTTTAACTATGGAAAGGAGTTTCACCCTTTCCAAGGCTGTGTTGATGCGCTGCCCCTCCTGCGCGGACAACTTTGTTCACCTGCATTGCATCAACACCTGCAGCCCGAACCAGAGCCAGTCAGTAAAAGTGACAAAGACCATGAACGTCACTCACCTGAAAAAGGAGAGGGAGGTTGTGGTTGCCTACCAGGCATTCTTCAGCACCACCTTTGCAGAAGGTGCATTCCAGTCTTGTAAAAACGTCAGGATTCCTGCTACAGGAGGCTTTGCCATTGCCACCATGTGCGGTCGGTACGGCGCCAAGCTGTGTTCCACCCAGCACTGGCTTGACTTCCAGGGAGACTCCAGCAATGGCCTGGCTCCACTGGACATCCAGTTCCGTCTCATACCACAAGGCAACACCGAGGAATTACCAGCAGGTGTGATTCCATATAATGGACAGGCTCTGAAGTGTAATGAGACCACACCAACCGGAGGACAGGTCTGCTCATGCCAAGACTGCCAGGAATCGTGCCCAGTCATGCCTCCTCCTCCAGTGCCTGCTGGACCCTTCAGACTGATGGGGACTGATGGCTTCCTAGTGATTTCTATAATCTTACTCTGTCTCTTGATATTTGCTTTTCTGTTTTACCTGTTTGTCTCTTACTTGGTGAAGACTCAGAAAAGAAAAGATGAAGAGCAAGGAAAGAGAAAGGCAAAAGACAAGGACCAGAACAGCAATTATGTGACCCAGCAGCACATTGATCCCTCAGAGGTTACGTGTGCTGACAGGAACAGCCTGATTGCTCATGCATCCCTAAGTTCTCTGTTTCAGGGATGGGGAACTCTCATGGCCTCATATCCCCTCATTGTGAGTTCACTTAACTTCATCTTATATTGGTTAATATATGATACACAATAGGCTGGGATCTTTCCAGAATTACATATTGTTTAACTGTTGCTGAGATCAATATGTTGTTTCTTGTTGGTATTCATTCATAAACTTTCATTTGTTTCATTTTTCTTCAAGGTGCTCTTGGTGTCAGCTGCCATTGTGGCTGGTTTTTCTTCTGGTCTTATGTTCCTTGAGCTCACCACTGACCCAGTTGAGCTGTGGTCTGCACCTGACAGCCAGGCCCGCCAGGAGAAGGACTTCCATGACACACACTTTGACCCATTCTTCAGAACAAACCAGTTGATCTTGACTGCACCTAGCAGAAAAGGCTACACATACGACTCTTTGTTATTTGGACAGCAGAACTTCAGCGGCCTTTTCTCCAAAGATCTAATTATTGAGCTGCTGGAGCTTCAGAAACGTATACAGGTAAAGTAAATCAAAATCAATAATCATACAGTAATTGTGAGAGTTAGTTTGTATCTAACACACACTGGTGACTCTACTGTGTTGTATCTACTCATAGAATATAGAGTTCTGGTCAGAGGATCTGAACCGCACAGCAAGTCTGAAGGATATCTGTTATGCACCGTTGAACCCATCCAACACTTCCCTGACTGACTGCGCCGTCAACAGCTTGCCACAGTATTTCCAGAACAGCCTGGACAACATTAACGCTAAGGTGAACATGACAGAGCTCGGAGTGACCAAAGAGGTGGGCTGGAGAGACCACATAATCTATTGCGTAAAGTAAGGATAATACATTAAATTGATTAGCTCAGCCAACCATCTAAAATTGGTCAGTAACTAAACAACATTTCTTTCTTGTCTGCAGCTCTCCTTTGTCTTTCAAAGACATCACCGATTTAGATATGAGCTGTATGGCTGACTACGGCGGTCCAGTCTTCCCCTTTCTGGCTGTGGGAGGCTATGACAGTGAGCAACTTTCACCAGCATCCTTTACGCAACCATAAAATCATCACATTATATGAGGTGTACTAACTCACGTAAACGCATCTTCCTACATCTTTTCCCAGATGATGACTACACCAATGCTGAAGCGTTCATTCTGACATTCTCCCTCAACAACTACCCTCGCAACCACAAGAAGTTCAAAGTGGCTATGCAGTGGGAGAAGGAGTTTCTCGATATTGTCCAAGAGTACCAGAGAAATCCTAATGTCAACTTCACCTTTGCATATATGGCAGAGGTACTGCAAAATATGGCATCTCACAGAACTCATTGACTGTATCTTTCACATAACAAAGGGAAGGATTTGACAGCAAACCTAGAATTGTTTCTGGATAGTTGTCATGCTGATTAAAAACTTGCTGTCTCAGCTTTTCTAAGGGCATATTGAGCACCTATATCCTTTTCCTATCACCTTGGATTAACTCCTGATTCTTTGCTTCTCTCTCTCTCTCTCTCTCTCTCTCTCTTGCTCCNCCTTGGATTAACTCCTGATTCTTTGCTTCTCTCTCTCTCTCTCTCTCTCTCTCTCTTGCTCCCTGTCTCTGTCCACAGAGGTCTCTGGAGGATGAGATTAATAGGACAACAGCAGAGGATATCCCCATCTTCATGATCAGCTATGCTGTCATCTTTGTTTACATCGCTGTGGCGCTGGGGGAGTACTCATCTTGGAAACGTATACTAGTAAGACCAACCAATGTCCATCTTTATTTGCATGCCTAAGGCAGTTCTTTGTTATTTTTAGCTTCTCTGTGAGAGTATACTCTATACATTGAGTTATATAATATGTACCTTGGATAGGATAATCAAAGAAAGTAAAACTGATGAAGCAGTACTACTTATCTCATACGATAAGGAGAAACTGCAGTATGGGCAGTGTGGCTCTGACAGCCACATAGTCAGAACATGCTTATCTTGACATAATCTTAACGTGCTTATCTTGACTAAGCATCTAAGTTTATTATGCTTGACGTTATACATAAGATGTGATTAAAAAAAAAAAAAAAAAAANAAAAAAAAAAAAAAAAAGAAACATTTCACTGAGATGAATGTACATGTGGGGTCTTATCTCTGTGTCCTGTAGGTGGACTCAAAGTTTCTGGTGGGTCTGGGTGGAATCCTGGTGGTTGCCGGTTCTGTCCTGGCCTCTATGGGTTTCTACTCCATGATTGGCATCCCCTCCTCACTGGTCATTCTTCAAGTTGTCCCCTTCCTAGTTCTAGCTGTTGGAGCAGACAACATCTTCATCTTCATCCTGGAGTATCAGGTGTGTTATGTGTATATATAAGAGTTCATAAGAGCAAGAAAAAGGAGGCCATGAATGTACAATGCAGCTAATTCTGCATATTTCCTAACAGAGAGATGTACGGAGGCCCGGAGAGAAAAGAGAGGAGCAGATTGGTCGTGTCCTTGGAAACGTAGCTCCCAGCATGCTCCTGTGCAGTCTCTCTGAGTCTGTCTGCTTCTTTCTTGGTAAGAGAATCTGCATGTTTACACATAGTCATCAATTTTGCACACATACAGCATGTGAAAAGGGACATTAATCTCTAACCACGTCTCTATCCTGTTGTCTTAGGGGCCTTGTCCACCATGCCAGCAGTGAAGTCCTTTGCTCTGTACGCTGCTCTGGCCGTGCTCATGGACTTCGTCCTTCAGATGACAGCCTTTGTGGCATTGCTGTCCCTGGACACCCGGCGCCAAGACAGCAACCGCTGTGAATTGCTCTGCTGCATTTCAGTGTCAACCCAGCGTCCTAACAAGCCAAATGAGGGCTTCCTGTTACCCTTCATGAGAAAATACTATGCTCCATTGTTACTGCACAATATCTCCAGGATCATAGTGGTAAAGTCGCAGCTTATCCTCAAGCATTAACAAATTTAACCATAGTGATTCTAGATCTCAAATTTTTTATGAATTACAAAAAAAAAAAAATAATAATAATAGAAAATGCCATTTGCTTGTCATGTAGAGGCACATAGAGCGTAAAGGCACTTTAACTGGGTGATTATGGAATATCCTCCATTCTGTCCTTTGTTCTTTCCAGATGTTGGTTTTCATCTTCATGCTCTGTGGTTCCATATTCCTCATGTTTAATGTGACTGTGGGTCTGGATCAGGAGCTAGCTATGCCTCAGGTGGGAACTTTTTCTTTAAATATGTAAATGACTGGCCATCCTCTCCTCTTTCAGTCTCACCTACAAAGATTATTTTGTTTTGTTTTGTTTTGCAGGGCTCTTATATGTTGACGTATTTCCAGTATCTATACAAATACTTTGAAGTTGGGGTCCCAGTTTATTTTGTGACAAAAAGAGGCTTCAACTTTACCACTGTGGAGGGCATGAATGCAGTATGCTCCAGTGTGGGCTGTGATCAGTTCTCACTCACCCAGAAGATCCAGTATGCCACCAACTACCCTGAACGGTGAGATACTTCATATTCATAAACCAAACAAGGTAAAAATTTAGGTCATCTCTAGACAAACTGTAAAATTCAGACCAGGTTTTTAGAGCATGTTGCTATTCAATTAAACTGATTCTCTGACTCTGCCCTTCACATCAGCCTTTTTTTCCAAGAAAGATCCTTGAACCTCCTGATATGTTCGCAACCTTTTAGATACCAGCCAACCACATCGGTTAATGATCAACTCCACTACATGAACAGCATTGAGCAGATAAAGGCAGCCTCTAATCACCTGGCAGAGAACATGTCACCCAAAATCCTCCTTCATTACTGCGCAAATCTACTAATAGAAAGGGAATGTAATGTATGTTCTATTCAAGCAAAGGCAACATTAAAAAGAATAATAAGATCTAGTAGAAGTGGAATGAAGTATAATATTTAGGTATTGGTAACTTAGTTAATTATCTTTAATTTTAGCTGGAAATATTGAACTCTTTACTCTACTGCAGTTATTTGATGACTGTAGTTACTAGTTACTTTGCACATTGTTTCAATCTGATGTGAAATAAAAACATATAAAACTATTGCTATTGTCACATAAAACGTTCTTTTAGCTCAACGTCACATTGCAGTTTGAACATTTTCTCAAGAGATTTAGAAATGGGAAAGAAGTCAGAAAATCTTGTCAACCTGTAAAGGATCATGTAATCATTTAGCTGACCTAAAAGCCTGAAAAGCCCCAAACTGGAGAACTAAAGTTGTTTACTAGACTGTGAGGTGAATAACCTTGCATCCTATTTTAAATTCAAAACTGGACTTCAAAATTTTTATTATTTCAGTCTAAAACTTTCATTATTTTGTAAATTTTCCCAAACTCTCTTAAAAACATCTGATGCCCAAGATTTCCATATGTCATTCTGAAAATCTGAAAGCCCTGATATTACGATATCTTGTATGCCATAGCCATCAGCTAATACTTGAAGGGGACCAAGGAAAGCAAATATAACTCACAATAAACTTTTGTCTCCTGACAAGGAAGAATACAGAGCAGCATTGCAATATAATGCCCAACGTATTGCTGGCAATGTCAGTTTGTACAGGAAAACAGTAAAATAGTTCTACTGCTAGAATGCTGGCATATCAGAATAACATGAAAATGAAAAATCATGACAGCAAAAGCAATGACGCTAGATAAGAAATCTAAAAAATGTTTAATTGGAAATTAGGGCCACTGACAGCTGAAGAACATCAACATGTAAATATTGGTGTCAAATGTTCACATGGGGAATCATATTTCTGCCTTCCTGTAATGTGATCTGTAGATCCTACTTGGCTATTCCCGCTAACTCTTGGCTGGATGATTTCGTCGACTGGCTGAACCCTGGATCCAGATGTTGTCGTCTGTATACCACTGGTCCAAATGCTGGACAGTTCTGTCCTGCAGACAAATGTAAGAAAGCATAAAGATTTACAAACACATTCTATGCAGATAAAATTATTTATATGAGCCGAATACACTGGCCTTCCTTGATGAGCAAAAGCTCTGCTCTTATGCCTCAATAGCTGCTTTTCTTTGTGGACGGAAGTGTATGGCTCCTCCCACTGATGGTGTCCTCAGGCCTAATATGGAACAATTCAACCGCTTCCTCCCTGACTTCCTGGGTAACAGGCCTGACCTACAGTGTCCCAAAGGGTTTGTATCATAGCTGCATGTATTTATATCATGCACATTAATGCACAATCTAACACATTCTTGTTTTCTCACCGCTCTCCTTTAACAGTGGCCTCGGAGCTTATGACAAGGCTGTGGTGAGAGATGAGAGTGGTGAAATTATAGGTAAGTAATCATTTTATTACCAGTGCAATGAATTTGTTATATCAATTTTGATAATAATACTTGAAGCAACTGAACTTGAACTTATGTCCCTGTGTTTCCCAGCCTCTCGGTTCATGGCGTACCACACACTGCTCACCAACTCGCAGGAGTTCACTGCTGCACTGGTGAAGGCGCGAGAGCTGGCCCACAACATCACATTGGGCATGAGGAAAATACCAGGAACCTCACCTGACTTTGAGGTCTTTCCCTATGCGTATGTGCTCTTCCTCAGTCTCTCTTTGAATCGCTAGAAATGTGCATAATGAAAAGTTCTGCAGTCTGAAGTTTCTGATCAGTTCTGTCTCTCATTTCCAGAGTGACGAATGTATTTTATGAGCAGTACCTGACTATTGTACCAGAAGGACTCTTCAACATCTCATTGTGCCTGTTGCCAACCTTTGTGGTGTGCTGCCTGCTGCTGGGTCTGGACCTGATCTCTGGCCTGCTCAACCTTATCACCATAATCATGATCATTGTGGATACCGTAGGAGTTATGACACTATGGGGCATAGATTACAACGCAGTAGCGCTTATCAATTTGGTCACGGTAAGATCAGAAGTAACACACCCCCCTCCTTTGTTTTTTTTAAAGTGTCTTGTCAGTATTAACAGTGCATTCATAGCTATGGATCTATGGATAAGGAACAAATTGGTTTAAGCTGTTTTTTTGTTTGTTTGTTTTTACAAAAATTTTACCCCTATGCATCTCAAAATTTGTGTTTCCTGCTCTGAGAAGACACTGTTCACTATAGTTTACAGTAACAAGGTGGTTTAGTGGTGAGGAGAGGTCAGAACATGCTTACAGTATTAGAAAATAAAGAGAAAAATGGAAGGAAAATGCAAAAGAGTTGGTAATAATGTGCCAGAGTTTGTAAAAGTAAATTTTAAAAAAGTAATATATAGATAAATTGGATTAACAGTTAAGGTATTTCTGCAACACATACTATTTTTTGTAAGTCATATTCACATAATTATTTTTTTAATTGATTTTTTTTTTAAATGATCACCTGCCTTTTATTTTAAAATAAACAGAACAAATCTCACTTTTTTCTGAATAAAAACCAAACATAATGAATCATAATTAGTCATTAATCATGTGGTTATTTCTTACTATTCTATGAGTTATATCACAGAAGATGTTTTAAGAAAATAACTGCCAAATATTCCACTCTGTATGTTGTTTGCAGGCGGTGGGGATCTCTGTTGAGTTTGTGTCCCATATGACACGATCCTTTGCCCTCAGCACTAAATCTACACATGTGGAAAGAGCCATGGAAGCAACAGCCAACATGGGCAGTGCGGTCAGTACATCTACTATCATACAACCAAAGAAACCAAGAAAAAATAATAATAATAATAATGACCAATAATACATGACAACTATGAGTTAAGTGTGTTTTCTTTGTATCCTGAAGGTGTTTGCTGGTGTTGCTATGACCAACCTACCAGGCATCCTGGTGCTGGCGTTTGCTAAAGCACAGCTCATCCAGATCTTCTTCTTCCGGTTAAATCTAGTCATTACACTTTTGGGGATAGCTCACGGGCTCATATTCCTCCCAGTGCTGCTTAGCTACTTTGGTATGTTTGGTTTTATTTTTTTGTGTGAATGTGTGAGAGAGGAAGAGAGAGAGAGAATGGAAGAGAAGCTGTAAAATGCAATCGTTCTTCACATCTTGATCTTTCCATCTCTCAGGTCCTGGAGTGAATAAGGCCGTGCTGCTGCAGCTCCAGCAGGCCAAGGCCGAGGCCAGACAGAACCTGGAGCTGAGTAACCACATGAAGCAAGTCTATGACAACTTGAGCTATGAAGACAATGAGATACAACACAACCCAGAATCTAAAACTGATAGCAGGAGACCTTCAGACATTGTAGAAAAAGAAAACATGGAGAAAGAGGAAAAAATCCACCGTTTCTGAGCAACAACAAATTTAATTGAACCTCCTGTTCTGAAATACCTCTAAAAAAGAAAAGGAGCAATGAAGGACAATGAAATGGACAGAGATGGTCAGCAAGGGTCCTTTTTTTGTTGCCTTGATATGGAAATCAGTAACTTTAACTGTGTACCTCAATCAGAAGTGGATTAACTGGACAGCAGAAAACAACACAGACCTGTGCAATATTCTGAACATTCCAGAGTCAAAACGAACCATTGCACCTTACAGATAAAGATCTTCTGACATTTCTGTCTCAGCGTATATTGTAGAAAGTAATGTCTCACCTGCATCTAGGCAAGATTTTATTTCAATTATAGAATTATAGCCATTTTGTACATTTTTATTTAATGTAATTATTTTATACATTTGAATATCTTCATGTTAGCACTGTGTTAAGTGATTTAAAGAAACACACATACACACGCACACACACACTCCAGCACTTCATATTTTAGTTTCTTTAGTAGCATCATGGTGTCAATGTTATAAAATGTGTCATCAATGCAGAAATATTAAATGTGTTTATTGTACAAACTATTAATTAAATGAAAACTTGTGGTGTCATAGTTTAATGCAATAAATATTGGGTCATATTGGCTTCCCAGTTTCTGTTATAATTTTAATCTGTAACCTTAAATGACAGTTGGATGCTTGTAAAAGGAAGAAATGGTAGAGTGAGCATAGAAGAGAATGGAGTGAGAGAGAGAGCGATGAATTCGATGTACTTCCCATTGGTGTAAAACCAAGAGGTGCCAGTAGAGGGCAGCACCTTACCTTTATTATCTTTATTTATCCAGAGTAGGTCTAGGTAAGTTTTTTTTTTTTAAGTTTTTCTTTTTTCAAAACTAACATGCCTCAGGACACGTACACTAATGTTGTAATGTTGTTGTCCCTGATGTGTTTAGTTTTCGCCCTTGTCCACGAGCATGTTGTTTATCTTTAGTGCACAATGAATGTCCCTCTGCCCATGTCCTCTGTCCTCATCACGCGTTCCTCTAATCACTGCAATCTGCAGTAAACTTTTCTACTACTTTATGTCTTTATCCCACAGATAAGACCACTGGAAGATTACAACTGCTTATTCTTTCTCTTTCTGTATGCCTGTACCGCTTCCACCACACACACCGAACTATTCACAGTCACGCAGCACAGTCAAAGTGAACCATTGGATAAGTTGAATGCAGGTATCTCCTGATGGCAGAACAAAAGCAGCGGGTATCTTAGCTGCAGGTATTGTAACATGTGGGATCCAGTTACACTATCCAAGGAAGTTTATGCATCTTCCTATGAAAAGATCAGGGCTGATTTGACCACATCTTCAACTCCATCAAATTTGTTGGCCAGTCACGGCATATTGGAGTGCTGACAAAGCCTCTTTGTGGTCTGGTTTGGTTTTTCCCTCCATCAAGATCTGCTTGTTTTCAAAGCATCACTGGCCACCCTGAAGAGCTTCTATATGTTCTCTACTTCTTATAA
Organism: Lucifuga dentata; assembly: GCA_014773175.1. Classification (NCBI taxonomy): domain Eukaryota; kingdom Metazoa; phylum Chordata; class Actinopteri; order Ophidiiformes; family Bythitidae; genus Lucifuga; species Lucifuga dentata. Next base: position 31,938 of record VXCM01000269.1, read on the forward strand.
CCAGATTCCTTAATTATCCCTACTTACACCCATGATAAAAGTCTAAAATATCTAGGATGACCTTAAAGGCATAATTTAAAAAAAAAAAAAGCTATATTTGAAACTAGCAAAAAAANCCCCCCCCCCCCCCAAAAAAAAACAAAAAACAAAACAAAACAAAACAAAAAAACATTATTTTTCCCATTTTAACCTTTTTATTTGCCAGTAAGGCATCTGTTTCTCAAACTAAAGATGCTGACATACTTATCCTCTTCAGCAGTTGTGCATCTGGGCCTTTTGCTTCATTTTCTGTTCTGGTTAGATCCAGTTTGCCCTTTTTTCACAAGATGGACACCTTTGCATTAAATCTTCAGGTTTTTGTTGGCAATCTGATGCATGGAATAACCTTCATTTAGCAAAACAACAATAGACTGATGTGTTTGTTGAGAAAGAAATTTTGTTTTGGACATTTTAAACCCAGAATTGAACTTTAGGAATGCGAGTACCTTGCAACCCAGGTAATGACAATTTGTCTCCATAAATTAACAGAAAAATGGGTTTCAGATGTGCTAACACAATTACAAAGGTGTCTCTGATAACCAATTAGCACATCCCATGATTAATTAAAGGATCATACTGGCTATTTTGCATGTTTGAGCCTAATCCATATTCAGTTTTCATACATGTTATGTTCTGACAATCATTTCAGAAAGGATAAAACTGTATTTCAGCTTTCTGATATTTTGCAAAACTTCTTAATCTTTCGAAATAAAATATTCAAGCAAGACACCCACCTTAAAAATTGATGTTTCGCCTGCTAATAGTTACACAACCTTATGAAATCATGGTCGTTTAAATTTTTCGATAAATGCAGGTCTTTTTGGGGGACTCTATTCCCATGTTATGAAGGTCTTGGCTATAAAGTTAAATCAATTTAATGTTACCTTGGTGAATAAATCAATAACAATTTCTATCAAAGACATGAAAATTTCTGTGTGATTCCAAACCCCTGAATGCACCTGTAAATATAGAAAAATAACTTTTGTTATATCAGTTATGTTGTAAACTCCTCCTCGTTGCTTTTCATCTTTAGCCTGCTAAATCCAGTTAATCCAGGTGCTGCAGAGAGACATGCCCCAAGTGTAAAGAATGAAAGAGAAGGAAGACGAGAGGATGTTGTTTTTACTCTTCTTCATTTGTGATTCAATGTACCGTGTCTCTTTGAGTCTGAGGAAGCGCAGGTATGACAATGGTAAGTACAATAATAATAGCTGTAACCTTCAGCTTCACCCATCAGAATCAACAAGCTGGGTTATCTGATGGGCATGCGGTTGTACGGCCCGCCGGCTGAGAGATGCTGACAGATACTGTCAGATGTTCAATGCCGTCAAAACAGATGCTATCTGCCCTCTTCATGTCTAATTACCTGTTTACTCCAAGGGCCTATAGACTGAATGATTCAACCACTGGCATTGTTGATAAGAACTCACTTTAGTTTAAGCAAGTCATGAAGATTAAAGATTAAAGATTACTTTTTGTTTTATTCCATAGCTTCCATTGTAAGATACTGCAAAATTTTTAATGTTCTCTATGGTTAGCTGTGATAAGTATATTTATTCGAGGTGTACGGTATTTGATTTTTTTTCCAGGATGTAAAGGTCATGAAGTTGATGCTTAGTTGGATGTGATGGGAGAAATTTTGATCAAACAGTGACAGATGAGTATTATAAGAACCAGTTAAAAGCTTTTTGAAAGGAAATGGTGACATGATCCTTTATCCCCTTTGCTATGTGCTCACTGATTGCTTCCTTTTTAACTGAATAGGCCTATATCCCATTTTAACTTATTCATCAGTGGGCTACATTTTTTTAACCTTTGTCTGAGCAGTCATACAGCTTCTTCTACATATTTTATGAATTATTCAGTAGTAGCTTTTATATATCAGTAAGTTGTGTACATATCAGTTGTCTCTGACCTTTGCTTTGTTTACTGTTTAAGGTATGTATACATCATGAACTATCATTCAATGGCCCTCACAGTGATCAATAAAGTAGTCCACAAAACAAAGATATCTGTTATTACCTAGGGAAGAAAAAGAGAATAATTTGGAAAAATCTAAGGAAAAATTCACTTATATTATTTTTCTCAGTAAAGACAAATGATAAACTTGTGACTCTTGTTTCCTTGAAGAAGATGATGAAACCCTGACTGACGACAAAGTCAGACAGGTTACGGGTGCTGGAGCTGTCAAGCTGCCCTGCATATCGAAGCCATCAGTCACCTGCACAGACTTTGGTTATGGCACTGTAAACTTGCCTTTTTTTACGTATGTAAAGTTCCAAATCCTGCATGCCGTCTTATCAGTACAGCCAGGAAGACACTGTTAGTCAACCTGTATATACACACACTTCTTAGGCCACATTGCCATCATTTTTTAAATATACTGTCAGTTCAAGGTCAAGAAAAATGTGATTTTTTTAAAATTCAAAATCCTCCAATGGATTCTCAAAGACCAGAGGCACTGATTCCTAATTTCTAATGAATTCTTAATTTATTTCCCAGAAGAGGAGGAAGTGGAGGAGTATTTTATAAGTGAGGAAGAGAAAGAAACCTCTCAAGGAAATATTTTAAAAATTTAGGTGGTTCCACTTGACAAATGAGGATCCTGATCATAATCTAGTTATGAAGTTCTCTGAGCAGTGAAGTTTTGACCTTTCAGCTTTATCTTTGTTTATTGCTTTAAAAGGCCCACAACTACATGGAGACACTTAAAATGCAAAATATCAAAATCCTACTACAGTAACAAATCCAAAAGGTGACAGAATCTGTCACTGTAAAATCAGTCTTGGTTTTGTTCTTTACTTTTTGTTGTTTTTAAGTATATCTATTAAAAAAAAAAAAAAAAAAAAANAAAAAAAAAAAAAAAAAAACTCAACCTTGTTTTTACCCTCACACATCAAAACAAAATAAATTCATTAAAAAAAAAACTTGCAGTGTACAGTATATGAGTGTTTTCCTTGAATCTCTTACATACAATATACAGAAAGTACTACAGAAAGCTGTAATTTAGCTTTAAGTGATGTATGCTTACTTTTGTCAACAAAATGGAGAAGACAGTACTTTGACTTGACACCATGGTTTTACATGAGGATATTTTCTGCTGCAGAGACACAGCATCAATCAGAATTAACACAGAAATCAACACAAAATATCACAGACTTTGATTACTTAAGAGGGGAGATGATGTTCTATGGTGGAAACACTCAAAGATAAACCTCTGAACAAGTTGCATTCCAAAGCTACCTGCATGATGGTGGCGACAGAAAGAAAGAAAACAACAGGAAGGAAACAGAAAATCCACAGACAGACGTATTATGACCATAGGTGCAGCCAGCGCTGAGCTGAAAGTTTGGAGTGCGAAGCTCACATTACACGTGAAAGCATACATACAAACAGCTTGGCTGTGATGAAGAGTTACAAGTTGTTTGTGGCGTAACTACATACAGATATTTAGATATGAACTGTTAATACACAGATCAAATCCATACAGGTTGTATGAGGAGCATATTGTTACACAAAACCTTTTAAAACACATTAAAACTACTTACAACAATATTTTTTCATCGTTTTCAATAAACCTGTATTTTTTTTTTTTTTTTTTTTTACCTGTTACTCTTCTCTTCTCTCCTCTCTGATTTGCCAGTTGTGTTCACCTGTGCTAATTATGACTGGATCTTTTATAAGAGAGAAGGAAGAGAGAAGAGCTGAGGTTCAAAACCAACTCATAGGTTTGTTTGAGCTCCTGTTTCTTTTGTTTTTGGGTTTGAGGTTACTGGTGGTGCTGTTTTTGGGCTTTGGTACTGGTAAAGCCACTGTGTAAGTGGCTTAGATGCTCCTCATCCTTCTTTTGCATTTTGCAGGGGCCTCCAGCTCCCTTTCAAATTAAAATTCCGCTTTCTCCTTTTAATAACTGGTGTTTTTGTTGAGGCATTGCCACGTTTGGTGTTTTGGGAGGTTGTAAAACTGAATATCACAGAACCCATATATGCAGTGAACTTGCACATAATTTCTTCAGTTCCTTTCAGTTGCTGATACACTGCAACACTGATAACACCAAGTTGTATAAGACCAAATTGTGTGAAAGTTTCACATGTAAAAACCTAATGAAAACATAACATACAACAAGACCATGATGATGGACACAACACTAGCTCGTGGGAATTTAAGTTTGGACCTTCTGAGTGATCTATAGAGGATATTTTTTTTCAAATGATATGTTAAATTATGCAGGAAAAGCCCTTTATACATTTAGGTAAAATTTCATTTTTAGTTTGTGTATAGAAAGCAGTTGAACAATAATGATATTTTAGGAGATATCTTGCAGCAAACTCTGCTTCATAGATATTAGAATATACTAAGATTGAAATTAAATGGTTTGTGAAGCAGTGTGATCAAAGTACTGATGTTTGTGATGTAACAAATGGATGTAGTAAATACAAGACATTCACAATGTGTCTTTCCCTCTTACCTCTTTTATATAAAACTTTTCTTTTTTTTTTATGAATTATGTCCCATAGTTCGGCCCTCATTTACTGCATCGCTCAGATCTTAGTCACACCGTCTTGTATAATTTAAATTTTAACTCAGTTTTGCCACAGCTGGGGGAAAAAGTAACAGTAAAAAAAAAAAAAAAAANAAAAAAAAAAAAAAAACAAAAAAAAAAACTGGGCTACATAACAAAAAGTTTTACATTATATTGACTTATGTAAATCAGAATTAAGCTGTAGTTCAAATGGAGTTAGTTTCAAATACTGCAAAAAATACAAGAACTTAACAGAGTCAACTTTATTGACATCAATTTAATAATTCCACAGCTGAATTCAGTGATCATGATCATGATGCTGATGTCCGGTGCCAATACAAGGCTCTTTTTTTTTTTTTTTTTTTTTNTTTTTTTTTTTTTTTTTTTCCATAAAGCATAAAAAGATCAATTCCATTTGAAGAGACAGAACCGTAATGATAATATTGGCTTTGTCCTGATTCATAATCAAGTCAAATAAAAAAGAAGAAAGTACAATAGTGAATATAAACAATAGTGAATATGAATCAACCTGTTCATTTCACCATAATGTTGGTCCCCAGGAAGCATTGTAGTCCCACAGGTACGGTCGGTACTGGTACGTTTTACAGAAAGTGCTGAGCAGTGATGCTCGGACTATATTGTCTCTCAGGCTCAGTTCCTCCGGTTTATACGTGTCCTTACAGAACTCAGAGGTTTGCTGCTTTCTTTTTGTCTTATACCTCCTGTTCTGAAACCATATTTTCACTTGAGTCTCAGTTAGTCTTAAGGTTTTGGCCAGCTGTGCCCTTTCCAGGGCAGAGAGGTATTTTTGGTGGTTAAATTTCTTCTCCAGTTCAAGCACTTGGAGGTGTGTGAATGCAGCCCGGGAGCGCTTCTGTTTCTCTGTGGGTGTGAAACTTGTGGACTCTGACGTTCTGGGACAGGATGTGTCCAAGGACTCTGTGAAGTTCAAAATGAGATACTGGGTCAGTATAAAGAGCAAAATCGCTCTGTGGAAGTCAG
>VXCM01000269.1:42500-49253 GCA_014773175.1 Lucifuga dentata
AAGGTGGGCTTATGAGCCTTTTGAATGAAACCATGAGTCTTTCGCTAACCAAGCTCATGTAATCTTTTTAAACTGAATGACGTCACTGTAATCACGCATGTTTATTTTGTTGATTTGTTGTCTGTTTCAGCTTTTCCCATTGAAGAAGACCCACAGCAGGCTACTTCCAAATATGATAATGAAAGAATTGTATAAATTGTGGACTTGCCACTACAGATACAGTACAACATTGTGTGGAAATAATAACTATTTACATTATTATGTGGGATGATAAATGTTGTGAGATTATCTGTTTGGTAACAGGTCACTAACTTTTTAAGTCAGTTAACCTAAACATCTTTGGCATCAAAGTATATGAAACAGGGATGAAATGAAAGAAGGAAATAAAAAAAATACTTTATTTCTATTTGAGTAAAAAAAAAAGTGTATCTGTGTAAAACTTTGTAATTTAAGTTTAAGTAAGTACAGGATATAGAGAAACAAATTAGTGCATTTTTTTCAAGTAATATGACGGATTTTTGATGATAGTTCATTTAATTTATTAGGAAGGACTCCATTAATCATATGGGCCTGTTTTTGATGATAACATCGATTCAATAGTTTGATAATAGTTGGGTGCAAAGTCTCTCTCTCTCTCTCTCTCTCTCNCACACACACACACACACACACACACACACACACACACACACACACACACACCATTATATTATCTGATCTCCTCGAGTGGTTCGGGTCTCCTCTCTGTCTGCAGCTTCACCAGCCAGCCTCCTCTTATCTTAACACTGATGCTCCTTCACCTCCTCTGTCTCGTCCCTGTGGAGTTTCTCCTCTGTTTGTGTGTGGATTAAGGTTGAGACAGTGGACAAACTTTTTTCTCATACTGGTACCTACATATAATTAAAAAAAAACAAAAAAACAAAAAAAAAACCTGTGCTACTATAACCTACTATAAATGGTGATAAGGGCTTATAGTTGTGAACTATTTGATGCACTCACTTGTAATCATATATCTCAAGATATTCATCTAATATTTATAATTATTTTCATGTTAATTGTTATTTATTTTCTGCCTGACAACCTGAAAATAACCCAAAGTGAGACATATTTGAGGTAGATATAGATGATTAGTGTATATCATGACTGAGAATCAGGTTAGACTGGAGCTGTTTCCCCTTTGACTGAAAGTTTCTAAAAGTTAAAGAGCCACTGTGTCTGTGGGTTTGTTTACCCAGCAAAGCTCCGAGACAGAACAAGCTCTCCAGCCTTATCAGCGGATTTGTGGATAGGACAATAATGAGCTCAGATTGATAAAGCAACCTGTCAGGTCACATGTCACTTCATCCATTAGCATCTGATGGGACTCTGTGATAAACGCAGGGGCTTCAGATATGCAGAGAGAAGCTCAAAACCCAATTAGAAGCTTTCTAATGATGTATGTTGTTTCTAAATGAGACAGTTACACATTTTACCTGAGAGTAATGACTATTTGCAAATTTGGGCCTGTTGGCATTTTAGAAGTTGCATTATTATTTGCACCCGAAAAAAAGTTTAAATTCTCAATCTGTAATTTTTGACTACCTAAATCGGAACAAATTAACAAAAGTTTGAATGAAAAATCAACTTTTTGTGTATTTTGATTGAAAGAAAATGTGTGTTTTCCAGCTGCATTTGTAACATTGCAAATGTAATGTTGCAAAATGTTGAACACTACCGCAAAACATTGATCATTTAGATTACACTGGATTATGTTGGAACATATTATTGTCTTGTGTTTTGATTTTTAGTGTTGGAAGGAACATTTTCTTTGCATTTGGATCACAGATTGTATCTTTAATAAAACATATTACAATATAAACCTAAGGTCAATTAACTAAAGAAAAAAAACTTGTAACATTTGGAGACAGCAGTTGTTTACTGTATAAACTAGTTTTTATAACAAACTTTTTGTTATATCGTTTTTGTAGTTATTTAAAGGACCATACAGGTGGTTTTGCATGTTTGAGCTCAATAAATACTGCTGGTATACATGTTACATTGCTGCCAACCATTTTCCAAAACATGAAACTGTATTTTAGTTTTTGTGATATTTTGCCAAAACACATAATCTTTCAAAATCAAATGTTCAGGAAGTACATTCATCTTAAAATTCAATATCTGCTAACATGCACACCCGATAGAAGGCACAGTCATTTCAATTTCTCTGGCAAAAGCAATTTCAAGCACATTTCAAGTTTCAAGTTGATTTTTATACTGGAATGAATTGAAACAATGGCAGTCTGGAAGGTAGGAACAACAATTTTAAAATGTAGTATTATAAAATGGTTGGTAATGTAATATGTATGCGGGTATTTATTGGGCTCAACTACAACCACAGCTCCTTTAAAATATTTTTGAATATTTGTGATTCTTAAAGATAAAATGAAACAAATGAATTTAAACTAATCGATCATTTTTAATTTAACTCTGACTTACAAAAGCAGACAAGTGCATTGACAACACTTACCATTCCATACAATAAAAATAATCAATAAAAACACAAATAAAATGACTTTTAATGCTTTGTTTGTTTCCTCCTGTTGTGTCTTTTATTACCAACCTCTTACATCGTGTAGTGAAGCCTGAAAGTGTCCTTGGCTGAAGGGCCCCTCGGTGTTTCTTGTTAAATCAGCCAGCTGGTTCTGAGGCATGTGAGTGGCTGAAGATGACACATTATTATAACTGCAGCCATACACGCTGCCGTTATATCCAAACATGGGATTAAAAGGTCCAACTGTGACGTTGTAAGGCGCTGAATGGGAACCGGAGCAGATCTTTCCGTCCCGGACCAGCACCGGCACCGCCACCCTCCTAGGAGCAGGTGGAAACCCCGCCAGCTCCAGGGANCGGACCAGCACCGGCACCGCCACCCTCCTAGGAGCAGGTGGAAACCCCGCCAGCTCCAGGGACCTGTCCTGTCTCTGCCGCTTGTATTTGTACCTCCTGTTCTGGAACCAGATTTTGACCTGGGTGGAGGTGAGGCTGAGGATGTGGGCCAGGTGCTCCCTCTCTGGGGCCGACAGGTACCGCTGCTGCCTGAAGCGCCTTTCCAGCTCCGAGACCTGCGACTGGGAGAAGAGGACCCGGGGCTTCCTGCGCAGCCTGGCTTTGCTTTGCGAGGGCTGATCGCAGTCAGCTGGACTGTCAAGAGCGCTCAGATCTGCAGATTAAAAAGAGAAGAAATAACGAAGTCAGAAGTCATTCAAAAAAAAAAAAAAAAAAAAAAAAAAAACCCTCATTATTTATTTATTTATTTGTTTATTTAGCTTTCTTGAGTGTTTGTCTAAATTAGACAATGGTTTTAATCAACTATTAAACAATTTTTCTTACATTAAAAAAACTCCTGTGTGTTTCTTGTTTCTATATTTTCTTGAATGAGTTTATAATTTCAAGGATTCTTTTTGTCTGTTTCAAGAAAATTACTGGAAGAGGAAAATCTGCAGTGGATGAAAAAAAAAAAAAACCCATCGTCTCGGTTGGAAGACACGCTTTAAACAAATTTAAAAAATAAACAAAACAAAATCAAAATTATAACTAAACTGTATTTGCCACAAGTTTTAGTCAAGTTTTGAACTCTAGTTTTTCCTCTAAATATTGCAAAATAAACAAACAAAAACAGATAATATGAATATCACCTTTAAACTGTTCGTGATTGTGACAAATTGTTTTAGTCGTCTGTCATTCTCCTTCTTGTCCTCAGATATTTAAGCGACAGATTTTGATATTTAGTGTCAAATTATTTCAAATACATTACATTTATCATTGATTAGGTTTAATAAAGTGCGATCCTTGTCATAGACATCAAGATTTTCTTAGACTTTCAAATGATATTGATAGTTTGATACAAAGTTGAAAGAAAACGCAGCAGGTGGTGAGCCGCGTTTCATTTTGCCAAGGCCCCGCTCCATTAAAAAAAACAAAAAAAAAAAAACNAAAAAAAAAAAAACAAAACACTTATTAAAACTGGTAAATTTGGTTATGATATGTTTATCGTCTCACCCTGGTCATTTATTTCTTCTTCTGCTGCTGCTGCCAAGTTCTCTTTATGGGAGTCCAGCTTGGTTGCGCGCATCCCAGTGACGCATGGCTTTGGCTGGCACCCATAAAGCTCCCAGCTCCGAGGCGCACCGTGCGTGTGCTGGTAAGGCGCAGGAACAACTTGGTCAGACATCAAGAAATCATTTTCAAAGGCCTGATGGTGCTCCAACTTCAAAATATCCTTGACTGAAAATGGAGTCGAGGTGGATGAACTGGGATGCATCCCTCCTTCTCGTCGCGAAGCTATGATGCAGCTGCTGCTGATGATGCTCGACTTTGCTTTAACTGCCTGATGATTGAGGATCCGTTAAGATTAGATCACGGAGGTCCAGCTTAAGAGCAAGACAGAGATAACCGTCAAGCCTCTCCAAAATTCTGGCCAACACCCAACCTGCGCGCACAGATCTGCCTGACCTTCTCTTATTCTCACCTTACAGGAACACCTCACATCATAAACACCTTCCCCCACGTTTGGGAAATAAATAATTAATAAACACAACTGGTGTTGGTGACTGTGACGTCATATATAGGCTAACTTATCAGAACTATAAACCTGGGTTTTGAATTCTAGTGGAACGTGGAAATCTTAAATGTCTAATTCAACAATACTTTTTTCTTCTGAATAAATAAATCAATAAGTCCCCTTTCTTTACATTTTCCACAATTAGATCACATCCTATAAGGGAATGGCACTTTGCTTTAGGATAAAATGTTATAACGCGGGTATTTGCACGGAAATAAATGAAACTTTAATTAAGTACTTTATTTTCTGCAGTGTTTTCTGTTTAGCCTGCTAAAACCGCGTAATCAGCACGCAGGTCCTTGGGGTTGAGTGATCTTCGGTGATGTTGAACAGCTTTGCCATCAACATTGTTTTCCAGCCACATTATTAGTGTTCTCAGGCCACAACAAACAGTAACATTACACCTGATGTTGTGGAAGTGGAGAGGCAGCGGCGCCAGCCTGCAATGCATGACTGACGGCAAGACGCGCGTCCACGCAGAGCGGAACAAGGACAGACACGGACTGAGATCTGTGGAGACCACTTAAGTCTGAGCACCAGTGGGTTTTTGTCACTAAGATCTTTAAGACAAAGGAAGTGATCAGATGACAAAAGCTTCTAGAAATCTAATTATTAAGAGCAAATGTTTATATTTAGACAAAATAGTTGAGTTAAAGTTCAAAGGTTTGGAGAAATTTTCATGTTTTTGATAGAAATTAGTACTTGTATTCACCAAGGTGGCATTATTGATTTAAATATATAAAATACATAAATATTCACACAAAACTGCAAAGCTCCATTTTCAATGGCCATTACTGTTCTAATGATAAAGGCTTTTTAGCTTATCCTTAATTACCTAAATGCTAATTTGTTATTAGAGACACCTTTGAAATGGTGCTAGCACACCTGAAACCCATTATTCTGCTCAAATAAGCAGTTAAGTTATCTTTTCTTTGGCTGCAAGGTTCTTACCATTCTTAAAGTTCAATTCAGGATTCAAAAATGACCAAAACAAAATAGCTTTCTCAAACACTTTAATCAATTGTTGTTTTGTGAAATGAAGGTTATTCCATGTCCACCGCTGTCTTAAGAGAGAAGGGCAAACTAGACCTAACCAGGACAGGAAAAGAAGCAAAAGGGTCAGATGCACAACTGCTCAAGAGGATAAATACATCAGCGTCTGTAGTTTGAGAAACAGACACCTTACAGGTCTTCAGTTGGCTGCTTCTTTAAATAGTATAAATGCCAAATACCATTGTCATCTGCAACAGTGAAAAGATGATTCGGGGATGAGTATAATGCCACTTATAGACTGCCATTAATATTTAGTCCAGTTCTAAGTACAAAAATATATATCCATCCTTATGATCAGTTATCAAAAATCATGCACAAATGGCCAAAACAAAAAAAAAAAAAAACCNAAAAAAAAAAAAAAAACCAAACAAAAAAAAACAAAAAACACTACAGTTGGAAATAAAAGCAAAACAAAGTAAACATAGTACAAACTTTTTATTTTTAGGTTACATCATTGGATGTCACTGAGCTATTTTTTTTTAAAATCATAGACACGTGCAAACCAAAAGTACCCTTTTCTGTATGTGATGTGAAGTCAAAACTTGGTTATTCAGTTGTTTAGAGTGTTAATTTGCATTTTATGGCCCTTAAAGTCTATAGTTGTTGATAATAATGTTCCTTATAGAGAATTTTCAGATTACTAAAATGAAAGTTTTAGTATTGTTTTTAATCGAAATGAGACTTCTTGACGTACTAATTTGGATAAAAATGACTTCACGAACAGCTTACATGGTTTTGTTTAACACTGATTTTAGGCTTTATGCTCATTTGTTGACCTCGTTGGTCTACAAGAGTCACAGTACAATAAAGCAAAATTACTTAATTCTTTTTTTGGTTGAACATTTTACACTGGATGGGTGCATTTTTTTTTTTTAATGTAAAACATTTGTGTATGGATTCTGCTTTTGTGGGAATGTATCTAGGGTGACATTTGATGGAGACAGAAAGAGCCCAGGGTAAATAATAGAACATAAAAAAGAAGGCATCTACTTATACATCATGCTTGGATTCTTAATGGCAATATTCCAGGAAACAAGCACACCCTTTACTAAACAAACTGAGAAACCTGAACTTCAAAAGCAGAAAGGAAAAAAAAAAAAAAA
>VXCM01000269.1:49260-159428 GCA_014773175.1 Lucifuga dentata
TGGGAGGGGGTGACAGGGGCAAGCTTGGGGACTAGAAGGTGTCTAGTTTGATGGGTAAATTACTTAATCACCACACCAATGTTCCGTGAAGGCTCGGAGCAACGCTCTCTATGAGTTTCTATGACTCCTGTACGTCCAAATCAAAGCCTTTCCTATTGATTCCACCATTTGTCACCTCACTGTAACATAAGAAGCTAGCTAAGTGCAGTTTACCATAAAATACCCCTAATTCATCATACTGCAAAATAGGAAGGTGATAGCAGCTGAAAGAGGAGATGGTGTTGGTGTGTACTGTGTGAAACTGAACCCTATTTATGACCAATATGTCACTAAAGACACTCATCAAAACGTTATGTGAGATTGGTATGACCATCAAAGACACTTTACAGGTAGAGGGCTCGTCTGCTAGTCATGGAATATGGGAGATTTCCTTATAGCTGCATTCTCACACTAAGTACTGTGGTTTACCCATGTTGGAAAGGACTCAAATCAGGTCTGCATTAAGAACATTAGACGTGTCATCTCACAGAAGGAAGTTCCAGTGTGAATCCAAGTGGGGCCGACGGGAGCCTTTCTGTGTGGAGTTGCATGTTCTCCTCATGTTTGTGTGGGTTTCCTCCAGGTGTTCGGTTTCCTCCTATCTCCAAAGGCATGCAGGCCAGGCAAACTGGAAACTTTAAGTAGGCCATAGAAACTCAGAGCTTCCAATTCACATAACTGTCAATGGGAATGAGTTTGCCTATGTGTGTGTATCAGGCTTCTTATGAACTGGCAATCTAATCTGCCTCTCGACAGTGATTGCTATGACCTTGTATAGGATAAGGGCCTATAGTGAATGTATGGATAGATGGACAGAACAGATGTGTATTTTTTAGGTATTTTAGCCTTCTCTCCACGCCAGCATTTTCACACCCAGAGTGGATCAATCGGAAGACACGTCAGATTTTAGGATGGATGGAGACAACAGAGTGTTTCCATATTTAGGGTTACAACTAATGATTATTTTCGTTATGGATTAACTATTTTGTGATTTCATTTCAGTATTTATAAAATGCTGAAAAATAGTAACAAATGTTCCAGTTCCCATGGCCTTATGTGACATCTTTAAACTTCTTATTTTCGCTGAACACCGTAGAAACACATGAAAGCACCATTTTTAGCCAGCTGAGCGTGGACATGGTCTCAGTGAAAATAATGTTTTGATTTGGGGAAATTAAAAAGGACCTCGGTTCTTCACTCCCTAATGTCCATGAGCAGAACAATGTAAACTACCAAATGATTGATACCATATTTGAAGCTGTAATTTTCACAAGGACTTGTTCCCGATATTACATTATCTCACACGTCAAATATGCCCAATGTCATATACAGTGTCTCAAAGGTCCATCTAAGCCCAGACAGCAACAGTTCCCACCCCAGCCTAAGCTCTGCAGGAAGGTGAGGAAAAGCACTCTTAAAAAAAAAATGTAGAATGTGAAGAAAAATCCTCTGGAGAGATAATTCAAAGACAGATATCCTGTCCTCAAACAGCCAGGTGTGAAATAGGAGGGGCAAATTAGAGAGAAAACAAAGAGTTAAAATAGTGGATGATACATTACACAACAGTGAAGTCATAATCCAGCAAGAAGATCCAGTAATGATGTAATACATCCAAAAAGCTTAAAAAGTCAGAGAGCGAGTCCAATGGAAAAAACTTTGACAAACAACAGAACACAGAGTCATTTCAGTTTGGAATTTTTATTTGGGTTCCACAGAGTTATGATTTCTTGCATGGTTAAAATTATTGCATTGGAATGGCTGCTTGAATGTCTGTGTAACATTTTCTTTGTTCAGCTTGTCTGTGCAGGTCATCAGCTCATTATGTAGGGGAGTGAAAACAGGTGTGCATCATTAGGAGGGTTAAACAGGTCTAGATTCACTTCATCAGGTCGGTGCTTATGTGTGAATTTAAGCATTTATAGGGATGTACTGTATGCATCTGTAGTAGAGAGAGAGAGAGAGAGAAGTTTGGCAGCTTGACGTGGTTTTAACTTATTTTCAGTTATATCATTTTATTGTATTTCATTAAAATTGTGTTTTTGCTCTGTTTCATTTAAATTTCTGCTCATTAAACCCCATCTTTGTTCACACACTCTTGACATTCATTGTATTTTTTCAGCATCCTTTTTGGAATTTCTATAGCAAGTTGCACCACTGATACATCAAATAGCTTTCCCATTTGCTTGTATTACACATTCACTTAAGTAGATTTTTGCAGTACACTTTATTTTAATCAACTGTCATTGTAAAGTCTAAATTACATTGATTACAATAACATTGTTGTGGCACAAGGGATATTAGTTTATTAGCTTTAGTGGTTTTAGCAGGAAAAAAAACAGGTAAAAAACTGTTTAATTCACATTACATGGCATATACTATAAATATAACAATACTTCATCTGGAAAAAAAACAATTGAAAAAATATTCATCTCTAATCAGGTCTTTTGATTATATATTAAAAATGATTTCTATTAATTTGTTGGGTGGGGCAGTGGTTTCCTCTGGCGTCATTCCATGAACACCATTTGTGTTCACTGATTTTTTTTTTTAGTAGCAGACTATAGTTACAGGAGAGTTATTTTTTTCATCTCGTTCAGTATTACACATTCTGCTCTTGATGTGTTCTTTGTCGGAGCCTCATAAGGAGAGCAGCTCAATTACTGAATTACTCATTTGTGGACAGTTTGTGTTATTGTGGATGAAGACTCAGGTCATTAGAGAGACTTTCTTGAAAAGAGCAGATTGTCAGTAACCAGATGTTGTGTGCGTTTTTATATGATCCTTTAAAACCCAAACCTCCAGTCTGTCTCTCCTGTCTCCTAATAATTCTTAGAGAAGCTCACGCATTTTTAAAACTATGAATATGAATGAGTTAGAAGGTCAGAACACCATTTTTTTTTTCTCCAGTACTTAAAGCAGAAATGCAAGCAATATCAAAAGGTTCATAAACCTTATCTTGTACTGATTTCATTGTCTCCATCTCTTATTTTCTATTCAGCTTCAGGTTTTTTTTATTTTTTACTTCAGTTAATCAGGAAAAAAAAAAAAATCACAAAACACCATTTCACAAAGAAGATGTTGGTCTATCAGAGCAAAATTTGTGAAGTTGTTTCATAAATTTATAGCTGTTTTTATTGCTATGATGAACCAGAATGGAAAACTGCAACAGATTGATGCCAAGAGGGTAAAGACAGCAATAAAAAAAAAAAAAAAAGNAAAAAAAAAAAAAAAATGACATTTTTGGAAATAACCACTTGAATTTAGCGTGACTGCTGCAGCATTGTGTTATTTGGCTGAGCTGTGATGCGATTTATTGCACTGAATGAGAACTAAGGATTTTTTTCCCCCATTAATTGCAATAAAATACATGTGGTTAGCTGAAACTGTGCTAGCAACATGGCAAGGAAGGGCTATTGGATTTCTATGCTTATTTATAGAACATAATTCATGCAAGAGGTAGTTTAAAATTACTTTAGAACGAAAAGAATCACTTAGGTTTATACTGTAAGGCATTTCAAACATGCATTTATATTTGACCTACATGAGCATTGAGTGTAAAAAGGCTGATTTGATTTAACAAAGAACCTTTTTATTCTGTGTTATTTCACTACAAATTAGCATTAGCATGTCATTTTGCATTCTGTGTGGTCGGTTCTAGATAGTGTCTTGTTCAAAATAAAAAGAGAAGTTTTTACAGCACCCAAAGAAGGTCCCACATGTTTGATATTGTTGTGAAGTGACTTATCAGAAGCCCATAAGATTACAGAAGTCATCTCAAGTTGCTTTGTGTGTTAGAGAACCACTTTAAGTTCACTTTTGTGATATATAATGTCAAGAAAAAGTGACAAAAGTATTCTGCTTAAATAATTATAAAGAAATAATAGTACTTGTTCCTGACATATTGGAACCAATAAACAAACATTTACAGGTTTTAAAACATGTACAAACATTTACAAACCTGTACAAACATTTATAGGTTTTAAAAATAAGTTAACCTTTCTGTCAGTCGCTTCTCCAAAAGCTTATTGGAGTCAGGTGTTTCAATCAGGGAAATGGACTGGAGGTGTGGTTTCTACAGGTATCCTGACTATAAAAAGGCACACAAAGTTTGTTTGCTGACAGACTCAGTTCCTCTCTGTTCATGGGAACCATGATCCAGCTAAAATAGATTTCATAAGACCTTAAATAAGAACTGTAGAAGTGCATCAATATTGAAAAGGATAAAAAAAAAAAAACATATTTCAAAAACTGAATAATCACCAATCCACAATAAGACAAATGAGCTACAAATGGAGGAATGTTTGTACTTTTGCTTCTCTTCCAAAGAGTTGGCATTCTGCAAAGATTCCCACCAAGACTACAATATGCAATGATGATGAAGGTGGAAAAGGACTCCAGGATAACTACAGAGGTCAAGTCAAAAGTTTGTTTTAAAAAAAAGAAGAAAAAAGCCACCTGAATGTCCCAGAGTACAGTTGGGATGATATTCTATGAACAGATCAGACAAAAGTTGAAGTTGTTTGGGGGAGAGAAAGGAAGTGCACCAACACCTCATTCCAGCTGTGAAGCCTGGTAAAAGGAGAACCATGGTTTGGAGTTAATTTGCTGCTTCAGGGCCTGAAAGGTTTGTGGTCACTTCCAAGGACAATGTCAGGGAGGTACAACACCTGAAACTTAATAGAAGTTTAATGATGCAAAAAGACCATGATCCAAACCACACGCCTCAATAGAATTGTTTAAAATCTGTGTTTTGGAATGGCCAAGTCACAATCTAAACTTAACCCAACAGAGATGTTGTGGTTTGAACCTGAAGAGGGTTAGTCATCCAAGAAATATTGATGAACTGAAGCAGTTTTTTTTTTGTTTTTGTTTTTTTTTTTTAAAGGAAGAATGGTCTAAAATCCCTGTAAAGTCACTGTTGTGCAAGTCTGATCAGCAGCTTTGGGAAATGTTTGAAGGTTTTTGCTGCTAAGGAAGGTTAAAACCAGATATTAAATATAATGTTCTCATACTTACCAGGCTGGAGTTTGAATGATTAAAGTATATGCTCAATAAAAGCTTTCAGAAATGTTATAGTTTGTGTCAGTAGTTCAAGCAGATTGTGTTTGTCTATTAGTGTCACTTTGTTGAAGATTAGATCACATTTGATGAGTAACTAATGCAGAAATTCAAGAAATTACAAAGGGTTCACTGACTTCTTGCCACGGAATGTTCAAGTTGTTCCCTTTGTTCAATAGCTCTGTTATGTCCTCTTTTCAGCCACTAGATGTCGCTGCCACACTTTGTCATTTCCAAGTGCTTCATAAAAAGGATGGATCCACCTACACTTAATGATCAATAAATTATGGCATTTCATCTAAAATTTCAATAACTGCCTTTCACTTTCTAGTAAGTGTCACTGAATTTATCTTTTCATTCATTTAGTTCATGTTTTATAAGTTCCTCTATAACACTGAGAGATTCTTTTCAGATTATACAAAAGAAAATAGTCAGACAATACATTTTATCTCATTAAAACCATAATATGTATAATGATAACTATATAGCCACTTATTAATGTTTATCATTCTGTAAACAATAATAAACAGAAACACATACATTTTGGTATCCCATAGCAATCATTGAATTTGACATTCACCAACCTTTACCTTAACTGAACTTATAGCTCTCCCTTGAAGTGAATGTCTCAGCCATGACTCAGCTTTGTGTAGTCATGTGTTACTATTCTTTGTGTCTCACAAGTCTGAGGCTCGTGTCTACGCCAAGTGCAACAAGGCCAGATGAGGGAAGCCATAAATTATCTCAGCTGAAAAACAATGTGTCAGGAAAAGGCTTGATCCATATTTATGAAACCTGTCTTATCTTTTACAGTTTTCTGGCAGGCGGAGAGGCGTTGGATTAGTTTGGTGCTGCATGTGAAAGCAACATTTGAGAAGATTCAAGAGCATTCACAAGTTTAGTGGACAAGTGGTGACTGAATATGATGCTCAGTTGGCTTTATTAGTTTGATGATGGTGTATTGTGCAGGTGACACATACATTTTCCAATTTATCTGCCTTTGTCCTCTATCCATCTGCACAGCCAGAGGAAATGTTTGCTGTAATGTGACATCCAGGACCATAAATTGTATTGCATTTGATTCTGAGGCAAATCTGGACTGATGCTCTGCCAGAAATGAAACATGCTCTGTTTCATCTCTTTCTTTGCCCCTCTATCACTTTCTTTAGTAAAATTTGATGTAATTTTCATTCCCATCCTTGGATATTTCCCCACAGAAATGAAGGGTTAGTGATTGCTGGTGAGATTGGAGTGGATCTAATCCTCCTCTGCTCTCAGTCATACTCCATTTCACTGCACATCTAATTTGTCACGCTGCTGATGAATACGCCACAAGTTTCATGGGAAAGAGAAGGACATAATGAATATAAATACACTGGAAGAGGAGAGAGCCAAGTGCTGTACCACACTAACCACAGTGCATTGTTCGTTTGTCCCATCAAATTGCTGACACTATGCGTGCACTGTGGCTGCATTGTTTTCCAAATCCAGAATTTAATCAAGAGGTTCAAACATTGCAAATAATGGTGGATTTGTTGCTTGCCTACAGCTTGTAGGCAGAAGCTCTGCGGTCATTTATGATCATCCACTACAGGGTCATTGTGTTTGAAAACTCCACCCCCCCAAAAAAACCCAGGGTGTGCATTCCAATAACTGAATGTTTTTATGCAGATGTATGAGGGTCTATAAGGTTTCATTTTGAAGCATAAGGTACCACGATGTATCCGATGGATCAAATGCACTGTTTCATTATCAATCTCGAAATGCAGAAACACTGGATTCAGAACAGAAGCAGATGGTATGAATTGCATCTGCATAATGATATTCTGATTTTGTCATTATTTATTTTTACTCGCACTGTGATTGTCAGGGCGATGATACACTAGGCAGCAGTCTAAGCAACAGGCAACAAAGTGAGACGCAGTCAAAAATCTGTTCAAATGTTTCCTGGCAACAAGATGTTTCACTGTGGTAAAAGCTGCAATTCTTAGGCAACTCCCCAGGCACTGATGTCCATCTAAGTTGCTTTTGAGAGTTGCAGGTTTTTCATTTCAGTCTACGGTGTGCATTGCAGTTCATGAACAGCCTCCCATAAATCCCAAACCTTCGTGTCTTAAAGTGAATTCATTGATGACTTATGAGTGCATGTCTCTTTAAAGAAGAAGATGATAGAATCTTTGTGCAAAGCTGCTGCATCACCTATCCGTGAGACTAGAGAGTGGCTGATGAGAAAGCCCTTCAGGACTCTTCTCTAAATAGGCATGAAATTATATCTCCCTCTGACTGAGATTAGCGTCCGTGGAGCCTCTTGCATTCTGCTCTCTCTCTTTTCCTCAGGCTCTCCAGCCAAACAGGCACTTTGCAGCTTCAGCTCATTTGTGCTCAAGTTTAAGAAAGTTCATTTTCATCAAGAGGTGCTTTCTACGTCCTCGATCTTACTTTGTGGGTCCTGCTGGATTTTTCACATACATCAAACACTCAGGGGATGTGGTAAGCTATGGGAATGTTATATGCTGAACTGATCAACTGTTCGTTTGAGAACACGCAATACACAAAAAAGACTGAAATATAAAATTGTTTGTGGGATAACATGAAATATAGATTGGGAGTGATTCAGGCAGTCATGGGCCAATGCAAGAGGAGGATAGATTAGTTAAAATGTCATGTTAAATTTCTGTCAGACTGTCAGAGGCCATAATGACAAGGTTTAGGGTTAGTGTTAGGGCTACGACTTCCATAACCCTATGACTTCCATAACTTCTTAGGTTTAGGGTTATGACTTTCACAAGAACAGTGTCAGTGGTCCCTATTGCATTGAGAGATGCACTGAAGATCACCTGGCCACACCTTTAGAAGTAGAAAAGAAAACCAAACACCCCTGCTAAGGGAAACACCCAACCCAGGTTTCATCATTTCATGCTGATTGAGAGGCTACATAGGCTGCCTCCCTCCATTTGTTCACGCTTTGACTCATGGATACACACAAAGAGATAACAAACATCGCTCTGCATTTTAATTTGGCGCCTTCCCTAATCTATCCATGAGCCTCTCATGCATACTTCATTTCTGAGCATGTAGAACCTGCTAGAAGTCTTTGTTCACAATTTCATCTTTCTTCTTCAAGCAAGCTTTTGAATTTCTAAGAGTTTGGAGTCAATACCATTGAAAGAAAATTTTTAGAAACTTGTGGCCAAAATTTGTTCAGTGTTTGTCATGATGGCAACCAAAGGCCTGACTTTTATTTTTCATATTGCTGAGGTAATAAGCAATCACTTCACTGGTAAGGTAAAGCAAAATGGAGAAGAAAAATGGTACAAACCCTGGACTGAAAGGCATTAATGACTGTGGTATCATTACCACATTTCCTGTAAGTTTGGGAATAGTACTGGTGGACGAAAGGAATCAAACTCCATCTGATTGCCTCAGTTTCAGGAGTTGACAGTGTTGATAATTTTATAATAAACTGAGTGATCATGATAATTTACTGATTCTGTCTTAATGTGTCTTGTTTTGGAAAAGACCATTGACAATGTGCTCGTGTATCATGTGGGGGAGGGGGCAGTTTTATATGTAACAGTTGCTGCAAGCCATTCAGTTTCGCAGAATAGCAAATGCATTAAAAATCATATGTGACCAGCAAGAGACAGGAAATTTTTCATCAGTCTCCGTTCATTAACAATACATTTTCAAATATATTGGTAGATAAACTAACATTAACAATTAAAGTCAGATAGAAGGACTTTGGGAATTGATGGAGAACAATTATTTACACTACAGTCTTGATGCCTAATTCCAATTGTTTGCCTACATCCGATTGCTGCTTACCTTTTTTACTTATAAGTGGCCCATATCCAACATTTGTTTTTTCAAGTTTAGACCTCAAACCATCTGGATGTGCAAATAAGGGGTTTAGTTTTGTCTTTCACAGTTTTGTCTTTTTCATGCGGAAAAGGTAAAATGTACGATTCATTACGTCAAGGAAATATGTATGTTTTAATGACAGCTGCATTGACAGATATCTGTTATTATCAGATTGATTTATTTCCACATATGAATGTGTCTGATGATATCAAATTCTATGTAGTTTTTTTTATTGTTTATTTGTTCACAATGCATATTCACAAAAAATCTGAGTAGGATCTCTTTTGCCTGGTGCTGCAAATGCAGAATTAGAGCATTAAAAGACTTTAAGTTGGATCTGGTGCCACCACTGATATGTACAGTATAGATGTTGGTGCAAATCTGCAAGTGAGAACGATTCTAAATGAGTGAAATGACAGCAAGCGACATATTTCATATCGTATGCCAGATTTGATAAATATTTTATTTCTGATCAGCAAAAGACACACAATTGATGCATTTGTATCTTTCATGATTTTTCAGTACAGAGGAAAAACCCAAACATATACACAGTATGGGTATATATGTACATGGGTATATTTTAAAGTGCAAGTGATTCACAAGGGTCAATCATGCGTAACATAGCATCTGTATCAGGAACTTCAGTAATCTCCTTAAATCGTCAATAACTTTAGAATCTGATAGTAAAATAACTGTCACTTGTATGAATACAAAATAAACTTTACTAGTCACTGAATCTTTTTGATTTTGTTTAAGCACAACAACATTTATCAATCTATTTCAAGTCTTGAGAGGAAAGAGTACCATGAAGTGCCAGAAGTGAAGGTTTAGTCTCAGTTTGTCCAATGAGAAGTTTTTTGACAGGAGAGACAGTTTCACAAAACTCACCATGGGTAAATTTAACAATACCATCATAGCCAGTCTATTCTTTAATTAAAATTAATCTAAAAGAAGAAACTGAAAGCCTTATTCTTTTCTCACTTTGTATTGCCTAATAGCCCTCATGGGTCATCTAACACGGGCTTGTCTCATCGCAGCAGACATTCATATACATGTACATTCTCTGAAATTACCTTTACATTTGATTTGTAGTTAAAAGGTGAGGAAACAGTCAATTTGCTCTTGCCAAATATATTTGACACAAGGAATGTTCATAGAAAATAAATATGAAAACATGGATAGACATTGAAATGTTGAGACGAATGCTGAGTTCACTGTGTCAATTGATCACAACAGCCACAGTACAGGAGCTTCTGGACAGCATCATATAGGGAAGTAACAGGTTAGCAGCAGCTATTAGGTTTTGGATTTACCAAGGGACAACAAAGATACAGACACATGTATCAATAGTACATGAAGAAGCCCTGAACCTTCAGGATGCAAAATATGCAAACTGATTTCTATTCACTGGGTAACTAAAACATGTTTCAATTGCACATGTGCTGAATGTTTCAATGCCCTTTATAGTGGTTAAGATGCAAAGTGCACATTTAACATAAAGTAGTAAGCTAGGGTATACGACAGTGTGAATATAGCTCTTAACTTCCCAGGTGATTCCTTCAGATCTGCTGTTTTTTCACACCATATGATATAAAAGAATCACAGAATAAAAGAAACACCAATGTACGAAAACCACAGAAACAGAAAGGGATATATAGGAGCAATGCCTTCATACTGGGAGTATGAGAGCATACGTGCTGTTGCTTTATTCACACAGCATCAGCTGGCACTGAATGAAATAAAGGTCAATTTGTGTGTTGTTGTGAATCCTTTATATGTGTGATTTATTGCATAGTTTGGAATTCTAGTAAAAGCTAATAATCTGACACTGAAAACTAAAACAACACATCTCATTTTCTGCTCTGTGCTTCAGTCTTAACAAATCATGACAATATGTAATTTACTTTTCCAATAAAGATTGGGTTCAATTCCTTTTCAGCTTTTTCAAAATTGGCAATCAATATAGACAGCTTGATAGTTCCACATAATTTTGTGATTAAAATCTTTACAATGCTTTGACTGTTGAATCGAATGGATTTAAAGCTAACTAAACCCAGTCCTGGTTCCAAGTTAATCCCTACATTGCGTTGTTCAGTCAAAGCAGATTCTGGCTGTGCACAAACATTTGGAATTCAGTCCCAAACAGAAGCTAGGTTGAAGTTAATTACTCCACAAAGTGACCCATCTACCAGGTACAATTAAAATAAAGGAAACACCAACATAAAGACGTATGCCACTCAGTGTCAATCTGTACTTCCACATTAATTCTGAATGATTGTCTTGGTTTCAGTTACAGTGAAACATCTCCTATACACACATATGCTAACCTGCTGACATACTGAAAAACCTCAGGCCTCTGTACCACTTAAAAGAACCTAATCAGATGTGCTAATGAAAACCTAACAAAGTAATAGAAATGTAAGAATTGACACGAAGAGTATGGGAACTTAGTAACAGCTGTGTTTAAATTACTGTACAAATTGGTAGCTTTCTCACTCTAGCTGCTCCTGCTGTTTTATATGAGTGGTTAAATCCCATTGCAATCCCAACAAAAATGCTTTAGCTAAAAACTAAGCCAAGTACGCAAAGCTTCCGGACCTTGGTCACTGGGATCTGTACAGTTTAAGTGAATGTGGAGAGTGTTAAGATCTTTAATGTTCTGGCTAACCACATGAAACCGTCTTGTTTGGGGCGCTGTCACCGTAGAAGACATCACTCTCAATAAGAAAAGACTATGGGGCGCATTTTGGCACAGAGGGCTAAAGCAGATGTCATCTCTTGTATCATTTCTAGTTTTTCTTTATTGTATAGCATCATATAGATCCAAGATTCAATACTATCCGTAACACAAGATAAACTACAAGGGCATTGATTATATTGCCATGGCTGCACAAACATAGTGGAAATCACTAAAGGAGAAAGAAATGGCAATGACAAACATAATATTTTTCTGGATCTATCTCTTGAACGGTTAAATTTATGTTTGCATGTTACTGAATTAGCATGTCTCGAGCCCTATTTGTTACTGTACAGCAATTTCTGTAACGTACCTCCTATCAAAGCATATATCCAGATCCTTATTTCAATGTGGACCAAACTGCACCACATCATATATTTACCATGGAATAAATGTGCCTGGTCTTTTTCCATTTGAAAGTATACTTCTGAAGAAATTGCCAAAAAAATATTTAAAATATCCTGCAATGTTGAGAAATCATTAAAAAAAAAAAAAAAAAANAAAAAAAAAAAAAAAAAATGCAGAGAAAGAAATTTAAGGGATGAATATCGTCATTGACATTTGATTCAAATTTACATGGCCCTCCTTTGGATTATTAATATTATCCCATGCAAGGAGAACCACCTTAACGTAATGCAGAACCAAAAAGCCTTCCCTACGGACAGACTTAATGCTGGTGTTTCCTTTACTGTGATTATACCAAATCGACGTGTAGCTTTTTGTGCATAAAACAAACGCATAACAGCTGCAATTACAACTTTTACGGGAACGGGTGTCAAAATTATTCTTGGTGTTTTGAATGTGGTCCCTTGCAACACCCACAAAGTACATCACCTGATTTGAAAGCCCAACCTTGTTCCCCTATGGCCAGCACAGAGTCATGACATGGGTCCCATTCAGTCACAGAGTGCCAGCTCACTTTTTTTCNTTTTTTTTTTTTTTTTTTTGGCGTAGAGCTCATGTTCAAATAGGAGCCATGACTGAACTGCTTTTTAAACGTCTATCAGTAAACTAACCAAAACTACAATAATGCCATAAAATAAAAAAAATTAAATAATATAGTAGGAAAATAAATATAATTCCAACAAGGCTTTTAAATAGTCACTCTCAATCTTTACACTGGAAACCAGTGTGTATGTCATGTTAATCACCTCAGAGAATGATGATCATCAGTCCATGAAGATGGCTGCTCTCAATCTCAATGGTGAATATGCTAATCAGCCAGATACACTACTGTTTCACACTCAGTTAAGTACATGGATACAGATTCCACTAAACATGGTCCCACGTATACTGTGGAGTTCAACAGTCTTATGCATGACAAGTGTCTGGAGACATGCAAAATGGACTTTTCTGATAGACAGACTTGGCCATGTCCTGGATAATCCATATGTGCAGGATAATGATTTGAAAGACATTTCAGTCAATGATCATGGCTACATCTGCCATCAGAAAAATAATTATAAGTGCTATAGCTATACACTATTTTGGTATTTCATAAATAGCATTCAGGGCAGTTTGAAGTTTTTTTGGTCAGTTGAAGGTAATCTCTCAAAGGTTTCATGAAACCTCTACAGACCTCTCTCCATAAGAGCACTCTCTTTTAGAGGGCTGGCTATGGCTGTCTCAGATAACTCAGTATACAGTACATTTAAGTATTATGTTTATGTCTGAAAATAGATATGAAACTCATTTCCACAGCTCATGCTCACAAATTGACTGAAATATTAGATACATCTAGCAATAATTCCCAATTCTAATTAATGAACTAATAAATAATTAATGATCTATCATGTTTATGTCTTTTAAGGTATGGACCACTTGTGCTCTAGAGGCATGAACCACCATGGCTCTTTTTCTTTTTCTTTTTTTTTTTTTTNTTTTTTTTTTTTTTGGCATCAAAAGCCCACTTAAGGATTCATCTCGGCTGGAGCAGGTGAGCGAGTAAACAGCATCGTGTTGCACAGATGCAACAGCCACGTGTTCAGCACTAACTGTGGGTAGATATGTTTGAAAACAGTTGATGGAAGGGGCTCCTCTCAAGCCTAAAGTGTAGGTTATACAATATAACAACAATCAAACTCTGATATCAACTTGGAACTTTATGGGCATTCCGGCATTCCCTAGAGGTGCATATTTCTGTAACTTCCAGTCTAGTGGAGGAATGGATTTTGTCACCCCTAGGGAATAGTGGAGCTTGCATTTTCATGATTTTGAAGATTGTGTGGAGTTTCTGAATCTGAATGGAAGTTAGGAGCTGTCACTGGCAGAGCGTTTTTTGCCAAAATGACTGGCAGAGTCTCTGTTTCGCAGATTAGGCTGGATCTTGTACATATGGGGACCCATGGACCAGCGCCAGCTCCCACGGCCCTCCACTCCAGTTGGGACGGCAGCAGCTGCAGCCACAGCAGTAGATGGACAGGGCTTGTTCTGCAGCAGCTGAATAAGCATGGTCATCTCTGGGCCAAGCCGTGACACCATGCTGGTTCTAACGCGGTCAACCGTGTCCTCGTCACAGTCCATCAGGCTCTGTAGCAGCTTACCATAGAACCTAAGACAACAAAGCAATGCATCATAGAGCATCTCTGTGCTAGTGGAGCATTTTAAAGCCCTGTTATTAATTTTTTGCCACTAAAGATCTATGGATTGTTGTAACATCTAATGGTTGAAAGCTTCATATGGATTTTTATATGTACTTCAAACTCCAATAATCAATTTTGGGCCAAAGAGGAGACCAACATTCAGTTTGGAGTTGTTGCAACATCCAGTAAACTTACAGCAAGATTACAAACCTTCCGGAGTCATGTTTCTATCCATCTGACAAAGCAATCAAACTTTACATCCAGCGCTCTCTCCTTTTAGCTCTGAATTGGTCTGCACCAACTCCTGAGAAAAACATCTGAATCTTTAGCTTAATAGGTGCCGGACTATCTTCCCTAAAGACTTGTTTACTTCATCTCTCATATTCTGCTGGGCACTGTGCACTGAACTTACCAGAGCTTGTTTGCTGCAAACAGATACTTGTCGTTTTATATCAGGGGTTGGTTGAAGTAACATATAAAGCAGATGGAAATATTATCCTGGAAGATGGTTTGGTTCTCTGGTAATCAAATTATGGAATAAATACCAATCTGTCAGTGGTTTACCCTAAATACGTCGGGGTTGCAGGAGCTTCTACAACATGCCACTTTTGTATAATATCTGTACCAACAGCACTTTCTGTCATTTTTTAAGTTTTAAGGAGTATTTTATTAAATACTGTACACTCGTAAGAAATATGTATCTCCGACTGAACTGTTTCTCATTGTGCTCTGAAATCAACATCAGAAGGTTTATTCTTAAACTTTGTAATGACTGATGGTTTGTTTAAAATGCAAAACTTAATGCTGCATTTTGATTAGCATTCTATTTTATTATTCATATTATTTTATTATTTATTTTTTCTTATTTTCTTTTCCTAATTGTTATAGAAATTAGTGACATGCATGTTCTGGAGAATTGCCTCGTATAAGCCCCTTGAGGGTTTTCTGCATGCATTTTCTCCATCACGTTTCCTTTTTTTAAACGTAATTTTGTATTTTTCTCTTTTATGTATGTGTAAATAAGTAAACTAAACTACAAAAAAAAAACAAAAAACATTTTTAAGTCTGTGTACAGTATAAAGAGGACCAGCTCACCTATTGGGGAAGTGACTTGGTAGCTGTGCCACTTCACCAATAGCGTCTGGATTAGATCGGGCCACAGTGCAGATATCCAGCTTGCTGTAACACTCTTCTTGGACTTCGGATATCATTCTTTGGAAGGTGGAGCAGCGGCGGATGGTGGGGAATGCCTTTGAGGTGATGCCATTTGCAATGCACTTAAGGCTCTCCTTCACAAATGCTTTACCCTGTAGAAAAACATCAGCATCAGCCTCACACATTCTTTCCAAAGACAGTTAATCCCACACAATCCCTTATTCGTACACATAAAGTGGTTGATTGATAAATTCTGAGCCAATGACGCACATCAGCTGCTTCATCTGAGCTAACTGATTGTAATTTAGTTCCAGAGGTACCTGAGGGTCTGTTAATTGTGAAGTATGAACAAACAACGCACACATCAGATGCTGCTAATCATGACTGGTGTTTTCAACTAGTTTAACAGCCAACCTATACACCTGATTTGGCCACTTTATACTTTAACCTCTTCCCAAATATAAAAAAAAAGCTTTAACTGGAACTAGTTTTGCCTTGTATTTTGGCATATCAGCTACAGAGGATTTTTTTTGGACAGCAAAAGTAAGGTAATCTGTGATAAAAAGTCTTTGCAGCATTGTTGGTAGAAGTGTGTTGAATGCCATATGTAAAGTCTGCACAATGAGTTAAAAATAACTATACCTGAGTGTCAAATTTAGCAGCACTGTATAGGAAGGACTTGCAGATGTCATGCATGCCATCTGTGTCACAAGTTGAGTTTTCCAGGCAGGCGAAGGCTCCGCAGCCAACTTGGAGGGCACTGTTGAGACAGCGTGCCACATCTGCTGTGGGCACAGAGAATGGACCATCAGCAGGGAAGCCAATAGAGGCTTCACTGGGAATCACTGGACATATTCTCAGCTCATTACACAACTGTTGCCAGGGTTTCACTAAAATATGAGACGATCAAAAGATGCAACCACTCGTGGTAAATAGTGACTTGGCTAGAGGTTGGACACTTCACAACTGTGCGAGCCTAAGACACAATTTGGCATACTGCACTTTTCTTCTCTTGGCAAGGGCCTATATGCTACCGTTTGGTTCTTTTCAGCAGAGCTTGGATGAACAGCACCAGAAATACCAAAGAGTTTCCTGAAAATAGTTGGCATGCCTGTAGAAACAAACATACATTTGTACAATTCACACACACACACACACACACACACACACACACACACACACACACACAGCAACCAAACTCTGTCTTCAATTTTCTTACATAAGCCTGAATGGAGCACACTGCCTACAATGAGGAGTCAAGCCAGTGAAACAACCAGAACTGATCATATGCACATAACGAAATACATGTTCACAAAATGCTGCCATATTTATCTCAGGAGCATCACATGACTAGAATGGTTATTAGGCTGATTAACCCACTCATAACCAAGATCCTCTACATGCACGTTTGAAAACCTATGAAAAAAAAATATTCAGTCAGTCTGCCAGAAACTTAAATTTGCCATAAAGGATGGAACATTAAATCCATGCAATAACTTGAAATTTTATACCTAATCTGTAAATCAATGTATCCAAATAGCTGGCTTTCCTCATTCTTCATCAAGGAATCCACTGTGATGGCAACCAGCCTGACTCAAATCCTGTATAATAACCATTAACAAATGTCACCAAGAGTCTAAGCCTGTTGGCAGACTTCAAATCTGGGGGCCCCATGTTGACCTGCACAGTGAGATAGAGTCTGCCTGCCATCGTGGACACAAGATTGTTCTTCAAATACAGAATGAGCTGCAAATCTTATGATGATGAAGCAATTCTGGCAGAATTGCTTCAGCTTTCCTGTTACCCACTGCCTTTTATGACTGGAGCTTATTGCGCTATAAGGAAAGTCTGCTTTTGAAATATGCCAAACAGATTTATGATTTGCTGTGAGGGATTTGACTCAGTGGAATTTGATGGAGAATGATTTTTTTTTTTTTTTTTTAANTTTTTTTTTTTTTTTTTTAACTAATGGGGTTGCATCTATCCGTCCAAAGGCACAGCCCCGGTGACAAACCGTACACCAGTGCACCTTTTTTCTGACAGTGGTGGTAAAAGGTACAGCGGTAGCCCACTTCTTTTTATAACAATGTACTTGTAGGCGATTTGGAGCTTATTTCCAAGTCCACTATAGACAGAAATGCTTAATTTTGGGATCTATGCAGCAGCCAAAGCGTGAGAGAGAGACTATGAGCATGACACAGCCTGCGCTCTCAGGTGTCAGCACCAAGCTCCATGCTCATCTGTTGCCGGCAGGACACCGGCAAAATCACAGCGTTAATCCTGCAGCTTTCCCCGTGAATCAAGGCGTTCATTTAGACAGAAAAAGGCTGCATAGGCCAAGAAATAACGAGGGAAAAAAAATCCCCACAGAGTAATCGAGCAAGGTAAAGCTGTGGATTCGTTGAAGGAACGGAGCGTAAAATTAAGCAGTGCATTCAAAGACGTGCAGATGGAAAGCGCGTTACTTACAAGGGCTATTGGCAGAAAAGCGTGTTCTCCTGGGCGAATAGGACTCGTTCTGATCCAGTTCATATGTAGATGCGTTCAGCACCATCAGGAGAAAAAGTCCGGTCCTCAAAGGCATCGTCCTCTCAACACAGATAATAGAACTAAATGTAAAGAAACGTCCCCTGGCTGGTGTATGAGTCCTACAAATAAAACGCTCCAAAGCTTCTGTTAGGCTGGGATAGAATAAATGAAGGCTAGTGCAAGTAGGCTGCCTGCGATTTCTCTACATTGGACTCCTCACTGTCCTTTTGACTTGCATGACAGATAGCACCGATGTCAAGTCTGCACGGGTTTATATGGAAGCGCTGAACATTACGAGTTCAGCGTGTGGACCAATCACAACCCAGGATTCAAGACCGTGGTCCTGGTCTTTCCACTACTAATTGACAAAAAAAAAAAAAAAAAAAAAAAAAAAAATTAACAATCTTGGAGATCAGCATCAAGGTTAGGCTTTATTTAAGCAATGGTTCTTGACACAGTCACTAGGTTATAATATTTCAGTATTTGACATAAAGAGATTACAGACATTTTCATTCAACCTGTCACTTCATCTTCAGCTTAATAAATGAAATAAATTCACCCTGATAGCCTATTGCCTCTATTGATCCCTGATTGGGATGATCAGTGATACAAGATGTGTCAATGATGAGCCCTGCGATAAAGCTTCTGTCTTTGAAATTGAGTTCAGATGTTGATACATTAGGTGCATAATTAGAATTCACACAGATTTATTTTTTACTGTTTCTAACTGTCCACTTTATCAATATCTTTTGTCTCTGACCAACATCAACAAATGCAAAGCACATCTCTGCACTAACCAATGTGTATTTAACTAACCTGTCAAATGTGGTTTGCACTTTAATGCCTTTGTCCAAATATCAACCTAGATTATTCAAATGACATGTCTTTTTATCACTCTGGCATTTTCCTGAACCATGCTTCATAATGAGGCCATTGTTGATTTAACTTATGGAATCGACTTAACATTGAGATAAACTGCTGGTGTTATTGATATAAAGTGTGTTATGTCAGTGTTATTCTCTACTTCCGTGAGTGTTGTTCTCTACTTCCCACACTGTGAAATGTTGGCATGGAGTGCACAAAGTTGCAGCTGCACGTGCCGGGATACAGAGGATATGTGTAGGACTCTAAGCTATCATTTATCATTGGAGGTGTAACTCTCAACCATTGTGTACATAATCAGCAAAAGCTTCAAATAGTGAGGGATTAAAGCAAATATTTAGCATGGAATACACAGTATTTCTGAAAAATTACCTGAAAATCACTCTGCTCTGTTCTGATTTTTAACCCTAAATTTTTCCCAGACCATTGTCAAGAGTAAGGCATGATGTCAAGCTGTTGGCATCTGGTAATCCAAACATGGCAATACACTCCCTGGGTCCATGCCAGCAGCCCCAATGGGAAAAATATAATATGAATATAACAGCATAATGAATGAGCCATTCTCTCCTGTCAAAGTCAGATATTATCAGCATGTTAGACAGTTCTTAAAAGAGATTAGTGTGGATATTATGATGATAGTGTGATTTGGTAGAATACATCATGCTTGAACATTTACGATTCTCTTCAAAAGACCAAGGAACCATAGTTTGAGCACATCTATAGTTTTATTATAAATTAGACATATTTCACAATGAATTGGAAATATACTACTAGGTACAGCCATGACCTCAGATTCCCAAATCTCTTTTTGTACAGTAAAGGAGTATTGAGAGTCATGACTGGGTCTCCATGTCATAAATTAGATATGGAAAACAATACCTAAAAAAAAAAAAAAAAAAAAAAAAAAAAAGAATAGCAGTCTATTTCGTTATTGGATATGTCAGCATTTAAACAAACTGGAGAAAACAGCAATTTAAGATTTGAGTCATGATTTGCATGAATATGGTGCTGCTCTTGCATTTATTTCTTTCCTATTGCTTTCAATCAGTGGTGGAGCTACAGTGTGTCTGAGCTGAAACTGAATACGTGAAATGGAGAGTTTATTTATGAGTCTGGACGTCAGTCTCGTCCTTGTTAGCAGATCGCTGCAGACACTTCCTTTGGGAACGCAGCCACACCACAAACACATATGAGAAGACCACTTGTATGTCCTCTGGGTAAAGGATAATGAATTCCTTTGTCAAGCAGAAGAAGGTGATTCACCTTGTTTTCAGAAATGTAACAGACAGCATTGGCATGGTGCTGAGATAGAGGGCAGAGTTCACTGAAAGGACAAACCTGAATCAACATACAGTATAACGGCCTGCTGCAGCATGAGGGTGTTGCATTCATTTACATTGAGCTGGATGAACTGATTTTCTGAGAAGAGGTCACTTTTCATCTTAGCTGAATTTTGCCCCGAGCTTATAACTGTTTGCCTGACATCAACTTCCCATATAATTATGAGATTATCAGCTTGCTCATTTTGAGCTAAATTTGAAATTAGTTTAATGAATGGGAGGTTGATCTTTTATCAGCCACCCCGAAAGTAATCACAAATACCGTTAGTGTCTTCTGCACACATCTTTTTGAATAGGCATCTAATTTTTAGAAAAATATATAGCACTTCTGAAATGCCTTTTGAAGGACTGTGCTACTCTACCTGTGTCCACAAGAGGGACTTTGGTTGAGGTAATCAAGCCAAACTTTCTAACACTAATGTTTTCTGGAGGAAGAGGGTTACCATTTAGACAAAAAAAAAAAAAAAAAAAAAAAAAAAAAAAGATAACTTATTTATTATGAATTTTGACATGTGGATACATATGAATTTATGATTCACATGTAAAAATCAATCAATAGTGTTATTCTTAATAAATTCAATATGTGACATAAGCATAGAAGATAATGCATTTTTCTTTCTGGTGGCTGTCCGAGGGAACTTATTTATATTTTGTGCAATTTTTCTAAAACTGAGGGACCTTTGAGAGTTATTTTCCAAACCTGAAGAAAAGAATG
This sequence comes from Lucifuga dentata, assembly GCA_014773175.1. Lineage (NCBI taxonomy): Eukaryota > Metazoa > Chordata > Actinopteri > Ophidiiformes > Bythitidae > Lucifuga > Lucifuga dentata. The sequence continues at coordinate 70,159 of VXCM01000269.1, forward strand.
AGACAACTTTTTTTTAAATATAACAATATAGAGCAAACAGCACCTATGAAGATCTTAAGCCTTTGAGTAATCTCAATACATGTAAATAAAAAAAGAAAACACTGAAAAACCCTTTAAAATTGCTTCTTTAGATGAAATTATCCAGTATAAGTGTGTAATTATTGCAACAATGGCCATAATTTGTGTTGTCAGAGGAAAATCTATTAAAGCATCATAACTGTCATTCAAAATCAACAGATGCAGAGCAACCAAACTGAGATTTGGTTTCTGTTGGCCAAACAGCAAAATCTACAGTATTTATTGTAGTAAGTGTTATTCAAAACAATGCTCAGAAATGCTATAACCAGCAGACTTTAATAACATGTAGAGCTCTTGCTTTGTATATTTACACCCTGCAGCAGTGATGAATTCTAATTTATACTCAACATCCTATGAATATCAATTCTTTATTGAGTGTGAAGTTAAATTTTTCTTCAGTAGTATCCAGATATCAGCATGTTTTAAACGTAACATAAAAACTCAGGGGATCTGCATTCCTCAATATATATCCAACATGAGCAGCATAACAGGACTATACATCTGGAGTTTGGAATGAAAACACACTGCACAACCACAAAGCCTGAAACATTATGACCCAAACATTACATAGAAAATTATTGCATAACAGCTACATGTGTTTGCAAATTTTCCAAGTGCTGACGTAAGGTGTGAACTGTAGATCTTACTCGTATCGCTGCACTGTAAAGGACAAAAGACTCAGGGAAATGTAGGAAAATGTGATCACCATGTTTGCACAATGTGGGCAGCCCAAGTCATGTTTTAACTTTTTATGATCTCACTTTAGTACTATATAATCTTTATCTGTGTGTAAATATATTTCTAACGTGGAGGCAGTTTTCATACCCTAGTAATTCTAGCTTTATTTCAACATAAAGAATGCAATAACTTATTTCATAATCGACTGTAAGAATAAACTTATCCAGAGAGTTTACAGGAATTCATGGCTAAATACCTGATAAGGCTGGTATGAATGTACTGTACACCAACAATATATTCTTTATTACTATATTCTCAGTACCATCTGTATTACTTCACACCAAACCTTAAACATATAAATACAGATCCTCTTTACTTATATGCAAAGACATTTACACTAAAGTCACCTTAAGTTAAAGGCTCTACAGACAGTATTTTTAAAGCTCCATACTGGTGGTTTTTCATGTTTGAGCTCAATAAATATTATTAAATACCCACATACATGTTATGTTACTGCCAAGACATAAAACCGTATTATCGTTTTCATCTTATTTTGCTAAACCCCCTAATCTTTCAAAATCAAATGTTCAGGTGATACATGCACCTTAAAATTCAATGTTTCGCTTGCTAACATGAACGTCTGAAGGTAGAAGGACAGTCATTTTGATTTCTCTCGTACAAGCAATTTTAAGCATGTTTCAGGTCTCTACAAGTTAGGTTTTTTTATAGTGTATTGGAAAGAAGTGAAACCAACGGCAGTCTTGAAGGTGGGAAAAGCAATTCTAACATTTATTGCTCAGCAGTATGTTTTGCAAAATGGTTGACAGTAAGGCAACACGTACTGTAGTATTTATAGGGCGTAAGCATGCAAAATCAACAGGTATAGTCATGTTTAGCTGTCACACCTAATAGTTGTCAGTTCTTGCTCTTAAAAAAACTCAAACAATACAGTAAACTACAATGAAAGTAATAGCATTCAACTACATTGAATGGGGACTGCTCCCCAAAGGTGATTTGTTAGTAGCATACATACAATAACTATCATCCTGAAATCATATCAATCATACTATAAAAAGTCAGAGAATGAAGGAACAAGATAGCAAAGAGACATCTCTGAACCAGCATTTGTTATCATATTATCATTTAGTTATCATCATCATTATCATCATCATCTTCATCAAGATGGCAGCCTTTTTTCCCTGAGTTCAGGAGGCTGTGGGAATTTATTGCAATCCTAAATCCACAATCCTTTATCTAATTTACAAACTGATTTAAAATTTAAAAGTTGATGACTTGATGTTAGTTTTTTTTTTTATATCATTATTATTAAGATGACTTGTCTTGACCCACATATTCAACTGAATAGTCTCTCTTGCCTTACTTTGCCTTGTATTGGTGATGTGTGCACAAAAATAAGACAGTAACCTAAGAGTAGATAAAAATACACAGATAAGTATAGGATGAATCGGCTGACATGAATGCATTCTCATTTTTCTACTGTCACCATGAGAATGAATCTCAAACTGCTGCAGATCCTTTATTCTGATTAATGAATCTTCTGAATCTTCTTTCATAGAGATCTTGAGCTCTCTTCTTACTGAGGAGCATTCACAATTTCAGCATGTTCTCTCCCTGCAGCATCAGGAAAGAGGAATGAGCCCTGAAACTGAAGTTCAACTTGAGAGTGGCAGGTGTCCTTGAGCAAAATACTGAATCTCAGCTCCCAGCTCCAGTGTTGTTGATTTGTAGCTGACGCTGAACTTTAACCTGCCTATGATGCATTAGAAATGACTAATTGCTTCTTAGACTGTGAAAACAATAACCAAACAAACCAAAAATATTCTTTTGTTGACCATCTGCTAAGATAAGACACTTCACAAGAAAAATAAAGCGCTTTTGGTACGATATGTCTTTGTGTGGCATTTTGCCCCAGTTTTCTGTTGCAGGCAGCTAAACCTGATTGAAAACACTTTTTATTGGAATGTATTTGAAGTGAGATGGCAGAAATCAGCCATGCAGTTGGAAATACATTTGAAATGCATTAATTTACCAGACCCACACTATTTCCCAAAGGGCAAAGCCCCTCACAGAGCTCAAAGAGACTAAACAACTGAATAACATCATTCCCAGAGCATCTGAGACTTGATCTCTACTTATAATGCAGAATAAAGTGTCACTGATTCAATCTTTATGTAAATATTAATGTCATTAGGTGATCATAATGCAATTTAAAATCAAGATATTTTTCAAATGAAACTACTATTATTCCCTGTCTCCATAACACCATTAAAATTTAAGCTACTGTATAACTGACTGGGATTTATTTATAATAAACAGAAAAATGGAAGAAAATAAAACTTCATCAACAGAAAATTCTAAAATAATTATGCTACAAAATTTATATATATATATATATATATATATACTGTTTGATATTGGATCTCTGGGNTAAAATAATTATGCTACAAAATTTATATATATATATATATATATATACTGTTTGATATTGGATCTCTGGGAAATACAGAACAAAAAGTCTGCAACATTTACAACATTTAAAAAAGCATGAAAGACACAAGTTGGAGGGTTATCATTTTAACTGCATATTCTTTAAGTCAATTTTTTTTTTTTTTTTTTTTTTCAAATCCAGTGTCATCTTACCTAAATTCAACATCTAATGTTTGTGATGGGGCAATTTGTAAATGCCACAAAATGCCAAATTTACTATAGAAAACATCAAACATAACCATCCATCCATCCATTCTCAATACCCGCTTATCCTGTGCAGGGTTGCAGTGGTCAGTGGGCGAGAAGCAGGGTACACCCTGGACAGGTCACTAGTCCATCAGAGGGGTGTCACATATAGACACATAATCTCATTTACGCTCACAAGCACACCTACAGGAGAAAACCAGAGCACCTGGAGGAAAACCACACAGACATGGGGAAAACATGCAAACTTCACACAGAAAGGCCCCAGTTGGATTCAAACCCATGACCTTCTTGTTGTGAAGCAGCAGTGCTAACCACCAACCACCTGGCTCATAATCTAGGTGTCATTCTTGTTTGCTCCAGTATTTCAGAATATGGAGACAACCTGGTTAAAACAAAACAAAACAAAAAAAAAAAAAAAAAAAAAAAAAAGGATAAAGGTTCAATAAAGCCTAAAATACATATCATACAATGATTTTCTGGTTTGAATTAGGTGTAATTTGCCTTGATATCCCATTGCTAAACCACATTAACACTTCTACACACACACACACACACACACACACACACACACACACACACACACACACACACGCAAGCATTAGCCAAACACACTGTGAAATACCTTCGGAGGAGTAAGTCTGTATGCAGGCAGTAGTGCCTAGGCCATGTTCCCCTTCACCCAGCCATCTGGTTTCAGTTCAGACCCATCTGGATCTGTTTCTAGCCCAGGCATCTCAGGAATACATTTTGGAGGGGTGCCCACATCCGTTCACACAGACAAGTGTTTTCAATTACTCAATTTTAAATGTCTCTGAAACCCCAGCGATTGAGCTTTTTTTTTCTTTCTTTGTTTTTCTTTTTTTTTTTTTTTTTTTTTNTTTTTTTTTTTTTTTTTTTGTTAGGCAGCCCGTGGTGGTAAACACTACTTTAAAAAGAGCTGCTTCAAAGAGAGATGGCTGACCAATTCATAAGACGCTGACTGAGTTACACCTTGATGATTGGGAGTAGCATGTCAGCACTTAGCTTGGCAAGCTGAAGTTCAACCACAGCTCATATACGCCTTACTATAGCTCATGGCACATGTTTGTGTGGTGATTTCAGTGCACTGGTTGAACCACCACAAATATTCTTTCAGTCAATATGAAGATAGCTGACAGATGAGAACCATGCAAAGAGCTCACCTTGTAACTGACAGGGTTAGTCCAGAAGTTTCCACACCAAAAGGCATGAATTAGCTTGATGTTTGGTTGAGGTTTGAGCCATCAAAGACGTAAGAATTTTTTAGTCTATGAACCTCTTTTAAATCTATATGGCTCTTCTGTTCAAACTGACTAATATTGATGCATTCCTGATGTGTAGCACACATCAATTATCCATTCATCCATTTTCTGAGTCTTATCCAGATCCAAGTCACTGGGACAGCAACCTCAACAGGCTTAGTCTAGATGTCCTTCAGCTCACCCATATCTTCAAGCTCTTCCTGTGAGATCCCAAGGTGTTCCCAGGCAAGATGGGATACAATATCCCTCCAGTATGATTTGGGTCTGTCCCCGGGATCTCCTCCCAATTGGACATGCCAGGAATACCTCCAACAGGAGGCAACCTGATCAGATACTTGAACTCATCTGGTTCAGAGTTTCAGAGTCATTGAGTTTTGCAGTCTGAAGCTGAGCCTAGACACCCTACAATGGAAAATAATATTAGTCAGCTACATCAATGTGTTGCACCAATCAGCCCATTCATCCCACCCTCCATGTTAGCCTCACTGTGAGCAAGACACATGAGGCAGCAAATCACTTCCAAACTGGACAGGAACAATCATGCTAAGGTTTTGCACTTGGAGTCACTAGCCTCCATCCCATTCACTTCACCGCTTGGCCCTAACATACTGGAGGTCACTGGGTGATGAAGCCAGGACTACAACATCATCAGCCATGCTTCCCTCCTTTACCTGCAACTTTATGTCCATGAAAATCACAGCACCATCAGTGACTTGATCTAACCTTGACAACAACCAACACCCAGGATGTATGTGCCAATCCATAAGTACATTCCCAGACCTTCCACAGCTTCTCAGTGCAAGTCTCATCCAAGCCTGAAGCCTCACCACTGCAGATCATTTTAACTACCACAGACTTCAATTGTGCAGATGGGAAAAGTCTTTCCCTGAGCCCAAAGCTCTTCATTCTCCACGGACAGGTGGGGTTCAAGAGTTCCACAGCCATAACCCCAGTCAAGGTCCATTTTCTATGGCCTCCCTGAACTCCTCCAACAACAACTTTTGGCTTCTGTGACAGTCCTTCAGCCTGATACCTGTCTACTGAGTCCAGTGGCCTAACCAAGCTGAAAGGCCTATGTCTGCAGCTTAACAGCTTCCTGCACTGCTGTGTGGGGTCCTGAGTAATCACCATGACAAACACTAACATCTTTTTGGCCACAGCTGTGATTGTCAACCAGGTGGTAATCAGCTGACAGCTCTGCTCCTCTCTTCACCCAAATGTCCAAAACATACAGCCACAGATCCCATGATTTGACAAGCCTGTTGTGCGTTTTTTGTTTTTTTTTTTAAACAATATAAACTGATAAGACAATAGGTTAATGGGGAAAAGGTAATGTGTAGCAAAGGTTACAATTTTTGTGCAACTTAGTCAGCTGCATATTTCATTTTGATATTCTATCATTAACAGAGAATTTTCCCGTTTCTGGAAGAATTTCTGTGTGTCACGTCCGCATACTGATGGATTCTGCTGTGTCAGAGTGTAACTGAATCTATTTTAAATTGGGACCAACAGCACATTTTAATGACTTCTGTAACTAAACCAGTGCAGACCTTGCACAGGATACCCCATGGGCATGTACCCGTAGAGCTCGAGTATTTCACATGAGTGTGTGATAAGGTCTATGGTGTAGCACTTATACATTCTCACAGGCAGTGACAGTTAATCCAAAGGAAATACTGCTGCTTTTTTCAATTTGCATGCTAATACCATTCCTGATTTAATCTACTATGAGCTGCACAGTGGTAGCCCTCATATATGTTCCCTCTCAGGCATCTTTTCCCCATCTATCGCGTCTATCTTGCATTAATACTGCACCAGCTCACTGCGTCCTTCTCTCTGTCAAATAATATAACACTGAGCTATCTTCGTAACATTATCACATTCTGTCTCTTAATAAAGAAAAATTCAAAAGTGAAAATTGAACATCATTTGTATCCCAAATAATTTACCCTCAAGATGGAAGCCTTTTCTGCACACAGCATATTTCAAAACTAAACAATACGCAGGTAGACAAATGTGCCTCAATGCTATTGAGCAGGGCAGCAGACTTCCACCTTCTACCATACACTGAGTAGCAGCTGTGGTGGACATTGTACTAGGTATGACTGTGTATGAAAGTTGGAAATGTAAGTGTGTGACTGAAAAAGTAAAGAAAATCCTCAAAATCCCCACATGCAGCGGCAAGCTGTAATTCTCATCATTAGACTAAGTCCCAAGCTGACAAATCTCTTTTAAAGACAGTTTTTTTTTCTTGAAATTTGGAGGGTCGTTGTGGTTGTGATTATTGATGCTGGAGTCTTGTGGCATTCTCTGCGTCTATCTGTAATCTTTAATCAGACTTATGTACATAGCACTCCATCATAGACCCTTCAGCATCGCTCAGACAATGTTGACATGGTAATTGAATCTGAGTATGGCTTATGATGGGAACATAAGCCAGATGCCAGGATGTTTATGGCGTTGTTGCTTTGTGGGGAGCAGTGTACACAGGCCCTGTCTGTCACTGCCAGCACATTTTCCATGCTCCATGACTTCCTTTTGGTCACAGATCTCACGTAACGTATAGTGATGAAACCGGTGTAAGCAGTGAAATGCCTCATCTTCTTCTTTTCCTTTTGGCTTTCCCTTCAGGGGTCACCACAGCGAATCATCTGCCTCCATCTAACCCTATCCTCTGCCTCCTCTTCTCTCACATGAAATGCCTCATGTACTGTATATTAATTAATGCACGATGTCAGATGCTGTTAAAAAAAAACAAAAAAAAAAAAAAATTGTTACTATTGTACTCTATCTTTTTAAACCTGATTTATGTTAACAAATAAGGCACATAGCCTGTTATCTCATTTACTGTGATGTTATTATCTAGTATACAAGAATTGATTGATAAATTCTGAGCCAGACACAAGGGCTGAAATATTTTTGGTGGAATTTATATAATTCCTTTGGTGTTTTTGCTAATTAATTGCATTCATTTGTGCTAAGTGATTATAACTATGAAGTTCCAGAGGTACTGAAGGTGCTGAGTTGTATAAGACAGACAAACTAAGTGAAGGTGATTATGGCTACTAGCCACAACTGTGACTTTGAACTAGTTCAGCTTCCACCCATCTCACCTGATTTGGCCCCTTCAGGCTTTTCCTTCTTGGTTTGGCTTCTACAGGACTTCTGTAAAACTCCCTCCAGCATCTTTGGCAGATGTGCGTAACAATCAACCCTTGTAATGGGTTCAATTAGACCATAACAACCAGGATACTCTGATACTAAACAGATCATCAGTAAAAGACAAAACAACAAAGCACTTGACAAATCACTTAGTACACAAGTAGTCAACATCACACACAGAGGAACATCCACCACCAGAACCGGAAGTGACCGGTTGTGAACCTAGTGCACATGAATCTGCAGGGCGGCCTCCTCTGCACTCATTTGTTTATTAGCTGTTGCCTTTAGCGATTCTCTTTGTTGTATTTCCTTATGTAGCTTGTGTGAGCTAAATATGTAGGTTCATTTTCTCAATGCTCAATTAAGATTGATGACATGGAGTATGCACTGAGAATTTGATAATTACAAAAGAACATTCATTCATTCGTTTGCAGCATAGTATTTGATCAAGCCCTGTAAAACACTTCAGACTCTCGACCTGCCTGTACAAAGCAAAAAAGCAAGAAGTGTTATTTTGTCTCGATACAAGCCACAGCCCACTAGTTTCATGGCAGACACCCTAACCACACAACCACTGAGATGGATAATGGAGAAAGCAATAGGATTTGTAGTAAAATTGCTGTGCGTCTTCACTGAAACACAGCCTCCATGTCTTCCAGAGCCTCAGCAACTTGGCTGATCGCTGTGAGTGAACGCAGATGGGAAAGATGCCCAGCAGTGGAAAACGGGGAATAAACTAGCATAATGAAAGCATCATGGCACAGTGAAAAGCCGGTCCAAGCCATCAGCGAGAAGACCCCGGGGGTAGGAAGATGGGCTGGTGTGCGTGCTGGGGGCTGGAAGCTTGCCTANGAGAAGACCCCGGGGGTAGGAAGATGGGCTGGTGTGCGTGCTGGGGGCTGGAAGCTTGCCTAGATCCAGGAGCTCTGCTGGCCCTCTGTGGGTCATGGCAGGCCTCTCCCTCACCAAACAGCTCCTCCTGTGAGCAGACTGAAAGCTGATATGCCATCTTACAGGTTCAGCCCTGAGCTACTAAATACCATATCAGGAAAATTAAATGCTTAGTTGATAATGGCAGCGCAATGGCAGCCCAAGTTCGTCTTTTACAGATGGATTTGCATCTGCATTTGACGCCATTGACAGGGAGGAGGAGGAGGAGGAGGAGGAGGAACTCAGAAGACTCGTGCTTTTGATCAAATCTAGTGCATGTATGTTGGAATATGGAAGTTACCACCTAGAGTTACATGACAGAAGTGTAAGATCAGCTGTTAAGTAAAGAAAATCAAATAAGAGATATATTTCCCAGCTGTTTGAAGTTATGTGAAATTAGAGATGATGCTTTTCAGGCATGTGCTGCAATTCATGTTTGAGTTGGAAGTTTTACTTTCACCTTTATTAACTATTTTGTGACTCATTTCAAGATCCACATCATCTATTCAATGTAGATGGACTTACATAGAGAGCATACACAACTGATATGTCTAGAAATTCTTGAATTTTATGATACCTGTGGTAATTACAACTAAAATTGTAACATCAATTAGCATGTACACAAAAAGGTGAGGATTTACTATTTGTGCAAATGTAATAAACCATTGTAGATAACCAAAAAAATTGTTTTTATCTAACAATCTATTCTGCTTGGCTCAGTTCACTCATAAATTTTTCATTAAGGTTATATAATTTCCATTCACAGTCCTTAACAAAGATCTTATTCAGTGGAAAAGGAAAAGGATCTCACATCTATTAGTTCCAGTCAACAGCCTTTTAATTCAGTATACTTGGTTTAAAGTTTAAAGTTCCCTCTTCTCATCAACTTTCATTCCTGTGACTATAAATAAAGTCTGTCAATAGGAGCCATTATTCCCTCTCCACTTGCGAGAGCAAGCTTCATGATTAAGTTATCTTCTCCAAGGCTCTGGGGTACAATGCTACCTATTCACTGCTGCTGTTCTGTCACTTTGACAGATATCCTGCTCTTCAACCGGGCCCAACATCCATTTACCCTTTGTAAGTGTTTTATCTGTTCTATAAATCACAGGGCTAAATGGTTTAACCTGAAATTCAAGCTACAAACTGTAGACACAGTAGATTCATATTGTAAAGGCCCTAAATATTCCCAGGAAATGTAAAACTCTCATCACCACATACATATTAATTCAAAACTCATTCATGCAATTTTGAACTTATTTGTGTATACTTTTAATTCATACAGTGATGGATACCAACCAAAGCCTCAGTTTTGTAATTTGTGGTTTAGTGGCTATTTTCTCTATATTCCACATTCTAATGCCACCTTGACTAAGATGATTGTGGTTTTGATTCATGCTCTATGTAAATAACTCCAGCTTTCTTATGAGTCCTATTCATTAACCACTTCCAAACCCAGTTGAAAAGGCTTTATTAAAAAAGTTCAATATAATCCTCACTCTTTTAAAATTAAAATAACTAAATAAATAAATAAATAAAAATAAAATCACAGTCTGGTCCTCCATCAACACACTAAGCCAATTTTACATGGTCAAAAACTTATTCTGATCCACATTTAGTTTCTCTTGCCTTTTCTAGCACCGAGTTGTAGTTTGCATGTTGTAAAGTTTTACAGCACTGCTACATGTAGCAAATAATGGAAATAATAAGGAAAAATAGTCAATAACAAATATGGCAAACAAAGTATTTTAGACACAATTCACTATTTATACTATATTGAAAACTTATAATGGAAACCAAATCATATCATAACATAAATATTTTATTAGCAAAGGCATTTCTTGGTTAGTTGTTACATGTGATATGTAGTATTGTATCAAAGACACACAGTGGAAGTCCTGTTTCACATAACATCTGTTAAACTAATAGAAGAGGAAGAAATCATGAAGATTGCTTGGCATTAATGGGTAACAAAGAGAAAGTGTTAATCCAAAAAGCAACAGTCTGAACCTCTGCAACAGCCAACACTGTGTTCATCGACAGCACATCCTGTCAAACTGTTCTTCAGTATTCATTCTTTGTAAGTCACTTTATGTAAGAGTGATTTGATGGCAATAGTTGCTCTGTTAAGCAGCTGTGGAAAGTATAGGGACTTTTCCTCAGTCTATTCAATGTCACATCTACTGACAGAAAGCCTGTTTACAACTTCCAAATATATCCACCTGCATGTCTGTACAACCTGCAAAGATGGTGAAGTTGCCATGCAATTTCCACTGATCTATCAAGACCAGCATCAAATAGTGAGAGTCAGGGACATGCAAACAAGGCAAGGCTGGGTCAAAGCCTTTCTGCTTTGTCGCTATTAGCAGGAGGACGGATATCACGGGTGATATGCAGCACAAATAGGAGATAATGAAGATAAATTAAAAGGTGACATAAAATGAAGGAGTACATACATGAAAGACAAGCTCAGTTATTTTTCTCTTATCTTTCATCTCTCCCAAAACAGATACTCCTAAATTAGATTGACACCCATGGTGGAAGCTGCATTATACTGTATTATTTTCCAATGTATCATCGTGATGCATATTTTCAACACAGGGGTCATTACATCTTGATTCATAATAAAACATAAGTTCATTCCAGCTAAGAATTTTTGGCTCAGGAACATTCCAGGGAGGCTTTCCAGGCTGCTGGTATGGTTCAAGTCAACGTTCAAGGTTTCATGGGAATGTTTTCTGTAGAACATTTGGTAAGACAATATTTCCAGATGGTTCCAACTCTAGAAGGCTTCCTAGACTGTTTTCAGAGAAACCTCTCAGAACCATATCTTCAATCAGTGGTACTGTTCAAGATCTGCTAAAAACAGGTTCCCTGGAAAACCTTCAGGGAACATTTCCAGGACATTCTGTAGAGGTTCAACCTTCAGCTTGATGATAATTGCACAATCATAAGAGATTGTTACATAAAAAATGTGTGGGAATGTTCCTGGAACCAACAAACGTTCTTTAGTGGTTATTAAATGGTACTATTGTACAAAATTGGAACCCTTAGGGAGCATTACAGGGATGCTGGCTGTTTGTTGCAATATCTCTGTGTTAAGCATCTTAGAGTTAGAGTTCAAGGAGTAAAAGCAGGTATTTAAATATACAGTAAGGTGAAAAATGGGTTCTAATGTATCTCTGTCTTGTGTTACAGTAATGTACGATGTTGAAAGGTCAGGGCAAGGACACGAGGAAATAAAACACAGTAGTTATTAGTGTTTAGAGATTGATCATCTTTCAGTTGATGGTTACTTGGATGTGCCATGTCCACTATGCGCTTGTTCATCCAGTTAAAACATGAGTACAGTGGCTTTGGCATACATTTGCAAAATCTTCCGGTATTTATGGTAGACCTGTTTTGGAAATTTCAAAACCAGTTTACTCCTTACTGTCCAGAACCATTACATTTAGAAGAAAGCCTTGCTGAAGGTATTTTCTTGCATGGCTGGTGTATATGTGTGAATCAAAGGGAAAGTAAATGAGTGGTGTTTTTATGGCTTCTTTTCTGTAGCACTTCGGTCCTGTGGGTTTATATAACTTTGTAACATAAACCACATAGAACACTCACAGTGAGTGGGACCTTGTAACCTTTCATGTTAGCATTCTTGGCACATTCACATTCTCTTCCTAAAAACATTCTCCATTTCAGCAGCCCGGTCAGACAGCTCTTGAAAGAACTGGAGCTATGATGCCAGACATAAAGCTCAGGTGCATGGTGAGTGCTTACTTTGATGTATAACGGTACTCATAATCACAATTTTTTATTTATTTTTTAGAGACACTGTTTGTTTACAGATCTGGGAATAGACACTCAGTCCTCCAGAGTATGAGCCCAGAAAGGTTTTGATGAAGTGATCTGGCTTGATCTCATGTTGAAATTGATTATTTTTACTCTGATTTAAACCCCTCCATCCTTAGTTAATTATTAGATTTCAACAGACCATGCCACTAAGGTTCACATAGTTCTGTCCTGGTATTTGTTAGTGAGTGTGTTTGCATTCTTGTCTGGGATGACAGATAACCCAGCTTTGCTTGCATGAAAGGCAGAATTGAAGAATGACTTTGTGCACAGTGGGGAATGTGTAAACCAGAGTGTCTGCAAATGTCCTCATTGGACCCCTACAGGTCTTTGCAGTTGCAAGATGACAAACTGCTGGCCATTAGTAATAGTTCTGATTGACTTAGGACAGGTTCATTTTCTTGATGTTATTCATGTATTAACACTTTTTTGGTGCTTTTGTTTTGAAGGTGTGATACAGGACCGAGGGGTCCTAAGCAGGTTTTGAGCTGTGGTCTGTGGTGTCAAAGCCCTGTCCTGGTATTTGCTTTGTAAGCTCAATTCTCCACAGACATTTTCAAGGTCTTAAGCAATTTTTATTTTGGCTGTCAGTCTTTTCTGTTTATGTTCTCTGCCAATGTTGCAATGATTTCAAAGCAAATGCTATTATATATTAGATAAGAAGGCACTCTGAGAGTGCATACCTAGGCCAACAAAATCCCCAAGTAATAAAAAAGTTATCACTTAAAAAAAGAGCCACCATGTTAAATTTCATCAAAATCAGCCTATTAGCATTAATTTTATAGTTTTAAGCTGTCCTGCTTCAGCTTCCAGATTGTGGAAAGGAATCACAGGGGAGATCTCTTTACTGCTCCAGGGCCAAATAACCAGCTTCGGGGTTAACCCCCGTCCCTACATTTAGCCACTAGCACAGAAAACTCTGGGACTCTGTTTCTTGAGGAGCTGTAACCTTTCATTTTACAGCAAACTAAACTTTAATTGTGCAATCACTGTTACTTTCACTATTACAGCAGTTATGCTAAACTGCAACATCAACCTGCTGCACACTGCCACACATATCTTCATCTCTCTTTTGCTTACCTGCACACACGGACATGCTCATGTGTCCCTCAAACTACCCGTACTACCCTCACAACAACAGGCTAAAATAATTCTTCTGGATCCTGCATCCATAATATGATCCATCACCTCCAAAATATAATCACTTCTTCTTATCATTATCTATCTGTCCCCCCAAATAAAGGAGATGTAATACAAGACGATGTAATTTTTGGCTTTTACTAACAAATAGCAGTAGATTATCTTGTTGTTCTCATCAACTCCTCATCTTTTCAGCTTTTTACTGCTCTGGGGAGGACACCATAACTCAAGGAAGCATAATTGAAAATTGCACAATTTAGAAACAGCATTTTATGTGGAAAAGAAGAGTCTTGCCCTCAGAAACAGACCCCTGCACTGGTGGTGACTTTGTTGGGGGCAAATATTTTCCATTAAGAAATTCATGAGCTTGTAAACAGCTCAGTTCCTGGAAAGCACTGTTACATCTGGGATGATAACCAGCCATTTTGGATAGAAATATCACTAATTTATGATTTTCACTGATGTACCTTCTCTGTTTTTCCTGCATCAGAACAGCTCCTGCTTCACATGTAATAAGCCCAGTGCTAATCCTGTAGGAAACCCTGCAGGAATTCCCGGAAACTCCATAATTAAAATCCCTTACCTAATTTTTAGACTTTTACAGTAAAGTGTACATTTGTGTATGTTTGAGTGCATGCGTGGCCATGTCTGCCTTTGTTTTAGTGCTTGGCAACCTCAGATGCGTGTGAGCATGCAGGTGCACACAGAGCCGTGTGCTGGTGAAGATGAGTCAGTACAAAGTCACTTAGCAGCTTTATGGAGGATGTTTGTTAACTTTAAAGGGCCACCTGTGAGCAGCCATAAAACTGCCATTGTGCCAATTTTGTCTGAGCTGAGTCATATCATTTGTCATGCTCCACTTGGAGTTCTCATGTCTTCTTCTGTGGCTCCAGAGCTTTGAGGTGACGGTGCAACTGTGGATGATTTCTCACTTCTCACGCTATAGATTTTTACACAAATTCAGCAATTTCGAACTTTAATTTGAAACAGAATAAGAATATATGGAATAAGAAGAATAGTGCATGTCTTTGTATGGCAAAATGTAAGGGTATAACTAAAAAGAGAAAGGAATAGGGGTAATTTAAGGACAATTATCAGGAAAATTGCAGTGGAATAAATACCCAAAGTAAGTTTAATCACAGCCCTAATGCTTATAGTCTGTACTGAAGGTGATTATTATGAATTTTTTGGCTATTAGGTAAAATGAAGCCCACCAATTATCATATCCTGCATTCAAAACAAGTCTCCAGGAAGTCTCAACAAAGAACTTGCAACTTCTTTAAGGGATTTTTTTTAATGCTATATTTAATTTTTATGTCTTAAACAGGATGTAAAACTCTGGTATTCATTTTCTGTTCCCAATTCCCACTCACCGTGTGGCGCCTGAGGTTAACCTTCCTGGAAAGCACTGATTGTTTTGTAAAATATGAAGACTGTTGTTATTCACTTTAATGTATCTCATACACTTTGTGTTCCCTGGAATGTCTGGATTTTGCGGTCAAAAACCTAATAACAGAAAAAACAATCATACCTAATTTGTAGGTGACAATAGCAGCTACACAACATTCCTTATTTATTGCAAATGAAGAGTGTATGACCATGCTTTTTTTAAAATGCATTGTTGACAAATTCTCATGTATGGTAAGAGCAACAAAGTACAGCTGAATAATTGCCCTCTCCAGCCCTCAAAGTCATTAACACCAGTTATTTACATCTTATGCAGGAAGCAGATCAACTTCCTGTTCATTTGACTCCATTTCCTCCTGTTGCTGTTTTGTATTGTTTATCCTGTGTTTCTTCCTCTACGCACTTACACTCTGTTCACATGCAGATTTATACAGCCATTCAAGAGCCCTTTCCAAGAACAAGTCTATTCATCAGGCAATATGAACATTTTAACTTGCCCTTCTGTCTGACCTGAATAGTTTTTGTCCCCCCCCCCNCCCCCCCCCCCTTTCCCATGTGTCTAGAAAGCAGTTCAATCCTCACTTGCTCATATTGGAACTCATCAGCAGCCCAAAGACTGTCCTGTCTTCCCAGGACATACATCTGCTTTTCTGTACTCCACCTGACAGAAACACTATCTTCATGCAGATAATATTAGCTGGATCCCCTGTTTACTCAGTATTGAAAACTGAACCATTGTATTTGGATCAGTCAGGGTCTCTGGAGGCACAGTGTCAGGCTATAAATGGTGCTTGGGATTCCCTCAAAGTTGAAAGACAACACAGCCTTTACTGCAGTGACACAGTGGCTGTAGAGGGATTTCAGGGAAAAAATTAGATCTATGAAAAGATGATTATGCCACTTAACTTTGTCTTACTGTTTAACATTTTTATTGGTTTAGCCAATACACAGTACAAGCGCATCTGAAAACAAGTACAGCTGGAAATACTGTACAGAGCTCAAAGATGCTGAAGAAACACCCATCTTTCCATCTATTTTCTAAGCACTTATCCTATGCAAGATCATGGGGGCTGGAGTTTGTCCTGGAATTCACTGAGCAAGAGGATGGACGGGTCATCAGTCTTTAACTTGGCTAACACATAGAGACACACAAATACCAAACTTATTGATGACCAATTCTTGTCCTAGGGACCACATTGTTGCCTGTTGTCTCCTACAAAGACATCACAGACTTTCATACCGATGGTGCTGAAAGGTGCTGGCCGGTGTCCCAGAATCACACTCACTGTGTGGTAGCAATTACTTCTGCATCTATTGGAGCCACTTCGATTGTTGTGGTCTTTGATTTTTTTTTTTTTTTTTNATTTTTTTTTTTTTTTTCTTTTGTAGTCTCGTTTTAGTTCTGGTAAATGTAAGACGATCTTTTGAAATACCTTTTTCACTTTGAGTGGACAATTGACAGTCTCTCTGGATCTCCTTCAATAGATAAAGGGGCTCTTCTTTAAAAGTTTTGAAGCCTTGCTTTTACTATTCCATTGTATAGTGGCTTAGAAATTAGGCACTCAGTGCTGCATCTGCTAAACATCTTTTTGACACCTGTTTCTTGACCTAAATTCTTTATTTTGTAACTGTACAAAAGAATCAGCAAGTTACACTTTCCCAGACAATTTCCCTGACCACATAAGACAATTGTATATTCATACACTCTGTATTTTTATGATACAAATTGTTAGTTCACACATTCTGTACTTTTATCTTACAGTCATCTACAGTCCATCTTGACCAGCTCTGCCCCTCCCTTGTTGCTCCCTCTCTATAAAGCCACTGTGTAACTTCTATACTTGTAAGATTCTTTTGCATTGCATGTTGTAAGGGTGATCTCCTGGTGAGATCTTCAATAAACTTCAATCTAAGGAAGACAAGACTCTGAGACTCCTCTTTAAGACAACACCTACAAGCTTACTTAACAGTGGCTATCCACGTGTTAGGGCTGTGGGAAGTTTGCATCTGACCAATCAACTATGTTCAGTTCCCGAACCATTGGAGAGTACCAACCCTGGTCAAGGAGCTAACAAATGGTTCATGAACATTAGTACCAGGACTAAAATGGCTCCTGTTGTTACACATTTAGATGCCAGTTGTAGGACATTTAGATGCCAGTTCTGGTACCAGAGCCATGTTAGGCCAATGCAAGCCCTGGAACCCTCATAAGACCCAGCTGTTGTTTCCAAGGGTTTGGGTCCAAGGGGTAATATCGCGGATCACATTGTTTGTTTGCAAACAAATCGAGGTGGTGTTTGGTGTATTTTCCCCACCTGCTACCCCTGATAACACTGGTTCTTTGGTACCAGACCAGCAGCTTCTTCAGGCCACATTTCCAGCTGAGAGCCAACTTTGTTGAGGAATTCCATGCTACTAGGCATTCACTCACCACTAGCACCACATGGAAAAGCACTCGTAAAGACTCACACTCTCACCTTTAGGCAGTTTAGAGTTTACAGTTTACCTAACCTTGATGTCTTAGGACTGTGGGAGGAACCTGAAACACATGGAGGAAAACCAAGCAGACATGCAGACAACACCAAAAGGCTGCCTGTGGCCCAACCAGAACCTAATGTTAGTGTAATGACTCTAGTCTCAAACAAGAAGGCACTCCAAGCTTCGGATCACCTCCAAAATTTAATCTCTTCTTCCTCTTGACATTATCTAACTATCCTCCAAATTTCATCCAAATCCATTCATAATTCTTCAAGATATCCTACTAACAAACAGACAGACAAACACTAGTGATCACAAAACCAAGAAAAAAGGATTTCCACAAAATTGAGTTTGTATAGTTGCAGATATCCATAATCCAATGCAAGTGATCATGTCTTCTAAAATAACTTCTGCAACTGACAAATCAAGCATTTTATTACACAGACTGTCTTGTTGGTTGAGCATACAGTTTAATCCCAGAGACATGTTCTGTGACTCAAAATACATGCAAGAATTGGTTTTGGTGATTTAGAGTGACTAGTCCACATGTCAGAGGATTTGGGGGAAATGGCATTACTATAACAGTCGCAGTACTGCACACACATTCGTCTTCATATTCATGTAGTGGATTTTTCTGAGAGACAGGACGTGATACAGTATGGAGCTTACTTTATCTCAGCCAAACATTCCTTCCAAGGAAACTACAATGAGTAATTCATAAGTAGGAAATATCCTTCCCTGCTGCTGCTGCTTTGTGACTCAACATGAATCAGGTGGAAGTGGTACAAGGCAACAGGGAACGGTGCTTTCCTCCTGCTTATGAGTGCAAAGGTTTGGTGTGTGTTCTTGTTGAGTCACAGATCCTTTTCCGAACCAAACTGGACCGAGGACATATTAATGCTTTAAACTGCTATACTGGATTGAAGCTGATGCTTAATACACTCTCTGGTCCACTGTAGGGCTCTGTTCAGCCTCAACACTGGAATAAACTGTGGAGCACTCTCTACAAACAGATAAGGTTCCTTCAACACTCCCTAAGAGTTTCTATTGATTAAATTTATTATAAATACATGAATGGTCCAGTTTGGTTTGTTCATTTCTAGAATGGTCCCAGAGGATTTCTGTGTAATGTTACACAGTTGTAATATTATCCTGAAGGAATGTTCTTTGAATGTTCCTATTCGGTTACATTATTGAATATATGCAGAATCTCTTGGAAATAATCCCTAAACCTTTAACTTTAGTAATGGTTCCCAGGTTTCCCAGGAAAGTTTTCTTAACAGCTATAGAATGTTCACTTTTGATTAAAAAAAAAAAAAAAAAAAANAAAAAAAAAAAAAAAAAAAAGGAGAAGTTGTTGATTTGTTAAGTAAAATTTCCTGGGAGACCTTCTGGAAACATTCACTTAATCTTCTTAGGTAATGTTCCTGTCAGTGGTGGGCAGTCAGGGCCAGCAAGGCCTTCTCTGCTGGCCTAGAGATTGTCAGAATCATCAAATTATGGTTTTATAATTTAATATATATTTTATTAATGCTATATGTATTTTACAAAGTTCATTCCCATCAGTTTTGTTATTATCATCATTCCATTGCTACCAGTCCTCTCTCCCTCAGTTGCACTGCGTCCAGTGCAGCTCATATAAATTAGAGCTTTTATCCAATCAGATTTTACCCTTGTTGCTGTCTGTCTCCGGGTAAAAAAAATCTAGCCTGAGGCCTTCAGAATCTCGAGTGAATCCCTCTGTTATTCAAGCAAATGGGACGATGTTGTTGATTATCATATATTTTAACCAATCATATTTCGAGTTTGCCATGTTGGGCGTATTCTTTTACACGTCAGGGCACGTCTTTTACACGTCAGAGAAGAAATGGATTAACTGACAACGCTTTTTTTCACATTTTGGAACTGAAATGCACTGATGTACTGTGCAACCGTGTCGTTAAACTTTTTATAAAGACAGAAAGGAGGATGGACTTTATCTTCAGATGATGAGCAGCTTCGGTAAGTTTGATGGATTTTTATTTGGCTGGAATCTGTTGGGGAAGCCTGTTGAATACTGCTTGTGTTATTTGTGTTTTACGGCATTTTTGCTTACTCGCTGGTCGTTTAGTAAATGTGATGGTTGTTGTGAGTTCTTGTTTCTTTGGTAATGACACTGATTTAGGCTATGCGATGTCTATTTGTGATGCAGCATCCTGTCATAATGCGTAATAATGCTACATCCTATTCATGTTTCTGCAGTTAGTGTGTTGTCATAGGTGTTGATCCTCGTGTTAAATCACTTTATTCCACTCGATAAAGGTTACTGTCACTGTGAATATGGGGTGGTTATGTCGAATAACAGCAGCATATAGCCTTAGTGTTATGGTGAGCTTATTAGAAGGTGGTTTAATTGCGGGAGGATCGCACTGAAGGCCTAAGTGTAAAATGCACAGCCCGCCACTAGTTCCTGTAACCTTCAGAAAACCTTCCCTGAACATTCCGGATATATTTCTTGAAAAATTTGTACCTGGGTTGCTTCCTCTCTGGAATACCACAATCAAGAGTACAATGCTATAGGACATCCACAAACCCATCAGTTCCTCAGACTCCAGATTCAAACCTTTACTGTACCTAACCTGTCTTGGCCATAACTGGAGTTTGCTGCTTTCTCACTTTCTGTCAGAGATTTTATGAAACACACTCCAGATCTGCAATATCATTTGTAATGGCTGAGGAACTGAATGCTTTGCTTGGCATTGCATCGTACACGGAGATATTTTTAGGCCCTCGTGAATGAATTAAAGCAGTGTTCACTGTTCTCTCTGTGGGGCAGTTCAGATCTACCTGATTTTAGGGTTGCTATTAGCTCTTCTAATAAAGGCCAGATTGTGGGGAAAACTGGTAGTTAATGTGACCTGGCTGCGGCTTGCTGACAGACGTTCCCACCAGCGGTGTAGGACAGAGGCTGCTCCATTTTCCTATCCACAGGAAAAATGCTATCAGCTCCCTCAGTGCTGCAGACTCTTGCATTATTTTCCCCTGAGAGGTTTAATAGTCTTCTATCTCAGTCTTGACATCAGCTACAAAATTCACTGTCTCTATTTTCAATATGAGCCCATTCTCCGCTTCTTTAGACATAGATACAAAAACCAAATGTCTTGTTAACTCTGAATGTGACTGTGACTAATGAGAAAAATGCTTTGTTGTGTATCATGTAGAAACCAAAGACTTTAAGCACGCTCTCGGTTAGTGTTTTGTTTGTTGGTTATTATTTTATGTAACTCATTTCTGACTGTGAAGATTGAACCAGTAGCTGTCAAATCAGGTTTATTAATTTGGATGCCAGTTTAACCCAAAAAAGTCAAGCTAACTTGAAAACTCAGGAATTTTTCCTAAAATTTCTAGTTATTCTCTACTTTTCTGCATTATTCTCTACTTTTCTGCATTATTTCTAACTTTTTGCAATTATTTTACTTTTTAGGAATTATTTCCAACATTTCACTTGTCATAGTCAGTCCTGGATTTCCAAGATATTCCTGATCATTTATGGCTTGTTCCAGATTTTCTAAAATTCCAGACTTTTCATGCTCATTTTTCCCTTTTCCTTTTTTTTTAATGCTTTTTTTCCCCTTTATTTGACTGTATAGGGTTCTCCCCAATTTTGTGGAGTTACTCTTATTATCATTCTTAACATTTTAGTTTTACGAAACTTGACATTTCAGGGTAATTCTGGAGTTTTTAGGGTTATTCTAAACATATCATTGATATTAACAACTTTTAGGAGTTATTCCATATTTCCATAGGTAATTCCAATTTTTCCAGTAAATTCCTGATTTTTTTAGGGTCATTTCCAGTTTTTCCAATTTTTGTGGAGTTACTCCCAGTTTTAGGATTATTCTTGACTTTTCAGGATTATGTCTGTCTCTTCAGTAATTGCTGACATTGCAGGGATAATTTTTTCTAATGTAATACCATTGCTTGGAAAAAAGTGACAAACATCTTAACTTTATCAAAGAGGCCAGATTTCATGTAGGTGCTTCCTTGTTCATGTTGGTGCTTGTTTGAGTGGTATATTCCTGGACTGAGTCGTGAGGTTTAGGTGTTACTCACAGATATGCTGTCTGACTACAGCAGAAATTATTCAAAATGTAAGAAGGTATGATCAAATTATGATGCTTCACTGGCTAATCTTTTCATCTTCTATTATCCATTTGAAATATATCTATGGCAAGACACTTTATGGACTTTTAGACATCAGCTATGCAGCTATATATGTAACATATGTTTTAATAGTCTTTAACAGCTTTTCGGAGAGAAACTTACATTTCTGAGGATCAGTATGTTTAGTGATGTATTTTTCTTATTTTTACAGAAAAAAATGACCATGTCATAAATATCATATATATAAATATCATATCATGATGTTTATCATATCATAAACAATCTCTCACATCATGTATTATACACAACTTCCTGCATTATCCAGTCTTGCCTGGCAGATGGCAAATATTGCAAAAGATTGTTTGCCTCTATCTGTAAAGGTCCTGGCATGTTTGAGGAGCTTTTGCCATAAAGCAGCCCTATATGTTTGAATGGCCAAAAGCACCACTTTAACAGACAGCTGATGCCTGCAATTTGACAGATTCCATGTCTGAAAGGGGCTTAAATGAAACAGAAGCAGACACAGAATTTATGTAGTGTCAGTAAAATGAAAGTAACAACACTTTTTCAAAAGTTTTTCATAACTAAATAACAAAAAAATCTAATTTCCCTGATGGTTGACATTTGACATTAGCTGCATACCCTGTTTACTTTTCACAGATTTTATGCAGCACCACTCTTTCACCACTCTGGTACTGCATCCATTCCTCCTAAATCACATTACAAAGCCACTAATTGGCTTCCAGCTTAGTAGTCTAAAATTTCAGACACAACAGGAGTACGGTGCCTGTTTCCAAGGTCCTCTGTTAATGGAACAAGCTTGTTTGCATGAGACCTTTTAATTCAAGCTGTTGCGTGATTATTTCTTCTGGGGCTGCTTGGTGCCAGGCCAGCAGGTGAGGGCAACACAGCCAGAGTATTTGCCCCCACAAAGGGCCTCAACTCTCACCCTTTACCACTATGGTTTTATTCATTCTCCTTCTCTTGCCAAACACATGTACTTCAGTTATGTCTGAGAGGAAACAGTCGCATTTTCCAGACTCTTTTCTTCATAATGAGAACATGCAGCCATTAAGTCTATTTGTATCTTGGTGATTTTTAAGGCACCCTGCAAGCTTCATAGAAATCCAGCATGAAGCCTGGAAATGTTTTGTTATGAGAAATGGTTATGAGCTTCATGACCTCGGCTGTCTAAAATGAAAGGGGGGAAAATGACAAAACAGACAAAATTCAATAAGCACTACAAGAGCTGCGGGCTTAGAAACACAGTAGAACTGTTGTTGTTCATGTTTGTCAGCTGAGTTTAAAAATGTTTTACAATAAGCAATAACAAAACCAAAAAGAGGAAATAACAGCTTGTTAATGAGTAGTTAAAAAGTAGTTATGAATCATGAATCATGGATTATAGTAGATAATAATGAGATTCTTAAAAACAATCTCATAGATTATGTTACGAGGGTTGATTGATAAATTCTGAGCTTAACAAATGATGCTGTAACTCAGAGGTGTTGTAGTAATTAACTTTCAACAACATCTCCTTCTAACTAAACACTCAGCAGCTGATATGACTTCATTGTCTAAAGCCAACAACTTCCATTTTAAAGCAGTTTACAAGTTTGGAAGTCGAAAGTCAGAGGGATCTAAATCAGACCCTCACAGTATCTCAGGTCATTTGTAAACTATAATCACTACAATACCTCAAATGAGTGCAGCACCTAAGAAATTAAATTGGTTCCACAAGAAAATTACAGAGGAATATTCCTGAAATGTATGTTTGGCTCAGAACTTATCAATCAACCCTTGTTGCTAGCCAGTGTAATGATCGATACCTGTGAAATTTCATACTGACCACTTACTTAATATATCGTTCTACATTAAATATGTATCAGGAGCTAAATTTATGTGCATATTAGTTACTGATCTGTGTTTCCTCAAGTCAAGTTTTGCACTTTACTCAGATGATGCAGGAAATTCATCATACTTCACCACTTCAGAGTCTTCCTGTAATGTTTCATTGTTATTCGGTAATTTGCTTTTGTCCTCACCTGGCTCCTGGATCCCCTGCTTAAATCTATTAAACACATCCAATGTAAAACAAACTTTACAGCACTTAGACTACACCCTTGATGAGACATAACAATTGAAATATGCTGTGAAATAGTTGTTACATACCAAACTTCACATGTCTTCAGATGAACATGTTGAAGGTTAGCATGTGGTTCTGTGTGCTCACTGTTCTCCTGTTCAGCCATCTGAAGGCAGCAGGTCTTCTTCACAACATCTGAAGAAACCTGGGTTTTGTATACGTTGTCTTGAAGTCAAATTCACCTTCTGTTGCCATAGTTTATTTGGTGCTTGACCCAAATGATGACCATGACTAGGAAAATATCCCAATTCCGTCTTTGTTCCATGTTATTTAGATATCCTGGCATTGTAAACAATTTCCTGTTTTGATTGTTGTTCTCCTGCCCCCGGACATGTCTGACCAGTGAGCAGAGCGACTGTTCTCAAATGACTTTTGCTGCTATTTTTGGTTAAATTGGCCATATTTCTGTGTGAAACTGAACCAAACCAACTGGTAAATGCAAGTTTGTAATAATTTAGAAACTGAATCAGACCAGAGAAAATGGACTGGGTCAGAGATTGTTGGTGTGTGGGCTTTTGAGACGGGAGCATATCTGTGTTCACAAGGTCCTATGTTCCCAGGGTCCTATGTTCCACAGTGCAATATTCTTGGTAGCACACAGTAAGCGTGTTTTAACAGAATAACCCGAGTCCTAACCCTAACCCTAACCCATTATCTGCTCTATTGTGCTATATAGAGCTGGGGAGCAAATGACCCTGGGAACATAGAAATGGCCCCTTTGAGTATACATATAAACTTGAAATGACCTGAAGTTTTGTGTTCATGGCTGAAATCAAACCCGCTACACACAACATTCAGAGCAGAATACAGTACACATTTCAGCCTACAGAGCAAACAGGGAGACAAAAAGTCACTGAAGCTAATAAACATCACAAAGCTATGATGCTCTTTAGCAGAGCTGAGGCACAAGCATCCCTCACAGCGGGACAATGTGCCGGAGGATAATCAGCTCAATAAAAGTACATCTGCCTTTCACAGTGCTGTATCCTGAGCTGCACAGGGACACTGTGTCCTGTTGTTTTCACTTTTCTTGCATTTTATTATTTTCATAGTCGTAAACATTGACAAAACAATTCCTGCTGGAGAGAGAAAATTCATTTCTTCTTCTGTACATACAGATTTCTTCCTCTTTCAAGAGGATATATTGTGCTTTTTGTTATTTTCCCTCACTTTTATACTGTAACATAGGGAGTGTATGTCATTTCATTGTCATAGTTGCAAATTTTGAGGTTCATTCCTGATTTGAACTGAACTGAATTCTACATTTTAGATTAATCCTGTACTTCCATAACATGTTTACATCAAGATGTAACACATTTGAATTTACTCACCTACACCACTTGATCAACACCATGAAGTACGAGACTAGCAAGTGTTTGGCCAGCATCCACATTTGGCAGTCATTGGTTGTTGCCGGCTCAGGCCTGATGCAGCTGTCCAATGAGAACAGAGTAGGCTTTTCAGGAGGGGACCTTAAAGAGACAGGTCTGTTTTCACTCAGTGTGCACAGCGATGCTGCATGAAGGGAGAGTAGAAGTAGAAGAATATACTGCTTATTGAAGTTGATGTCGTATTGTTGGAGAGTTTAGTCTCTGCTTTGAATGGATATGTATCGCTAAGATAGTGTACTACAAATATGTGGAAATAAGAGGACACATATTGTATTCTATTGCAATTCACTGATGGTATCCATTTTTGAAGAGCGTATCAGATTTTTCTCTGGTTATATTTCATGAAGAGCATCTTCACTCTGCGCCATCAGTTTTTTCTCACCCATCAGTTTTGAAAGAATGGTAACTATTCTTTCTGTTGTTACAGGTTATGGATACCATGTTTTGTGTTTTTTTTTTTTTTATTTTGAGATGATTAATTTTTGGATGTTTTGAACAGATCATGGTGCACTGCAGTGTTACAAGAGTCTGTTCAGGGTAATTACACTTTATAGACCTGTGTTGCTTGAAGACTAGTGTTGAAAGTGAAGACTCAGTCCCTGCTGTGGAGGATTTAGTGTAACACCCCCCCCCCCCCCCCCCNGAGAGAGAGAGAGAGAGAGAGAGAGAGAGAGAGAGAGAGAGATCCCTTCACTCTTCATTCTCTATCTGCTGTTGCTTTCAATAAAATTTCAATATGTCTTTCAATAAGGAAAAAGGGGAACATAGAAAACACTGCAATTTATCAACTTCATTTTTACAATTGGCCTGTTTAAAGTTATTGAATTAGCTCTGGCCAGACACACTGTCTTGACACAGAGGAGAATCATTTTGAATCATTTTATTGAATTATTTTTGGAAACAGGTTTCATTCAGTGGAGAGCAATAACCATCAGTGTGTGGAGCTGCAGAGGAGGAGGAAGGCTGAAAATGTGGGAGGCCAGAATAAAACTCAGTGATACAAGGCAGAAATTCATAAACAGACCATGGACTGAGTGCTTCAGGCTACCAAAGTTCTGATTTTCTCTAAACCAGTGCCAGTTTATTTTTAGTAAATAAAATGTGAGATGTATTGAAAGGAAATGTGACCATTTATTTGATTATGCAGTAACATAAGATATTAAATAATTACAGTTGAAATGAAAAAAGAAATGCTGGCTTGACTGTGTAATTGCACTCCACCTAAAAATCCAGATGACACAACAAATCAGGTTCCCAGAGCTGGAACAGTATTTTAGGAAGTTTCCTGATATTTACACTGAAAAATATTTCAGCTCTCAGAAACTAATTTCATTCATGAAAATACTGAAGAAGTATATTTGGCAATGATCTATTTATATGTTTTACATCAAGCCCACTGTGGAAACTAACAATATTGGCTTCCCTGATTTGGTAAATTACATGGCAGAAAGTACAAGGCTTTAAATCTAAACTTAGTTGATTTTGGCTTAACCAAAAATATTTTGGCAGAACAGATTGTAATAGATTGTTTGATGAATATAGTTTTTCACAACACAGTGCCATGTTAGCAGTCAAGAGTGAGTAACCTCAAGCTGCTGTAAGCACTGAAGCCGCAGTTCATGGATGAACTACAGGCCACACACAGATGCAGATTTTTGAAGTCTCTTTAAATAATAAACACTATCTGTCTATATGATGGATTAGAGATTATTTTCAAACAAAAAAAAAAAAAGGANAAAAAAAAAAAAAGGATTATAGGAGTAAAATAACATACATAACATACAGTATATGGGCAGTTAGAGAAATTTCAAAAATCCAGATCTGTTCTTTAATGTGTTACACACACAGTACACAGTCATGCCTATGCATGAAGCATTTCAATCCATGAAAGGCTTTTACCCGCTGGTGTGTCTATAAACCAAGATTTTAAGATTAGGTACATTATGCTGTATGTCCTAAAACAAAAGCAAATGAAATATTCAATTGTGACAATAGCTTTCAAACATCCAAACAGGTTTTCAAATGCTGGAGATCTTGAGGAGAAAAAACTCAAAATGTATAAGCTCATTAAAATTGCAGTAATATTATTTCTAAAGATTTTCAAAGCATTTTCAAAGCAAAGAACTTCAGAACTTTAATGGATTAAGAAAAGAGCAAAAGCAAACAGAGCTTAAAAATTATAGCAGCTAGCAGCAATACAGCATCACAGCAATTGCTACGGTTGCTATGTAATTCTCATCAGGATGATTTTTTTTCCAAAGAAAGAAAGAAAGAAAGAAAGAAACTTCACCTTCAGCTTCAACTTTATCACTATCTCGAAGGAAATATACTTTCAGCAGGCATTTAAAACAGGGTCAGCAAAAGACATCATCAGATTAGACGAGTAAACACAGAATGATGTGAAGATGCAGTTAATGCAAGTGTAAAATAGAGACACTCCAGTTAATTGGACTTGTGAAATATGAAAAAAAACAAAAAAAACGATACCCAGGTCACATTAAATAAAATCGATTCCAAAGACAGTAAGTCAAAGTTAAACAGTAAAGACACAGCAATAGTTAAAAGTATATGGATGATGTCATCCAAACATGAAATGATTAAAATCTGGGTAAAGATACTGGCGTTTCTGGGACACTTGAATACACTGTTTGGTCTCCTTGGGGTGTTATGTCAACCTGAAAGCTGGATTACGTAATTGGTGAATGTGGACTCCTGTATCATTGTTCTGTTACATCCTGAATGGAGCCTTTATATGAACACTCATCCTGGATTACAGTTCAATAGCATCATATCCTGGGTTTTGATTCATGCTCAACATGTTCTTTAGCTGAAAGAAACCGTTAAGTCATACAAAACTGTAGATATTTACAAAATTCTCCTAATCTATGTTAGAACAGACTAGCACGACATCTCTGTGGTCTCTCCAGGCCTGTAAATTGCACCTGACTGTTCCTCCCATCCGCGTGACCCCGTCTGCCTCCAGCCCACCCTCTGCATGCCTCAGCTCTGCATGCGAACAAGTCCGGATCTTGCCTGAGAGGAAGCGGAATGTTTTTACTGGGAAGTTTGGGATTAGAAGATGCAGGATTTTCATTCCATCTCTCGGTAGTTCGACTCCAAAGGAAGCCACTTTTTTCCTTTAAATAATGAAGGCATTGCCAGCGTGGATTAATGAGCTTTATCCCATGCAGAAACTGCATTATGTCCAAAACCTGTAGTACAGAGTCTATGTCTGAACTTCAGCAGGTTGCTGAGAAGAAAGACTCCATTCTTGTCATTAAATGCCATAAAGCTATTTTGTAGTGAATTAAATCATTTATCCTTCACTGCTCTGAAGACTTCATTAATCATGTAAAGTTTGATCTGCCATCTCAAACAGAAGAAAGGTTATACTGTTCATAACCTTGCTTCATTTTCTTACAGATTTGGCTCTTAATGCTCGACCTGGGCCAGAGCTTCAGTCTATCTCAGTGTTGATTATGGAAACGTGAATATCCTGCTGCTGATATTATCTTTGTTTCCTGAGGTTTTGCAAATTCTATCCTTCCATCCCACAGAGGTTACTGGTATTATCTTCTAATACAGTAATCTACCCTAAATCACAATCACAGTCCCTTTATCACACCATGTCTCCTTTTTCCCCAACAATGCATATACAATGGTTGATTGATAAGTTCTGAGCCCAACACTGAAGTGAGCAAAACTTTTTGTTTTTGTTTTTTTTTTTGTTTTTTTTTGTTTTTTGTGGAAGAATTAATATTTCTTTTAATGTATTTGCACATCACCTGCATTTGAGCTAAGTGATTATAACTTGCAAGTTCCAGAGGGTCTTTCAGTTGTACAAGACCGATAGGCAAACATGCAGTGATTATGCACTTGCTGGTTGATTGTGGCTTTGATCTAGTTCAACACCCACCCTGCCCACCTGATTTTTCCCCCTCAGTCTTTCACCTCTTCTCACGCATGAAAAAGACTTTAGCTGGAATCTGTTTTGCCTCAGATGATGATATCATATCAGCTATGGAGGATTATTTTGGACAGCCAAGAAAAGGATGTGAAAGGACTATAAAACTGGAATAAAATGGCTCTAGTCTCTGGGTAGCTCTCCATATAAGGCTCAGAACTTATCAATCAACCTTCTAATATACACACCTTGTAAGGTGTGTGTATATTAGAGAGGCACAATTGGTAGGGAAACACAGAGAAAGAAAACCATGCATGAGATCCTCAGGGAACTTCCTGTATTTCTTTTGACCAGGATGAGAAGCTGTTGATAATGCAAGTGTGTGGGCGCCAGCAGGAAAGGTGACATTAGTGACAATTCAGAGGAAGAGGAAGTCAATCAGCAGAGTGAGAGGGAGGTGCTAGAGTAGAAAGCCAAGTGAGGAAAGTGGGAAAACACACATGTAAGGTATCTGCTGTGTCTGCATACATGCATGTGTTTGCATTTGTGTATCGCATGAGCTTGTGCATTTGCGTGTGTGTGTGTCTGTGTGCGTGCATCTGC
The DNA here is from genome assembly GCA_014773175.1 of Lucifuga dentata. Lineage (NCBI taxonomy): Eukaryota > Metazoa > Chordata > Actinopteri > Ophidiiformes > Bythitidae > Lucifuga > Lucifuga dentata. The sequence goes on from VXCM01000269.1 coordinate 100,057, forward strand.
GCTAGAGCGTGCATGTGTGTATGTGTGGGATTGGTGCAATTGTCTATTTAGCACCTGGCGAGGCCTGTGGTGAGTCAGCAGTGGTGAGAGGTTGAGCTTTATTCCGTGTCACACTGCTTAAAGTTGTGTTAACCTTTAAGACAAAAGACTGTGACGTGTGTGGGCTATTGCTAATCCGATGAGGAAAGCCATCTGAATGTCATGTATTCTTCTTGCTGCCATCAAAATCTGATATAAAATTTGTGGTCAGAGTTACTTTGGAAACCTTTAGGCAAGTCTGTGCAGTGTAAGAGCATTTTGGTTGCTTCTAATGTGTTTCTTTAACTCTATTTTCCATTTTTACAGGCACTTTTCACCTAAACAGTTAAAGACTAGAAGGATCCAGAGACCACAGCAAATCACAGAGGGTTGAGCCTTTTACTTTAATTTCACTGACTGAAATTTGTGTGAATAAAAAACAGGTACTTGTTGAATTAATGGTTAGTTTTATTCATTTGAATCATGAAGCCACTGCTACAGGATACAAATCACACTGTGAAACAGAACTCCTACAAACCCTTCAACAAATTCACAATACTAAGAAGTAGTTACGTGCATGATATTTGTGCCTTTTGCACTTCAGAAACCTGTGAATCTTTTCAGGAACTCAGGAACCTTGTGCACCAAGGAACCGGGATCCATTTAGGTCCAAAAAATTATAGTTTATAGTTTTTTATCTCCAGAATACTCTCTGCTTGATGGAGCTCGCAAGACCAAACATTGCTGATTGGTCAGAGACAAACTTCCCCAAGTGGACAACAACCACTTTTTAATCACTCATATTGTTTTTGTATATATTGAAACAAAAATATCTCACTATCAGAACTCAGAATTACTTGTAACATAGAGCTGAAAAAATTAAGTAATGAAATAACATTATAAAAATCAACAATCACACTAACTGAAGCAGCTCTGACAGATGTAGCAATAAGTGGTCTTGCTTTGCAACACAATAGATGCTATTCAGGGACACCAAACCTGCATATTCCAATACGGTCAATATGAGAGAGACCCAGCAATTTCTTTATTGACAACATTAGACAATAGCATGGTCCCTCAGGACTAGAAATTGTCCTGATGGACTATGCTTTGGGAGTGCAAGCAAAGAACTTGCTGAGTTCATTTTGAATAGTTCCAAAATAGTTAGTTCTGAACTTTTGGTCTGAAAGGGCAAAACTTTTCTCCTTGCCTATTTTCAACTAGTTACACATTGAATATAAAGAAGATGAGACTGTAAAAAAAAAAGCAAACAAACAAAAAAAAAAAGCTAAAGTTGCTCTCAAAATTTGATGATGTTTTAAAGTATCTGTTGCCCTTGAATTCACTGTCTGGCCAACAGCCACTGCAAAGCAAGATGACAAAAAATGTGAGACATCTTTTTTTTTTTCATTAACCTTATCAAAGCTTATTTCACAGTGTATTTAAAAGATTAAAAACACCAGCCATCTTTTTAGTCCAACTGAGTACACTCCCAAGTTGAGAAAAGGAGAATAGCTAAGGTCTAAGGTACAGTCCCAAATCTAAGGTCCAGTCCCAAATATGAATATAATAGGAAGAGGTCAACAAACTTAACGATCAGAAGGTTTTGTCTGACCAAATATTGTATTTCTGCACAGTTGGTGTACACCAAGAATAATGTAAAGAGCTCCACTATCAGCACTATCAGCAACTTTGTCCTCAAAGTGAGAAATATTGCGCCTTTGTCTTTTTTTTTTTTTTTTTTANTTTTTTTTTTTTTTTTTTTACACCACGATTAACATTACATCAAAACTGGCTCAATGGGATCAGTTGAAGAAACACAGGCAGACATGATTAATTCATCCAGGAAAATAATGACACTCATAGGATTGCATGGATAAAATACATCCATTCAACACCACAAAGAAACTTTCAGCATGATGCATCTGCATCACAGGGGGCGAAATGTCACAAGTGAACTGGATGAATAATGACTGTAATGTGACATGCACTTTCCTGCCAGTGACTTCATCTGGGCTGGTTTGTAGACTTTGGCACCAACAGTAATTCTACACCTGAAAAAGCAGCCTTTCTAGCTGCCTGTGAACAAGACAGCTTTTTTATGTGGACATGCAGTTTCAGAGGAGTCAGTATGGAGGAAGTGATAAAGTTGCTGTAAGATGACTACATCAAAAGCCTTCAACCTGCTCTAACAGACTGCTCAAGCAATGTACAAAGAGAGGGTTGACTGATTTGAAAAATGAGGTAGGTCCCTAATATCTTGTTTAATGGTGAGACAATGTTGACAGAAATCTGAAACTGACTCTGAAATCCCAAAACTCAGTAAACAGCAGCTACATTTGCTTGTGTTTAGAGAAGCGTTTATGGGAACCCTCCTTATGGAGATACTATACGAAGGATGAATCACCAGTCTGGAACATAGAAGAGTTGTTAGGAGCACGATATCAGAATAAAAACCTCTGTCCCTTGGGTGCACTCTCCTATGTTTCTTCAATTCTGTTTCAGACCACAACATGTATATCCTGGGGGCAGGATTTACATTTTCCCAAACTAAGACGGTTTCCTGTTGTCAAGTTCATCACCTGATGATGACCTTGAACCTCCTCTTTCCTAATCTGCTTTATGCGGATTCTGTCCTGCATTTGATTCCTGCACTGACCTGCCTGGAATAAACTGCCTTTTCAGACATAGCATTTTCAGTTCGCACTCTTCTGGTTGTGAGTCATGATGTGGTTAAAAGCAACTTAATTGCCACAAAAACTCTCAAATCCCCAATACATTAACTTTTTGTGCCATCTGGTGCACATTAGAACAATCAGGAGTGAGTCTTACAGCAAAGGTGTCCTGCACATACCCCACAGTTTAATGAGGACATGTCCAAATTAATCAGTTAATGAATGTGAGAAGATGTGTCTGACTTGTGGGTGGTAGATGTCTGTTATAGATAGCCGCATGGGGATGAGAAGAAAGAAAAGAGCCACCCAGAGTCACCTCCTGAACATATGGCCCATAATTCCTAGCTACATCCGTAATGTGTGTGCCAAAGACAATCAGTTCGAAGCTGACGCCATCAAAGCGGCACATTCACAGGGTGAGAAAAGGTCCTGGCTTGAGGTAAACAGCATCATAAATTCAATTTTGAAATAACAGAATCCAGGATATCCTGTGGTTAACCACCAAGGCGCCGCTATCCGATTGTCTAACCAAAAGGAGAACCCACGCCTGTGATCCTGTCGAAGATGGAATATGGATGTTTGAGGAGATTTAATATAAACAAGAGTGACTCCAGATGCCCTTTTGCCATTAGGAAAATGATTTATTTAGCTTGCTGAGTTGGTTTTTGTTAGCTGTTACTTGGCAAGTTTGTACTCTCATATAATCTTTATGATCAACTCCTTTCCTGAAGCTAGAACATTTTATGCCAAAATATCAGAATATAATGTTACAAATCTGCACTTCATACACTAGTATTCTGTAATACATTTGACACCATTGTCAATACAATACAATGGATTTACTTGAGCAACTTGACATGCATAAGTGCTGGGTAGGGAAGGGTGAGTGTGTATGTGTGTGTGTGTGTATGCACGCATGTGTGTGTCACATTCTATATTGAAAGCAGCCACTGTTGTGCGACGCAGTAAAACTTCATGCAAGCCCAGCCCGACAACACAATGAAGACATCCTTAGAGATGGTGCGTGTTTACTGCCAGGTTGTCAGGGAGTCCTCCACAGTTAGGCAATAAGGAAAGGGATTATTTGCTTTGGCTGTGGAAGAGGGCTCCTATCAGATCACTATGACATGTGAACACAGCGTTTTTCTTCTTCACCACCCAACTCTCTCCCTCCCTGTGTATGTTCTGTTAACCTCTGACCTTCTCCTCCCATGCCTTCCTGTCATGTTTTACTCATTTTTCTCACACTGTAAAACATGTCCGGGTGTGTAGTGTACAGTGAATCAACTCTCACATCGCATACAAGCCTCATTTTTTTTTCCCGCCGGTAGACATCTGTGATAGCACTGCACCATATTATGTCATTCATAATAATCACAATGTTATCATGCTCTTTGTCATATCATGATATTGATGATATCGCTCCATAATGTCATGTCGGTGAATTTTTACATCATGAACAACAAGAAGAAACAAAACAAGCATGCTAGGAATTAGTGCAGTCAGCACCTGACAAAATAGCTTTGTTGTTTGGAAATGATTTGGCTTCAAGACTTACTGGATAACTGTCACAGGTGGAAACACAACAAATTTGCTTCACCACCTGAAGTGCAAACACCCAGGAACAAGAAAGTCAAAGTAGCATGAGGAGATGAGCCAGACAGCTGATTTGCGATGCAAACGAAGCATTACAGTGATGCTGTACATATAGTTAGATATTAGTTATTGTTTGTATAGTTAGATATAGTTGCAGCATTAACTAGCTGTACAAAAGCAAAGAGTGGGGTAAAATTAGTGAAGTGGTGACTTTTTGTCAGTAGTGATGAGTTGCGATGTATGAAAGGTGTTAGCCTAGCTGCTACGCTCACTTCAGCTGAGTTCTTTGCCTCATCTACAGGCTTGTGGTGGAGCCAGACTTCAGAGCCATATTTAAAGGACCATACTGGCCATTTTGCATGTTTGAGCCTAATATATTCAATTTTCATACCTGTAACGTTACTGACAATCATTTCCCAAAGCATACTACTGGAACGGTGAATTAAAAAAAAAAAGTTTTCCTATCTTCCAGACCGCCATTGGTTTCAGTGCATTCCGGTACGCTATTAAAATCAACTTGTTGATACTTGAAACGTTCTTGGGATAGGTAATCCATCANATTCCGGTACGCTATTAAAATCAACTTGTTGATACTTGAAACGTTCTTGGGATAGGTAATCCATCACTGCGAACAAGACGTGTATTCAGGTTTTTTTTCCCCAAAGTTACGTAATTTTAGCATTAAATGCAATAAAAAACGTGGAGTGAATGTATGTCTCCACCGAGGAATATAGCCCCAAAAGAAGACCGGCATTTATTGAAAATTTAACAACTGTGACTTCATAAGGCTGCGTAACTATTAGAAGGCAAAACATTGATTTTTAAGATGGGTGTATCGCTTGAATATTTGATTTTGAAAGATTAGGAGATTTTGCAAAATATCAGAAAAGCTGAAATACGGTTTTATCCTTTAGGAAATGGTTGTCAGTAACATAACATGTATGAAAATTGTATATATTAGGCTCAAACATGCAAAATGGCGGTATGGTCCTTTAAGTGCAGCAACATAGAGGCTATTTAGCACTGGAGCAAATATCTAACCTGACAAAGATCTGCTCTTATAAGCCATCATCAGTCATTTTATTTGGTGATACTATTTATGTTTTATACACTACTGAAGACTAGCAGAATAAGTTAATTTGAGTTCTTGCTTACAACCTAAAATATTACAGGATTTTCTTTTTTATAACTTTTACATTTTACATTTTTACACATGAAGTTTTACTCATGCTGTTAACAGTTTGAAGTTTTGTTTTTTTTTACTCCTGCAGTCACCAGTGCAACATTGTTCAGCGTTATATTGTTCATATCATCATGAATATTGTTATTGCAAAACTACATTGAGATATCAAGATATTATTTTAAGGCTATACTGCTCATCTGAAAAGTTTCATGAAAAATTAGCATTTTGTGTTTGTTAGCTGAACTTAAAATTCAAACCTATTTTCCTGCTGTTTCCAGCCATTCTTCAGTGTATAACACTATCAGGAAACATTAATAATCCAGATTTAGTTGTTGTCCATTGTTAGTCTGCGAATTAAAAGATTTGTTAGTCAGTTTGGGTGATAATAATCCTGCCTTCTATGTGTTTTTGTTGAGGGGCAACCCTTTGGTTTGCTTTGTGAGATTGTAGCTTTAAAAAGCCAGTGAGTGAATAAAATATAACCTACACTGAAATCCTGACAGGCTCCATGTAATTTGCTCTCTCTCTCTCTCTCTCTCTCTCTCTCTCTCTCTCTCTCTCTCTCTCTCTTTCTGTCCCTCCCATTTGTTCCCTCATTGTTTTTCATGATACCCAGTGTGTGGGAAGAAAGAGGACAAGATACAGTAGATCGCTCAGGTTTGGGGAATTGGATTGTCATGTCAAATTGCCACATCATCTGTCTTATCTGATTTGGCGTGGCTGTTATTGTAATGAAACACCAGTGGAGATGAGCCAGGAAAGGTGAAGATGATACAGCACAAGCCATTCATGGCACAATCCAGCCCTTCATCTCTCTGGTTTTTCCACACTCCATCAGTCCAGGAAGTACTGGGGCATGTGAGGGCTGGATGTGGGCTGGAGGATGGCAGGAGTGCTGAGGTAACCACTCTGATAAGTGATGCATCTCTCCACTGCATTGTGCATTGTGCTTCGAAATGACTACCCTGTAATGATAATGCTCCGAAGCATAAAGAAGCAACAAAGGATGGTTATTGTTGGAGGTGTAAAGGTCAGGTTCCAGCCTGGCAGTATTTTTATATCAGGACTGCATATTTGTCATTTTGTATTTTAACTGATGTGGATCTCAATGAATAATTCCAATTCCAATATATGATGATGATTAGGTTGATCAGTTCATCAGGTCAGTTTATGATGGTTGATTGATACGTTCTGAGCCCAGCACAAAACAAACTTGTTAAGGTCGATTATTTTTCAACATAATGTCCTTTCAACTCAATGCACTTCTGTCAGCAAGGCTGAAGGGATTATAAGGTTTTTTATAAGGTTTTTTGGGAGGTCTTTTTGGCCGTCCACAGTCATCCTCAACAATGCCAAACTGGTTCTTGCTAAAGTCATTTTTCATGTTTGGGGAAAAAATGAGTCTAAGGGGGGCAAATCATGTGAACAAGGTGGTGCTGAACTAGTTCAGCCACATTCATCCAGCAAGCATGTAATCATTGGACAGAGGCCTACTTTGTCATCTTGCATAACTCACATTTATCAGGCCCAGAACCAATCATCAACCCTTGTTTCAGTGCTACAAATATTAACCCAATCAGTGAACTGAATGTCTTTGCTGCGTTCCGGTAATAGCCACTGAGGTATTTTAAGGCACAAACTGTGAAACCTTCCTTGGTCTGAATTATGACATTGCCCTTTACTGCCCCTCAATGGTTTTGCTCAGTATTGCAATACTCATTTTGCATACATGATTTGTACGTTTATTTTACACTACCAATAGTATCGACAATATACTGTATCTTATATATTCATATGTCTAATGTGAAGCTCAATAGAAATCTTAGTGAATAATAAAAGATAAAACATGAATAATGTTATATTTACAAATTACAAAATTCAACCCTTCTTTGTTATTTCTAAACTATAGTTAGTCTGAATCTAAAAACCCCTTTCCCATAAGCAGTAATGACTGTTTTCTTATGGTGTCTAATGTCCACAAGACAGAAATGTTGGCTTGGAATAGATATATGGTGCATTTTTTACATTCCATCTTAGATTAAAGAAGAAATTAGAGGTTGAATTTAATGGAAAGTAACAGCAGTGGTTTGAATTATGGTTTGGACTGAATGATGGGTATCACTCATTCTATTAAGCTGAGGTTTGTTTATGGACACAGAAAAGCTAGATGCACAGTCTCAATTCTGGTAAGTCATCTATTTAATAGCATATAAAATAGCACGTTAAGTAATTACAGGTGGTTTACTGTGCTGTGCATCCTCACTGATAGTTCATCTCAGCTTTGGTGCTCATTTCTTTTTGCTTCCTCAGGCAGGTTGGCATCTCTTGTTCGGTTCCTCACAGTCTTTAGAAAGCTTATGATCTCAGTGCCACCGGTGCCCTTTTCCTCCAGTCCTCTGGGTGCTCTGCTGACAGTCTCTTCCTCTGAGGCCTGGCCCATGGTACGAACTTGGCGAGCACGGGCAGCAGGCACTAAGATGAATCGACTGACTACATTGATGTGGTAGCTCCGCAGGGCCACCAATTTAGTGACACAGAGTTGAAATGCCTGACTCAGCTTCTCATCGGCCTGATGCTGGACGAAACTCCTTAGGGAGGGTTGCTGTGAGATGTCCTCAATCAGTTGCTTGTGGGCAGGTGGCATGTAGTTCCTCATGCGGGTTAGAAAGGCATCTACATAAGGATAGTATCATCATCACAATGACTCCTCTCATCTGTCTCTAGCAATGCTGTAACCATTAAAAGGAAAAGAACCCACCCTCTTACCACTTTTTTCTTCATGCTTGACTCCCAAAAGTTTATCAAAGCAGTGGAGCACGCTGCTCTGAGCAGCACTCCCTCCTGAATACTCCATAGCTTCTGTGTGGACTCCCTCGTAAACCAAACCGTTTGGCATGCAAATATTGTCTTTCCATCTATTTACATGTATGAAGGCAACACACACACACAAATATTGGTATTACTACACAAATTGTACTGACTCACATTCATTCCCTAGAGCCTTATCCTAACCACAATCACAAATGCTACCCCAACCTAATCTTAATTCTAATTTCAACCCTAAAACCAAGACTTAATCCTAAAATAAATGGTTAACTTTAGGGGATGGGATTTTTGTACCAAGATAGAAGGTGAGTCCTTAAATTTGACTATGCAAACACATTTTTGTACCCAACATTATAATGAATACATAGCCACAACCACACATACATTGCAAATACATGTTTGACTTTCCAAATATCATATCACTAATGGAAACAAAATGTTTTTGTATGAAGGAGATTCAACTACCCAGACAGATAGATCCTCATAGTTCCGTAGAAGATTGATGGATCCACGTACACTTAAAAAAAGAAAACATATGCATTAAAATGCTGATTTATAAATGAAGATGCATATACAGAAGAGTTATACAGTATGTTCGAGTCAATACCTTGCATGAGTTTAAGTTTGTCCGTCATGTCCTGTATAGATTGACTAATATCCTCCAGGGCTTTAGCCACAGCATTAACATGACCATGTCTGACACCATTGATCACAGCAGGAATACTCTATAACACATCCACAGTGGCATGTTGGAGAAAGTTAGTAATACCACTTTAAAATACCAGCTATTTATTTCACATTTCTACTAGAAGCAATTTTTCTGGTTTTCACTCTGCCACAACTCAAGACTTGTATGTTATTTCACAAGTGCATATTGTGTGACTTGATTTATATCTGAATAGATCTTCACCCTCAGTGCTGGCACTGCTGCCAGCTCCACCAGGAGCGTAACCATGAAGAAACCACGGACACTATCCCCACCTGGGAGGGTGGCCAGCAGCTCTAAGTTCCTGGATGATGCAAGTAAAACATGTCAGATGGTTGGAAAAGCTCAAGAACAGAATGCTACAATATGCATACCAGAAATACTTACTCCATGTCAAAAGGTCTGCCACAGGGATGTAAGCATGATGGGAAGGATGAACATGAAAAAGAAAAAGGAGAGATGTTTTAAATTTTTTTTTAGTATATAGACAAACCACATTCAGAAAGTAGTGGGCCTTACCCCTCTGGGTTCTTCTTCCTCCAGTTTGCCAACACTGAATCTGCATGGGTGAGAACTGGGGGAAGTCCTAAGCGCTGTGACACTTCCCAGTATGGAACAGCCAGGCTACGAGGGAGCAACTTAAAGTAAAATGATTAAAAATAATCATCATCAAGCATCATCATCATCAAGTAATCATCATCAAGTAATCAAGCATCATCCGTTGTGATCTGACATGTTCTTAAAATTCTTTAGTACTGAGTAACAACCCAGGGTAATTATAATGTTCATGTTTCAATGGCTTCATAAACTGTAGGACTGTGCTAGTTCATCGAAGGCAAAGCCAACCTTTGTCCTAATCTGTTTAAAAGCTCAGGTTTGGGGAGAAGGACAATATGACCAAAAATGACAAAAATAAATAAATAAATAAATAAATAAATACCTTAACAGTGTTATTCTCTCCCTCTTGCCAGACATAGCCCATGGTCATAACACCTAGGGCCAGGTGGGCCAGCCGCAGCTCCCTGTATCTCTCTAGAAACTGGCTGCTCAGTAACGGCATCTGGATACAGGGAGTAGTCAAACTGAACAGCGACCTCATAAAAACATTTAATTGTCTTTGCCAGTTTATTGGTCCCACTTACCCTTTCAATGTGCGAACGCAACTCGTGAGCGTGCAAAAGCTCTGGGACATGCAGGGCAATATCCATCCATGGCTGGTAGTAAGGTGGAAGATCTCCCTTCAAAGTGAAGTTTCAGCATCATAACAAAATGTGAATTATTATTACAGAAGAATTTTCTTTTGTTGAATTTCTAAACTTTAGCAATTTTTTAATATTAATTCATTTTCTTTAGTTAAAACTATCCAGAGTACTTTTCTGCCATCCACATTATGTTTCAAGATCTAAACTTTTTTTTTTTTTTTTTNTTTTTTTTTTTTTTTTGTGATTAAAATGATGATGATTACAGTGTCATTAAGTTAACCACAGTGCAGTACTCAGTACAATTCAATGTTTCATCATTTGGCTTATTCCAAGAATTTTAAAAAAATATTTTTAACTTCTTTTTTTTTTTTCTCCTGTAGGAATGGGCTGCTAATAATAAACCACCAATACAGTGTATACAGTGCCCTCCATAATGTTTGGGACAAAGACACATTATTTCTTGATTTGCCTCTGTACTCCACAATTTTAGATTTGTAATTAAACAATTCACATGTGGTTAAAGTGCATATCCTCAGATTTTATTAAAGGGTATTTTTATACATTTTGATTCCATCATGTAAAAATGACAGCAGTTTTTATACACAGTCCTCCCATTTCAGGACACCATAATGTTTAGGACACAACAATGGTGTATAAATGAAAGTGGTCATTTTAGTACTTTGTTGCATATCCTTTGCATGTAATGACTGCTTGAAGTCTACAACTCGCAGACATCACCAAGTGCTTAGTATCTTCTCTGCTGATGCTCTGTCAGGCCTGCAGCCATCTTCAGCTCATGCTTATTTTGGGGGCTAGTCCCCTTGAGTTTTTTCTTCAGCATATGAAAGGCATGCTCAACTGGGTTCAGATCTTGACTTGGCCAGTCAAGAACTGTCTATTTTTTAACTTTGAAAAATTCCTTTGTTGCTTTAGCAGTCTGTTTGGGATCATTGTCTTGCCGTAGGATGAAACGCTGGCCATTGAGTTTAGAGGCATTCGTTGAACTTGATAAGATATTTCTATACACTTCAGAATTAATTTTGCTGCTGCCATCCGCAGTTACGTCATCAATGAAGATAAGTGAGCCAGTACGTGTGGCTGCCATATATGCCCACCCATAATACTCCCACTACCGTGTTTAACAGAGGAGATGGTAGCTTTGGATCTTGGAAGTTCCTTTTCTCTTCTATACTGTGCTCTTGCCATCACTCTGATACAAGTTAATCTTGGTCTCATCTGTCCACAAGACCTTTTTCCATGACTCTGTGTTCTTTAAATACTTCTTGACAAACTGTAACCTGGCCATCCTGTTTTTGTGGCTAACTAGTGGTTTGCATCTTGCAGTGTAGCCTCTGTATTTCTGTTCATGAAGTCTTCTGCAGAAAGTGGTCATTGACAAATCACATCTGCCTCCTGAAGAGTGTTTCTGATCTGTCAGACAGGTGTTTGAGGATTTTTCTTCATAATAGTAAGAATTCTTCTGTTATCAGCTGTGGAGGTCTTCCGTTGGCCTGCCAGTCCCTTTGCGATTCACCGGTACTTTCTTTCTTCTTAATAATGTTCCAAACAGTAGATTGTGGTAAGCCCAAGGTTTAGCTGATGTCTCTTCCTGTTTTATTCTTGTTCTCAGCCTCATAAATGGCTTCTTTGACTTTCATTGGAACAACTTTGGTCCTCACGTAAATAAATGGCAATAACAGATTCCAAACAAAAGCCTAGAAGAAAGACTAGATATCAAAAGTTCTCTTACACCTACATTAAAGAGGCAAAATTGTGGAGTGCAGAAGCAAATTAAGAAATAATGTGTCTTTGTCCCAAACATTATGGAGGGCACTAGCTATAGCCCTGATTACAGTGCATGAATATAAGTAGGAAATTAATCGAACAGAGACATTTTAATTTTTTTTTATTTAATTTATACATTTAATTATTTATTTTAATTAATTAATTTATTTTAGTTGGATCTATTAATGTATTTTTTAGGACATGTGAGCCTAAACTTTCTTTGTAATATTTGATGTTGTAATGTTTGATGTCTAAGGTTATTATGGACTTTAAATTAAATGACATGTTATTTTCTAAACTTTACCTGTAGGAAAAAAGTTCAATATACAAAGTAAATAACAATAACGTTAAATTCCCAGTATCAGTCAAAAACTGCCAGTCAATACCAGAAGTCACGAATTAATATACAAATGAAAGGGAAAATATACGAACATTTGTTATTGTGGCCTAGACAACAATCAATTTTTTTTTTTTTTTTTTTTTTTTGCTTTAAGGTGGTTTGATTTTTGGTGATGAGTTAACTCCTTTTTATTACAGATTCCACAAGAAAAAAACCTGCAAACTAATTAGCAAATGAAATCAAATGAACATGGTTAAATACATTAAGCATGTGAAGGACTGGGGCTCACTCAGGTAATGTAATTTCTTGGAAATCATCCTTAAATATGGGAAAAATTGATTTAAAAATCCTTCCATAAATTTTCTCCACCTACCAGAGGTTCAGAAAGAATAAAGCCCAGCTCCTCAGAGACATTGTAGAAGTTCAGCGAGAAAGGCGCATCCATAGAGAAAACAAAAGGAGGTCACAGACAGCACTGACCCTCTGATTATCTGGATATGTGAATGGTTCTCCAACATGTCTGGACTTTGATACAGAGTTCAAGCTGACGCTGATGTCAATGAAGGTTACTGACTAACTTCAATTATTGCATAATTCTAAAGAAAATGGACCAAAGCAGTGTAAATAAAGAGGCAAAGGTTCAAAGGTTATCTCTTTACCCAAGTTGAATTTGCTGAATTTGCTGAATTTTGCCTTTCTTCGCTCACCAGCTGCAGAGACAAACTAGTCAACGTAGTCAACTTAAACTGTTAAGTTGTCATGGCAACCTTTCCATCTACCATTATCTTCTGTTTGCTTCTGCTGTTGCCAGTTTATTCTTGAAACTGTCAACTCTTAGAAGTTATAATGTCCATTCTTCTAGAAGAAGCAGCTGAATATTTGAAATTCTCTCAATTTTTCCACTCTCTCCACTTTTCTACCAATGAAGCAATGCCATAAGTTGTTTGTCTAGTAGAAAAGCTGTAAAGGTTGATGTATAAATGTTTGTTTTATAGTAAGTAACTTGATGATTTTATTTAAATTGTGTATGTACAAGCTAATTGAATGTTGTTTCATATTACAATTGCTATGTATTTACTGTATATACTGTACATGATATGTGTAAAGTATTTAGTTATTTACAGTCAGAAATTACAAGTTAGCAATGTTAAAAATAGGTATTTACAGTGTATTAATTAAGAAATGAGAAATACTGAAATGTTTTTTACACTGTTTATTTTCAGTTTCCACTCCATTCCAATGTAGAAGAGTCATCAGTAAATGACCACAATCTCACTACGTCTCTGTCTTCATTGGGGGTGTTTAACTCGGTGTTAAGTTAGGAGTTGCTACACTTTAATGAGAACATTATTATGTGCATAAGTTAATACTATAAATTTTGGTACAAATGTAGAGTATAATCAGATCACATAGATGCTATAAAAAATAGATACATTTTAGTACAATGCATAGTTATATTCAGCTTCTACTTTTGGTAAATTGGTAGGAAATTCTTTCACCCATTGTTCTGTGTTTATATCTGCCTACTATGGCTCAAAGGTAAAGGCAGGATTACAGAAATTCAGACTACCAGCGCCACCTGGTGGAGCAGACTGTGCATTGCGAGCATTATAACAACAGGTTACTTTATGGTTTAAAATATATATTATAAAGTACATATTACCCTCCTGTAATATCAATCACGCATGCAGAGACAAATGTGCATTTCAACTTGAGGTCTGACTGATGTTATTCAGAGAGCTATATGCAGCATGTACATAGACAATTCACAAAAAAATGAGTTTCAATGTGATAGAAATTTGTTGGAGCAACTCCTCAGAATGATGCTAATATAAATCAGCTGATGCAGATGAGGTCATTGTCACAGGCACTGGAAATAGAGCCTGTATTCAGATTATATATGTCCTGTTGAACAAGATAAAGAGTTAGCTGGGCAATAAGACGTGACATCCCTCTCGCTTCAGCCAGTCTGACTGTATTTACAGAAATATACATAAGTTACAGAAATATGCCGTTTGTAACATGTATTTTTGTCTTATACTCATCTTTACCTAAAATATATGGTTGAATAGTTTATACAGTAACTATACAGTTATATACACACACATGCACACCTTTTAAAACACCTAATCTAATTACACTAACGGTTTATTGTGTTTTTAAAATTTTATGAAGATCTAAGAAAATAAAACATTCATTCTCTCTACCAAAGCATAATATAACATTGGTTACTTTATGATAATAACATTTTGACCACAGTTTTATTGTTTTAAAAAGATGCTAACCTGTTAAACAGGATAAAGAATTTGTCAGCCAGTCTGAATACAGAGAACTTGCCCAAAGCCCTTAAAGGCTGCACAATAGTTATAAACTCCCCTTTGTGGCAAAAACTGGAATAGGCCCTCTACTAACACAAAATCAACATGGACAAACGCAAATGTAAAATGGCTCCCAATGCCAAAACAATATCTTTTAAACCCCAACAATGTGACCACACGTTGCTGTACGTTACACCATTGTTTTATTATCAATGCAGTGCAAATATGGCAATTTGAAAATTGCAAGCCAAAACACAAATGTAATTTGATCCTTGGAATCTTTGGAAATCCTTGGAAAGAGAGAAAGAGATGTGCAAACACTGGATTGCAGTGTTGGTCTAGGTGTGTGTGTGTGTGTGTGTGTGTGTGTGTGTGTGTGTGAGAGAGAGAGAGAGAGAGAGAGAGAGATGAAAGGGGCTAAAACATAAAAAATAAAGCAGCCAGATGCAGATGTGATAATAAGTAAGTTATTGAATGAAAACAGACGTGGTTGATTACAGTTTTAAAGCCTGAGCCTACATCATGTGACGCTGCCTCACAGTTGCTGCTTATACAGGAGTGGAAACAAACTATTGTTTCTTTTACAGTGAAAACTCTTTCTAGAGTTCCCAACATCTTTGAACTATGGCTGCCAGAACCTGTGAGTGGTAAGTAGCCATTCATATGAGAGTTCATAAACTTTCATAGAGGTCAAAGGCTTCAAAAAGCTAAAGCTGTAATTGATTGATATTGGCAGCTTAATTTGCAGTCTTGAACAAATTTTCAGTGTTTTAATTATTTTTACTAACTTCACTAATGAGTTAGACTTGATTATTAGGGAAAGCATACAAATCAATGATTAATGGTAGTGGCAACACAATATAAATAACCTTTTATTTAACCTGGAGCACATTTTTTTTTTTTATAGAGGTTTTCTTATTACAATCAAGAACACTAAATCACAGAAGTGCATCACCATCATCATCTTTCCTTAACGACCATCCCAAGGCACAACCACTGTGGAATATCATGCAGCCAACACAGCAATTCCTTTGTTCTTTTTACACCTTTTAAAGTTTTGCTATCAGTCTATTTCCCTAAAATGCTGAACAGTGAGCACAGTGACTGTTGGTAAGAGCCTCTGCTGCTTGTGTCAACACTAAATGAGCCATTCTTCTAATCATTAATACTGTACAGCCTTGTTTGAGTTAAACAAATCTAAAACACACCTCGATATCTTGTTCAATCTCCTCATAATGTGACCTTGATTGGCTTCTGGAGCTAAATCCTTTTTGTGAAGTAACCAGCTGTAAATCAGGCTTAGCTTGAGCACCAAATGTACCATCCAGTCAAGTAGCCCTTAAGTCTGTGTACAAGCAGAACAAATTTACCGCACTTACAGATTGACTGTTGTCTCCAGTAGCCTTGATTGAAGTTTGTCCTGATTTGAAGAATACTGTTATGTTTCTTAAATATGCTGTAATGAAAGTTATGTCCATCATGCACTTGAAGCTTTTCCATATTCCGTCCTACCCAGAAACTCAGGTAATCCTCACAAAACAAGCCAGCAAAGCAGCTCTTAAGCCAGTCTTTGTGAATTCACAGAACTGTTAACGTCACAAGTGTTATTGTGAGCTAAATTCACCTACATTAGTGGAGTTTGTCTTAATGATGAAAAATATCCCTGCTCACTGCTGAAATAATTTGGATCTTTTTAAACTTGCATGTTTTTGAAAGGTTTATATTTTTTCTATATCAATGTCATACTCATTATTTTGTCAGGGATCATATACAGATTACATTACTCTCCAAAAATGAGAGACGACGATTGTACCAGATTTCCATCTGCCATTCCTATAATATTAACTGTTTCATGTCTAAAGAAAAAAAAATAGAATTCACAAATAGTTATGAAATCACAAATAATAACAAAAGACTGTGTTTTGTAATAGAGTCTGAATGCAAAGGGGATAGCATGTCACACACACTCATAAGAATATAAACAGAGGCTGCACTGTACAAAGTCTAATCTAAACTAGTTTATTATTTAAAAAAAAAAAATCTGATTCTGTTATGGGAGGGGTAAAGGAGGCCGGCCTATCCAGACTGCTTAGGTGCTGTGGAAAAAGGTTTATGCGACTTTAAAGTGGATCAGTGTTTTGTAATGAATGTTTTCTTTTCTTTTCTTTTTTTTTTTTTTTNTTTTTTTTTTTTTTCTTTTTCTTGCGCCTGCCTATTATTAGCCACGGAGGCCTTACAGTAAGTGACTGGTGGCTCCATGACGGTCAGGGCTGCAGCTCTGCACCGCACCGACACGCTCCCCACCAGCGTCCGCATTTCACGCATTGTGGTCGCGTTTCTCACTGATCCAGAGGATTTTTCCTGAAAAATCTGCGTTTCCAATCCTCGTTCACTTTGCCTTGAAGATGAAGTTAAACACGAGCTGCCGTCAGGTGCAAACCGCATCCGATGGAGCCCTTTTTATCTCGTTGATCGAGCAGCCCGATGCAGCACTTCCTTATGTTGCGGTAAGAGGGGAATGACACATTTCCTGCAACGGAATCTGTAACACAGCTTTTATTTCCTTCTCGCTGCTTTTGACACGAACACGGACGCAGATGGACAGGCTCAGGAGTCAGTGACGGGTGTTACATAACGCCTAATGCAGCAGAGCCTCATGACTAGTCTGTCGGTGGAGGGACTGTTAGGTCCTTCTGGTAGGATCTGCACTGTTTTGTCATATTAGGCACAGGTGATAACTGCTTACATGTTGATAATCTATTGATGAGCACAGTGAAGGCTGATATAGTCCTGCACATATCAAAATATGATTCTGGCATTGCGCAATGTGGACTAGCAGGATAGGGCGTATGAATATTAGAGGCTGGGTGTACCTATAGGAGCATAAGCCCCGTCCACATACGCCCAGCCTAAGGTCATACAGTTATATTTTTAATTCAGACTCTAATTGAGAGGATGCAGATTGTGCAGTCAATGAAATACTTAAAAAAAAAAAAAAAAAAAAAAATCCTTGTATCCTATATAAAACCATTTTACAAATATCTTAGTTTGATGGAAGTGACTGGACAGTGTCTAGTTTCAGCACCTCAAGAGTCTTTTGTTTGACCAGGGAGAGCTCACCTTGGTCTATTCAGGCTGTACAGTAGGTTGGTTACACAATGTGTGATATACTTGAGGAAGCATAGTAGAAAGGTGACCCTACTAGACTCCAGAGCCCATGGTAGATCCTGGAGGGATTTAGGAACATCAGGAGTAGCCTACTTTACCTCATTCATAAGAAGTTGGCAGTATGGGGGGATCAAAATATGAATGACTGTTCTGATCAGAGGTTGCATTCACCCTCTGTTCCCTACTGCAGTGTAAGCAGACAAAACACTTCAAAGGCATGGACAAAAAGTCTGTTGTTTTAATAAATTTCACTATTATTAGGCCTGTAATGTGTTGAGGATAGTCTCTCATAGACTAACAGACAGAGACAGGCTGCAGTTCCCTTGGAAACCAGTTCAGGTACCTAAGCCTCCATTTTCAAGAGATGAAGAATAATAGTCTATTTGCCTATTCCCTCCATTTCTCAGTTTAATGAAGCAGCTGTATTTTTGGATTTAAGTTTTCCATTAGTCACTGTTAGATATTGGATCTATATGCAGATTAAAGGTAAGCACTGGCTGGTTAAGACTGGATTATAATAAAGTAACTGTAAACAACGAAAGGTATTTTTGGCTTGCAGCTGGTTGATGGGATTATACAAATGTGTGCATAGGGCTGATACTTTCTTTTCTGTTTCTTCTTTCTATTTAACTGGAAAACTACTGAAAACTGTCATTCATTTATCTATTTTTAGAAAGTAAATGCCCCTCCTTGTTGATGCTTGAGTCTTAAAATCTGGTTCTATATAAGTAACAAGGACAGGAAACTTCTGAATGGGCACGTCAAGTCACAAGACTATTCATTGATAGCTCTGCAGGCAGAATGAGCAATGCAGGTGAGGAGTAGTCACAGGGTCTAATTTCCATATTGATCCATATTCCTGTACTGCTCAAGTGAATAGTTTAGAATTTCAGGATGCTTATTCAAAGCACAAGCTACTTGGCCGAGCATATCTGTGCTTCTTTGTATTTTGACAGGTCACAGTTGACGGATTCTGATATGGACTATGAGAGGCCAAACGTTGAAACTATTAAGTGTGTGGTGGTAGGAGACAATGCTGTTGGAAAGACCCGCCTTATTTGCGCCCGGGCCTGCAATGCCACACTGACTCAGTACCAATTACTTGCTACACATGTGCCGACAGTCTGGGCAATCGACCAGTACAGAGTATGCCAGGAGGTAAGCTGCATGCATTCTTGAAGATTCTCTGCATGTTTTCCCATGTGCAAAACATAATTTGAATTGATTATTTTGGGGTAAATATCCATTCCGTATCCATTAATGTGCTATTATTAGGTACTAGAGCGCTCCAGAGATGTTGTTGATGATGTCAGTGTGTCCCTTCGCCTCTGGGATACTTTCGGAGATCATCACAAGGACCGTCGTTTTGCATATGGCAGGTGAGATACTGCAGACCGAATTCCATTTTCATAAAAGATTTGTTCGTGTAGCGCTATCTGAAAATTTGCTCTTTGTTCTCCCTTCAGGTCTGACGTGGTGGTCCTATGTTTCTCAATCGCCAACCCTAACTCTCTATACCATGTGAAGACCATGTGGTACCCTGAGATAAAACACTTCTGCCCCCGTGCTCCTGTCATCTTGGTGGGCTGTCAGCTTGACCTTCGCTATGCTGACCTGGAGGCAGTGAACAGGGCACGGAGGCCTTTAGCTAGGTACAAAGCCTTGACAATGAACACAAAGATTTGAAAGTTTTCTGATTTTTTTGTTGTTCGTCTTTTCACAGCTCCAGGAATGTCTTTGATACATTTTCCTGTTTTTCAGACCAATTAAATCCAATGAGATTCTTCCTCCAGAGAGAGGCCGTGAGGTGGCCAAGGAGCTGGGAGTGCCATATTACGAGACCAGTGTTGTTGCTCAGTTTGGAGTCAAGGACGTTTTTGATAATGCTATCCGAGCTGCGCTAATTTCCCGCCGCCATCTGCAGTTTTGGAAATCTCACCTCAGAAATGTACAGCGGCCTCTCCTTCAGGCACCCTTCCTGCCACCAAAACCTCCCCCACCTATAATCACTGTGCTTCCTCCCCCAGCAACCACAGAGGAGCATCCAGTCGGTCTTCTGGAGGACCCGCACTGTGCTGATGTCATCCTGGTCCTACAGGAGCGACAGAAAATCTTTGCACACAAAATATACTTGTCAACATCCTCTTCAAAGTTCTGTGACCTCTTTATTATGGACACGCAACCCGAGGAGAATGAAAAGCCCCCTCGTGGTCCTCTCTCGGGGCGTGAGCTGCTGATGCGTGCTGCTAGCTTTGATGTCTGTGAGAGCAGCGATGATGGAGACAGGGCTAACCTGCGGGCTTGCACTAGTGATGGCACCTTGAAGGACTCTCAGGGTGGCAGACGGGGCAGACTGCTCTCCTCATGGAGCAGAGCCTTTGTCAGCATCCAGGAGGAGCTGGTAGACGACCCAGTCACATACAGCCCCAGGCCCATGACTGTGGTGCACATGGACCAGTCCATGCAACTTGGTCCTTTTCGAGCAGTACTTCGCTACCTGTACACTGGTCAGCTTGATGAGAATGAGAAAGAGTTAATGCACATTGCACATATTGCTGAGCTTCTGGAGGTCTTTGACCTGCGGATGATGGTGGCAAACATACTGAACAATGAAGCCTTCATGAATCAAGAAATCACCAAAGCCTTCCACGTACGCCGCACAAACAGAGTCAAAGAGTGCTTGGCCAAAGGCACCTTTTCTGGTGAGCACATATCATTTTTCCTCATTTTATCGATTTGTTCTGTATGAAAGTACAGAAGTACTGTAATGGAGATGCAGCTGTAATGATAATGTCACCTTTGTGTTGCAGATGTAGTGTTCAAACTAGATGATGGGACGATCATGGCCCATAAGCCTTTACTCATCTCTAGTTGTGACTGGATGGCAGCTATGTTCGGTGGGCCTTTTGTGGAAAGCTGCACCAAAGAGGTAAACCATTTGATATTTTTGGGATCTGGTGACAAAGACAGACAAGAATAAAACAGTAGCATTTGAAAACCTAATTGCTGTATTATTGTACAAAGCACATTAACCAGTAGAGATCAATAGATGTACAGGACCACAAAACTATGTGGTCTGAGTATAAAATATAAGTCAATTAGAGGTTAAAAAATCTTTTGTTATTGTAATATAATTATGCACATCCTGGCCCGCTAGTCAAATATAGCTCCAATATAGAACTCTGACCGAAAAATCTTTCAAATCTAAGGAGTTTTTCTTTCATGTCAATATATAAGAACAAAAATGGAAAAGACATTAAATACTTTGTGTAGATTTGTTCTCGCCATTCTGTATAATGCTAAATCAGCAAAAAGCTGAGTCCCCTAAGTGATGACTTGTCATGCTGTGTCACATGTTCCTGTTTCTAAGGTGTTGTTTCCCAATACAACTCGCAGCTGTATGAGAGCTGTGCTAGAATATCTCTACACGGGGCGGTTTTGTTCTCGACCTGACCTGGATGCAATGGAGCTCATTGTTCTTGCCAATCGTCTTTGCCTCCCCCACCTGGTTGCACTTACAGGTGTGACATTTTCTGTAGTTAATAGCCTGTTCACTGTAGAAACATTGAGCTTGTATTACAAATATCCGTTGTGAGTGTGTTTCCAAGCGAAGTCTTAGAATTAGAGCATTTTCATTTCTTTTAGAACTCTACACAGTAACAGTGTTGACGGAGGCAGCGATGATGGGGACTGACATCGATGGAGATGTTCTGGTGTATTTGGATATGGCTCAGGTAACACTTTGTAGCATTAGTTAAGTTTAGATTTCTGCCACCAGCTGTCTCCATTTAATATTTGTATTATAAAAAAAAACACCAAAACAGCAGTACTTCTCATGTATAGTAAAAGTTCACAAATACAAAAATTACAAATAAACTTTTGCTGTTATACCTTGACAGTTCCATGGTGCCCAGCAGCTAACTGGCTGGTGCCTTCACCACATCTGCACTAATTACAACAGTGTGTGTCGCAAGTTTCCCCGAGACATGAAGGCCAAGTCTGCAGGTAAAACATATTGTCTGGTACAGATAAGTGACCTTTAATGCACTCTGTTTCAGACTAAGCCCTGACTTGGCATACAATGTGGTAATGAAGCCTCTTGGGTTCAACAAAACATGAAGCACATGACTTCTGTTTTGTGTTTGGCCGAATGGAACATCACAGCATGAAACAAAACCTTCCTTAATAGGTTTAAAGGAAGTTGTCAACTTAAATTAAATCTTTTAAAGCAGATTAAGGTCACAGTACTCGCTCCATCTCAGTAAGGCTCCTTGTAAGTACTTTAAAAGCACACGATTTTGTTATATAATCAAGGAGTCATAAAGTTATACATTTTTATTTATGAATGCAATTATTTTTATTTTGAAAGGAACTGAGGTTTTTATTGACATCTATATGACTTTTTACTGACATTTAAATAACATTGATAAAATATAACACATATAACCAAATCCCAAAGACATCTCTAAGCATTTACAAGCAAAAATGCAAGGAAAGGTGAATGGATTTTACATTCACCTTTTGTACATTGTTGGCTGCATTAATAAACATCTTCACCCTGAGAGCTTCTGTTTTCATGGTCAAATCTTTTTTCTTAATTTCTTTTATTTATTTTTATTCAAAGTATGACTCTCTGACAGCTGTATCACCAACAGGGGGTGCTGCAGACAGGCTTGCAAAATCAGGATCCTCTTTTAATGTTTTACTTCTCAAAATATGGCTGCACTGTGTATGTTTGATTACTTCTTATTTTTCTTCTTTTCCTATTTTAATACTTTTACTTGCCTTGTTTCAATTCTTGTACCTCATGTTATTTTCTACTTTTGTGCCTTTCAACTATTATCTTACTGTGTTATTCTAATGCACTTTGTAGCATTTGTTCTGATAAGAGATAAAAAAAAAAAAAGTAAGCATTTCATATGTGATGTACAGTATCTTTGGGCTATGAAAATCCCACACACGTCATTCCAGTTTTCTGAAGCTGTGTATTCTGATGCAGAAAACCAAGAATACTTTGAGAAGCACCGCTGGCCACCGGTGTGGTACCTGAAGGAGGATGACCACTACCAAAGAGCACGCAAAGAGCGTGATAAGGAGGACTACCTGTACCAGAGACGGCAATGTAAACGCAAGTGGCTCTTCTGGAACCTTCCTTCCTCCCCTTCCTCGAACTCTTCTTCTTCTGGTTCATCTGCTATCATCTAACAAAGTGGTAAGGCCAACTCCACTGTACATGATGCAGTAGAAGATAAGCACCGCTGGCTAGGTAAGCCCAGTTATTCAGGCACACAGTTCCTCCTTCCGTTTGTTTGCTTCTGTAGTCAAATAGTACTCCTCTTCCATGTTGGCAAAGTAAAAGTAGACAGCTTTGTTTGTTAAATTTTAATGTTTGTGTGCTGTATACATTGCTGTGTAATGACTGTGAGTCTCAAACCTCAGTGATACAAACCTTATTGACAAATGGCACAGTATAACTGGTGCAAATAACAACTGATTGTTATACATCTGAGTTACATTTTTAAAATACTGCTGGTACAGAACTATGATTATCATCAGTTAACCTGAACTGACAGCTAAGTGCTGCTTATCAGCTGCAATGAACCAGCAATTCAACACAGAACTCAAGTCTCAGAGATTTAACACTTTGTCCTTAAGTGTTTGTACAATCTACCAAACTAAATGTACAGTATAATCTCATCAGCAGAATATGAAACATAGCCAGCCGGAATGATTTAAGTCAGACACACTAAACATATTGATTATGGCAGTTTAAATCTCTGTATGCATTAATAATGGCATGTTTTTGTACAGCATTCTGTTTTTGAATGCTTGTGTACAGCTTGCAAAACTATAATTGTGATGTGAGTCTGGACACACTCAGCATTTATGTATTGTGATCTTGTGATTTGTGGCCTCTTGTCACAAAAGGGCTTTAGTTTACATGAATGCATTCAGTGTCCTGTGACGCAAGAGATCCCAAATCAAGTAAAATACCTGTATTTCGTGTAAAATGCCAGCAAAACAAACCATATTATTATTATTTCATTTCTGTAATGCTTGATGAGACTTAGCATATGATCACATGTTCCCTCTGTGACAGTTGGTTTGATTTATCTGTCACTGGTGGTGTTTTGGCCTTTAGAGAGTTATCATAGTTGATATGGCAATGACCCCTGACTAAATGCAGTTGGCTGTAAGACTTGGACATGCAAGAGGCTTCTGGGTGAAGTCATCCATACTCTTCTTCACACCTCCAGCACTTTCTGAACTTCACAGAGATCCACAAGAACCTCCAGTAGTAGCATCCTGGTGAAAGGTGCTAAACTCAGTGTGGTGTCCTGATGCATGCTGATTTGAGAAGAACTGGAGAGGCCACAAGACCACGACACTTAAAATGTTCAGAAAATGTGTGAAGAGGTTTAGACCAAGTATTTTTTTTCTTGATTTGTTTTGCACATTTTGCAGAATATTCTGAATATTATCATCTGCTACTGTACTTGATTGAAAGGTGGACTACAGCATTGTTTTTATTTTTAAGCATGGTGCTCGGTAAGAATAGGCAGTATTGTAAATTGTACTATATATCAGATAATGTGCAGTTATTAGTATTGTGCACTGCAGGCAGTGAGCACACTAGTACAGTATTACCGAGTAATACATATACTGAGTATAGACTGGACTAATCTGACTTGCATTCAGTTACTGTGCAGCTACACACTGTTAATGAAAATAGTTGAATATCCATTGCGCAGGCCTCCAGTTACAACTATTACACTCTATACAGTATACATGCAAATTAAAGGAAAGTCAGATGAAGAGCTGACTAATAGTAAAATAGGAACTCAGTGCAAAGTAAAGTATACGTGTTTGTAAAGGTAAAATTATTTTTCCTGTCACACCCATTAAACACACCACTGTAATCAAATAGTATACTGATCGGCGCATTTGCTTTTGCAGTATATGGTAAAGAAGAGCTTGCTTTGTTAGACTTAGCATTTTTTTGTGCAGTTTTTATCAGATATTTAGAGCCCAACAAAGAACTTAAAACAAGTAAGAATCAATTAAGAGACTTACTTGGTTTAATTTCTAATCTAATGATTACATTGTATGAACAGGGCTCGCAAATACAGATGAAGTGTATTCATTACAAGTTAAAGTGTAAGATACAGATAAGAAATGGTGGTTCAGTGCTCTAAGCAGTAACTTTAAATTGTTCTCAGTTGCATAATCCTTATGCCCTATCACAATTAATAATAGAAACTGTCTTTAAATATAACTGTTATAATCGTTTTGCATACATGGTAAGATATAAATCATAGGGGTGTACCTTCAGGAGCACTGTACTCTTCTTAGACTTTATCCTACTTGTGAATGTTTTGATTTGTCAGACCACTGACTAACAAACAATGTCCAGTTTTTATAAGATGCACTTTTTATTGTAATGGTTTAACTGTAGGAGGTTCTATTGGTTTATTTGCCTTTGTAGTGTTTCATTCATTCCTCAGTGCATTGCATTTCTCAACGAACCTTCTGCTGATGTTCTACATCACAAACACCTCATGCCTTAATGTACAGTGCAGTGTGTGGTACTGAATGTAAAGTAGTGTTACTGTGGTTACTAGTTGTTATATGTTGTTCTTCACTTGTTTGCTATATGTTAATTTACCATGGCAGTCTAAGCTGTTTATGTATTTGTAAACATAGATATAAGTAATTAGTGTGTGATCTGAGGAGTCCTGTCAGTGCTGCTTAGGTTTTATTTTTGTTAAAAGCCGTAAATACAAAGCTAAGTAATGATTCTGATCATCAAGGCCACTCTAAACTAACATAATGACATAAACCATCAAATAAATGCAGGGATTTCCAATTAATTTCATCATTTGAAAAATTACTTTATGCTAATGAGTCAGCATAATTGGCATTAGAAAAGAGATTGTAACTGAAAAATGTAAATAAACATTGTATAATGACTTGCAATTTAAACATGGCAGAGTAATCAATCCAGGCTGATGCATAGTTCAACGTAGATACTCTTTTTTCTACTATACATATGGAAATGTTGACTTTTAAACTACAAACTTGCACTGCTTTGTAGCACCATGTGGTTCTATTCAAATTGATGTAGAGAGTATAGCAGCAACATTAGCTAAGTAGACAACATCAGGTAAAAAAAAAATTAGATCATAAATGACAAAAAAGTCATCACTGGGGCCCTTTTGTGTGTGTTTGGGTGCTAATATCACCGCTGCAGAGAAGCACAAACCAAAGGGAGCTTTAGCAGCACCATATATATATATAGATATATGTATAGATATATATATCTATATCTATATATATATATAGATATATCTATATCTATATATATATATGCTGCACAATCACTACTGCATAGTTTAAGAGGCCTTGTTCAGAAATGGTTGATTAAGAAATTTTTAAAAAATGAAAAGAAAAAACTTGAATGTTTTCTCAGTGTTAAAGCCTAGATGACGTTTTCCTGAGTCATCAGGTTTTTTTGTTCTCAAGATCTGTTTTTATTTGTTCAGAAGCTGTAAATCTGAGATTCTGTAGCATGTGTACTTGACAATGTGTAAATAATGTTTATTAAATTAAAAAAAGGAGCAACATGGCCAGTTTGTGTATGCTGTCTTTTTTTAAAATTGTAGTTAATTGACTTTATTGTCCTTTCAAACTTTTATTCTTTGCCATTAGACAAATACAACAGTGCATCAGCAAGGTAGGTAGAAAAAAGTAACCAACAATGCAACAGAGACCAAGACATCCAACAGTACAGATGCACTAAAAGGTGCCTTTAGCCTTTTTTTTTTTTTTAAGCTTTATTAACCACAGTGTCAGCGTTAGCTACACAAAATATTTATCAAAACAGAACAAAGATACACATATAGTCTATAACAAGTCCCAAATAATTCATTACATGAACTGAAATTGGCCATTTAAGTTCTAAATATTTCTAAAATAGCATTTGACAGTTTAGCAGCTATTTGTGTTTTCATGTAGTTTTACTCCTAAATGTTCCGAAAATAGCATTTGACAGTTTTAGTCTCGCAAAAACTCATAACCTTTACTTTAACCATGTTCACATCTAAACTAAAAACTTTTATTTCCATGTGCCTTTGTTTAATTAATGTATCTGTAGTGCACTTTTATTTTCCCTTTTATACACTTGGCTGACTTTAAACTACCTTTGTATTAGTTTTTTCTTTTTTTTTTTTGTTTAAATCATTCTCTTGTCTATTTTATATTGTAGTATTTTCTTTTGCATTTTTTACATTATTATTATTATTATTTTTTTATTATTATTTTTATGTGTGTTCGAAAGGCATAATAACATCCTTAATAGATTTTGATGAAAGTATTTCTGCAAATAACTCATAAAATGTAACAAAAGTTTGGATTTGTTGCCGTTAGTCATATGAAACTTTGCTGTGACGTCATTGGATCCGGCAGCGCGCGAGGCAGCAGCAAGGAGAGAAATACAGTGGACAGCTTCAGCAATGGTAATGTAAAACGAGCCGAAAATAGCTAAATATAGATTGTGGAGATGGTTGCAGCCTGTGTGCAGTTTCATTAACTTAATGTGAGTTTTATATCTGACCTGAGGTTTATAAGGCGAAAAGCTCCGAAAAAAAGCGATACGCTGTAAAAAATAAACAAATAATCAGGAAAAGTGCAACCTGCGCCAAACCAGCCGCAGCTAAATGCGTAATTCACCGCAAAATAACTGAATTCGAAGATTCATCAACGACACATAAGTGTTATTTTTATGATAATATAACATTTGTGTTTAGGGAATAGCTAAATCGTCTAAAACTGACTCAAATCTAATGAATTTAGCCAGACATTTAAATACAGATACTTTTGTTTTTCTTTTTTTTTGCAGTATTCGTTTCGTCTCTTCCGGATGACGCAGCTGTCACAGATTAAGGCATTGTAAATTAAAGTGATGCTAATGTTTTTTTTAATAATTGCCAAATCGATTATTAAAATAAAGTTGATGATCGTGTAGACCTGCTGATGTGGCACTTTGTAGTTGAACAGGTTTAAGTGGAATCAGGTGTCATTTCAGGGGTCAATGTCCTGGAGATGAAGCAGAAAGTAAAATAAAAATGCCCATATAAAGGACAAGTATACTACCTCAGAATTTTACTTACCCCTCTGGAGGCTAAAGTAATTTTTGTTATTCTGCTTTCGTTTTCCACCTTTAAAACCTGCACTGCAAAACTGAATAGGATGACAGAAAGCAACACCATGTTTGTTGTTTAGAGAGCAAGTCTGAAGGGCTCCAAGTATGGAAGAATGTTCTAGAATCATCTGTCATTTTCCTCATTCTACTACAAAGCTCTTATTCCATCTTGTTTCAACATACTGACATTTCAAGAAAACTGTACTGGAAATTTTGAAACACTGGTTTAAATTTGTCCTGGAAATAAATTGAAATAATCTCACTGTGCTGGCAGAATATTCCACGTATTTAAGTAAAATCAGACTTTTGAGACTCAATAACAGATAATATGAGATATAAAAGATGGAGATTTTTGCAGTGTTTCTGTTCTGTAGTGTTATTTTTTTCCAACACAGATTAAATTTACATGTGAAAATCACAAATTCACAGGTGAAGCAGAACTTTTCAGCCTGTAAACAAGTCAGTTTTTTACATTTATGTCAGTGGAAATTCTTGTGTGACTGAAAATGCTCATAGCAGATTATTTCAGTATTTTGACTTCATTGTAGATCAGAATCTGCACTTTGACTACATTTTATAAAATATGATTTATTTAATAAAATGTACATTATTAACAGCTGTGACTTCAGTAGGTAAAATGAATGCTTAAGTACATGTACTTAGGACTGTGACAGAAAATAACATTTAGCTTTTATGCTTTTGAATGTAATTTATGAAAAAATGATATCAAGGCACAATAATAATACAGCAACTGTATGGATAGGTGCACTTTGACGATAGCTGCTCTTTGTTTAATGGAATACTGTTGCTCTACAGACTGTGTCAGGGCTGCTTCTGCTCGCATCTGTCTGTGTTTTTGGGTTTCACCATGTGGAAGGAACATCAGACACCCTGAGCTCTGTGGATTCATCTTTTTGTTAGTAAGTAGCCTGTAGAAATGCAACAGGAACATGAGCAGGAAACCTAACAACTAATGCAGACATAAGCCTGAATGAAGACAAGAATTATTAAAATTGAAACTTCCTTTTTATACTTTTACTTAAGACTAAATACGATGGCCTCAAAAGCCAGCCTCAGGGATTGAACCTATTTGCTTTGCCATAAGTGAATACTTTAGAAATGTATTGAGTACAGGTTCATCATCTACCATTTCAGTGGTGGGCTCGAGGTTCACTATCCAGAAGTGGACATCAAGAACTGCCTGATTATTCCAAAGGATCTGAAACTTAGAAAGAAGCTCACCACTGTATGGGAGGCGCCTGATGTTTACTATTCTGGAGCTGACAAGGTAAGAGCTACTGCAACATGCTACTTTTGGTTATCAAGGGGAAGAGCATTATTGTAACATGCGAAATAGCAGAGTGTATCAGCAGAGTGTATTATATTTTTAAAAATGTATCTATTAGTATGATGTTTGTCTTCATTTTTGGGTGGCACCTTTCCAGGTTTCAGTTTTGGAAAGTAGCTCTTTCTAGTTTTTACTTTTTTTTTAAAGATTGTGTTTCTCTGTATGCATATCTTATACGTACATATGAAGAAAGCTCTTTGGTGCACTTGTTTATTTTTAACACTAGGGTGCAGTAATGGATAAAGTAACATGCATCAAAAAACCATCAGGTCTTCACAGTTTTTGTTACAAAACAAAAAGCTCACAAAAATGTCATTAAACATATAAACACAATCCCTTCCCTAATTTTGAACATGTGTGTTACCCTCTCTAATTATTACATGTACTGTACTGATATATTGTTCTACCCTTTGTTGCCAGAAAGGGGTGCTAGCACCTCAAATATACAGTATAAGCTCCAAATGGATAATCGAATCAAAGTTATGTTGGATCTATGTATTTTTCGGAATGTCAGGTAACATAAATTCTACAGGTAATAATACTGTGATTAGGGTTCTTAATTTGGTAACTTATGATAGCTCAGTTTTGACTGGTTAACATACTTTCTCTTTAAGCTACAGAACAATGAATCTCCATCCTCAGTAAGACAATTACGAGACTGAACTGTGGCAGAGACCACACAGAGCTGTGTGTGCTTTAGGGAAATCATCCGTGACCTTGTGTCCTTTAATCATAACTTCAGTTTTCAGAATAAAATAACACATTTATGTAACAGCCCTCAGCATAACTCTAAAACAAAGAAGAAACAAAATGAAAATAAGAATTATCATGATCTGCAGTCCAGAGTGAAGCATTAAAACTATTACATGAACTAAGTGTTACTGTTTTAAATGCGATTTATTTTAATGTTACAGAATCTAATTGGTATTCATTTGTGATAAAACATGGTAAGTCTTTGCAAGAAAAGCATAGTATTAATACTGGAATCCATGGTATAAAATGAAATGGAAAATTACAGAGGCCATTGTGTCTGGTGTGTATCTTGTTAGTCTTAAAATTGCCACGTCAGGTAAAAACTTATTCCGGAGGTGCATTCAAATGATCAGTGTATTTTTCCAGTGGGCCTCGCACAGTGCTTTGTTGTCGAGCATCAGATTGAGAGAGAGATCGTTCCCTGCTGAAATTGACAAAATTACATCAACTGTACACCAAATCTTATATCTATAAATTGAAAACTTAAATTGAAAGCCTCCTTGATTTAGGAGGTAGTTTATGAATTCCACAGCTAAGCAGTCTAGCTTGAACATGATCTATGACCCTTCTCTTGCCCAAACTCCACTTGATCTATGGTGGTATTATCTATAATACTGTCTTCCATGATTCTCTTTTATTGCCAGAATCAGTGTCAGACAGCAAAACAGATTACACGTTAGATTAAATCAATACAAACTTTATTTACTGGGCTTTGAAATGTAATTCTCCATTTCTCCTGACACTTAAGCAAACATGCACTATTGAAGGCTTGGGCAGTTTGTTGCCTGTGGTTCTGTGGTTGGTCCGTCACTCCACCACGCTTTCTGTCACCGCGCCATTGTGAGCACTGCTGCTATTCTCTGCCACTCAGCCCTGGTGCCCAGTAGCAGGGATCCAGAATATTGGTCGCTCAGTTTCAAATCCACCCACCTTAACACCCACTTCATTACTGGGATGGGATTCATGCCTGCTGAGTAATTGTAATGGAGCGCAATGGGCAGTAGTCCCATAAATCTGCCTCTAAATAGCCACTCATGACCAAAAACAAAAGCAAAGGGTCAGAGAAGCTGCAGATTTCTCCATCCAAACTTCAAATCAGCAATTCAGCACGTGACTTGAACTTAGGGAGATTGCAAAACTGGCATGGATGAGAAGTCCACACATTAAGAAATCCAAATAACACTCCGATCTATTAACTGAGTCTACAATTAGACATAAATGAGAGGGGTCTTAACTGTTGGTGCTGGATTATATGACTTGGTTGCTGTTGGCTGCATGTATGTAACAAGTTCAAACTGTCATTAAAAGTTGATTTTAAAATGAACATTGCCAAACAGAAATTCTGATTTAAGTCACTGTGTAAGTTTTAATGGAAGTGTCCATAAGTTTTATGATTAAATTAACCCCACAGATCTGGAAATTATGAAAGTTTTGCACTCAAGCATGAAGCTGTGGTCTTTACAGAGAGAGGACATGTTCATCAGCCCAATTCACATGTTAAATTCTCTAAAACACTAAAAGAAATTCTATCCATGCTTTGCAAAAATGGACTATTTCCTGAAAAGAGAGAGTATCATTTTTAAAATAGATCTACATATTTAGTCAGTCAAGATCTAGGATGAAGTGAACACACCTGATTTAGCAGCTCAGGTGTGGGTAGAGCAGGGAGAGATGGAAAAGTGCAGTGCAGTGACTGACCAGGACCTGGATTAAGAGTTAATTATTCTCAGCTAAAATTTGTTTGATGTGAATGTGTGCTGCACATTGTTACGCCTAGGAGGTTATGCTTTCACCCGCATCTGTTTTTTTTTCTTTTTTTTTTTTTTTTTTTTTTTTTTTTTTTTTTTTTTTTTTTTTTTTTTTTTTTTTTTTNTTTTTTTTTTTTTTTTTTTTTTTTTTTTTTTTTTTTTTTTTGATAATTTTATCAATTTCATCAAAAGTAATATATCAGTCTCACTGGAAAAAAAAAATCTTGTACATTTTGCATTTTGGTGCAGATCCAGATAAGGATGTAGATTTGCCAGACTAAAGTATGTGGGTAGAAAATTTTAATAACTACTGTTTTTAATGACAAATAATGTGAGAAATAAGATATAATATTATTATATATTATTATTATTGTTATAGTTGTTTCTTTCTCTTTGGTCCATTATGTTCTTATTATTGTTATATTAGAACAAGAATAATTTTGTCTAGGCTTGTTTGACCTTGATGGAGGTAGTGCTCTAATTAGTGGCCTTCCTAAGTTTAGAATAGATGAGAATGAATGAATGAGTTTGATGAAAGCATATTTTGGTGTTATCGTGCATGGTTACTCCAAAAGTGAAGACAGTTTTGATGTTTTTTTATTTTGTGATTAAGGACCAGAGCCACAGAGCACACTGTTACACAAGGAGAATTTCAAAGCCTTATTTTTGGGGTAGAAATTCTCACATCTGGTGGATGGAACGAGGGTTTAAGCCATTACTGCAATTAGACCTGCCTCACTATGATCTCTTGAGCTTGCTTACCGCTGGTAATAGCTGTTTCCTCTCTGTTTCCCCTCCATCTTTTTCTTTTTGCTTCTTTCTCTCTGTGAATGATTTTTATGCTTTGCTAAAACATGTGGGGGCGTCAAGAGAGGATTTAAATGCCACGAACCCCCTCCTCTTTTTTTGGTGAATCTCAGCGTTCCTTTCTGCAAGCCTCTGATGACGACAGGGCAGCTTTAAGCCTGGCAGTGCCCACGGCAGGCTGCCGTCTCGGCGCTGCCCACTCTCCTCCGTGCTGGCATGCTGGAGAAAGCGAGGGTGGGGTTCCTCTAGCAGACCCTGTCATTCCTAGGAAAGCCTACATGTCCACCCATGCAGGATTCCTGATAAATCTTCGTGTTGGGGATGTGAGAGTGCAAAGATAGGGATTTTATTTTCTGTAGGCAACATTCTTCGTTCAGCAGAGAGTCATGGATGTATATTTAGATGAACAGACTTCTGAGCCTTCATATGACAGTGAGGGTCAACTAGTGAAACATGTAATATCTTTGTAATTGCATATTTAGTTTATCAGGTGGGTGTTGCTGGCTCTGCTGGATTACAGCAGCGTGTTCGTTCAATATTATTTCCTTAGCTAATGTTCCCCTTTGTCATTATAATACCACGTTAAACTGACCTTTGACCCCAACCATTCAGTCACCTTGCCCGTATGATTCATGCAAGGCACTGAAGAGCAAAGAATTACAGCCATTGTTACCAGGAGTGCTGGATTGATTACGCATATTCAGTGAACAAACAGAGGCAATAAGCCACATAAGCCACCTTTCCATACAGACAGGAATGATTTGTAGCTTGTGAACAATGTCCATTTCATGCCACTACAGCCACGAGCAGAACTATTCAGACAAGCTGTTACACCACAATGTCTGTGGGCAGGAGTTTGTTGATTTGGAAAGACAGATGTGCATAAAGTAAAAATTTAACAAGACACTTACATCCCCTATTCATCCTTCCAGTCAGCCATGTTTCTTCGCTTTGTATTCAGTTCTATACTGACAATGCCAGATGTATCCTGTTGTACCCTGTGGTTGCTGTTGCATAGTATTTCTCCACTTAACACTTGGTCTAAGAGTGTAGGCAGCAGTACTTTCACTCTGTGGCTGTGAGTAAAATATGATTTCAATTACCATGAAAATGTATTGCATTATCAATGGGAGGATAAGAACAGATTAAGGAAGCTCTAGGATGCTTTTATAGATAACAGTTGTCCAGTTTCTGTGCAAACAGTGCTGTTGGAGAAAATGAATCGTCTGAGAACAGTCAGGCAGGACTCCAATCTGGTTTTAACATGAGTCTGTTTGCTTTGATAAATATTAACTTTAAAATATTTATTTAAGGAGGTCACAATTTTTACATAGTAAGATTAACCAAAGACTGGCAACTGTAAAATCACAAAGTAATGTGCGAATCTTCACCAGACCACATATGAGAATTAGAAATTCATTAATTCAGTTCCATTTTGTGAATAAAATACAATAGAGAGGCAACAGCAGAGAGTTAGAGAAGCAGCAGGTCTGTAATAAAAATGTGTGGCTTCTGATTATTATTCACAGAAATTCTGTCTTGTCAGTTCATATACATTGACTGCAAGATCTGTTCAAACAGAGGCTCATAATCTTCATAGGAAGTGCATCTGCTGCTGTGGATACTTAGACAAACATACAAGATTAAATTTCTATTTATATGAGCCACAGAAATCTAACATTTGCCAGAGAATCATTGTAAGATGTGCAGATGACTTGGTTGTACTCTGGCACAGTAGGAAACTTGTACATTTTGTTAATGTGGTCTGTCCAGTGGGGAGATCTCTGTGGCCTCATGATGTCCGAAAATATCACTTCTCACAAGTTCCAGCTTGTTTTTTTTTTTTTTAACCTTGTGTGCTGTGTGACTCTTTGATTGTAATGAATCTTTAGACCCATAAAGACCGACAGTTCCAGAATTATTTGTCCTAGCTGGAGTGTGCATAAAAATCCCTTTAGTGCTTTCATCACACGCTTACCGGATACTTATGAATGCTCAAAACTCAGGTAATCAACTTTTCTTACTTTGACAGCTCTCTTTGTTTTAGCTAAGCCAACATAAAGTTAAAAGTGATCATGGGAAGTTTACTAAAGACCCAAATGCCTGGCTCAGTGGCTTTTTGCCCAGAATGTTTTGTGCTACTCATTTGGGGTCCGGCAGAGGCTTTAGTTACAGCTCTGTCCCAATCCTCTGATTCACCTTCTTTAAGAACAGCTTCAGGGCTGCTCATAATGCTTAACTCTCCATAATGCCATCCCCTTCATCTCCTCAGGGGTCTTATTGTCTTAACTCTGGATGGAGAGAGAGAGAGAGAGAGTGAAAGAAAAACAGGTTAATACACATTTGGAAGTAAGTAGCGAAAATAAGATTCACTATATCCAAGTTTTACTTTGGAGGATGTTTT
This sequence comes from Lucifuga dentata, assembly GCA_014773175.1. NCBI lineage: Eukaryota > Metazoa > Chordata > Actinopteri > Ophidiiformes > Bythitidae > Lucifuga > Lucifuga dentata. The sequence continues at coordinate 135,135 of VXCM01000269.1, forward strand.
CCATTTGATGATCCCATTCCTCCTGACTTCTGGGTTTTCTACTGATATTCTATTTGCAGTTTTTATTGTTTTTCAAATACATAAGGGTTTCTCTTTCCAGTTGACATTAAACGGCTGATGAGAGCAGCTGATGCATTGACTGATCAGAGAACAGGATGATAAATGCTAAGCAGCAATCACTTCCTTGTCATTTTTTTTCTGATCCTGTAGTTTCAAAGCAGAGAAAATGGTATGCAAATGTTTTGTTAATCCCTTTACATTATTTGTTCCATTTCTCCCTTTTGCTTTCACACTCAATTTCTAGCACAGAGAGCTGACAGGCAGACACCCTCAGATTGCTAATTCTTAACCATCCATAAAGTCAACCGTCCATCAGTAATTTGATTTAAAATATTTACCTGAGAATTGCACAAAAAGATCAACTTTAACCTCTTTTTCTTTATCACATGCTTTCACCAACAGATTATGAACTCACAAGAAAAAAAAAATGGCCTGCACAAGCAGGATATGAGAGCTGAGTCTAAGCCAGTGGCACATGAAATTGTGACCAATGTGTTTCAACAGTTTTGTTGTCCCCAAGGTTGGTGTTAAAAAAAATAATAAGAAAAAAGGTGGGATGGTCTTAGGTTCAAGAGGCTTAAAATGCAAAATCTCAAGTAAGCCCAATTTTCCCTAACCAATCGCATTGCCTTTTGGTGGGTTTCTGTTGATCGTCTCAACTGACTCACTTACCGCCCCTCCCCAAATAAAAACAGTAGAGATTTACGTGGCTTTTCAAAAAAAATGTATCTAGACGTTTATCCAGCTTAATCTTCTTAACATATTAAAGTGATTTGCTTTACCCTCAAGTGGCTGAAGCTGCAAGCTCACCGCCCCTCATGGCACTAAGACCTGAGAGGCATTGTGGACATGTTCAACTCCTGAATAAGAGAGAGGTGGGCAGAAGTCAACCTGCTTGTGGAGCTATGGCTGTCCCCACTGTGCATCCATTTTTTTTGTTCTGTTATTAGTCCAACTGTTGCACTCAGTCGGTGTTCTTAGGCACGCAGCGGTGCCAGAACTGCCCACACTGTGGTGTGGAGGTTTGGAGCTCTTAGCTTTTGAGCTGAACTGAAAGAGCTCTCTCACAGAGTAGGTGTTGGCATGATGCTTTGTTTCTTTCTGTGAATGTCATAAGAGGTATGGATAATGAGAAAACTGAAGCACAGTGATTGCGTGATTTCTCTGGGTGCCAACTTAATGTCTGACTGCAGATTTGGGCATTTTTTGATAGATGATGTGCTTAACCTTTTGTTCAGACAATTCATAAATCAGTGTGACAATCAGTAGTGACAGATAAAATGTGTTTCCCTTAAACACCACTTCACAGATCAGGCATTTAAAAAGGTCTTGGTAAACTCAAATGCTTCTTTACGCTTTATCTTTTCTTCTTTACAGACTTTATTTGGCACAATGCTCTATGGATGAGCTTCAGGGCTTAGATTTTTGCCAGACCACATCAGTAGAACTGTATGTTTGAGACATTTATTGTATTTGAAGCCTCGGCCCAGTCATTGCCATCATGGTATTTAGCTTAATAGCTATCAGTTAAATCAGAAATGACTGGATCATAGTAAATGTAGATATACAGACATATGTTAGTGAAATCAGTTTTGAAGAATGTGTGATGACTAGGAATCTGGACCCAAAGCAGACTCAGACAAGAATGTGATGATAAAAACAATTGTTATTTGAATAGCAGAACACAAACAAACATACAAGACAGACTGACGAACAACTCCAAAAGGGCAATAAACAGTAGTAAGTAGCAGGCAGATGATCGCTAACAGAGTAAAAGGTGGATAATCAGTGGTCAAAGGTGGCCAGATGGCAGGCAGGCTGGGCAAACAGGTACAACAAAGGCAGGAAACCAAAACTGCTGGAATGCTGGAGCAGGGTTAATAGAGATGATTAGGTAGAGAACAAAGGGAAACAGGGTGGAGTACCAGGAGGCTGATGAACATAGTGGGAAGAAGAGAGTTAGTGAGATGATGGGGCAGTGGCATGAACTCAGCAGTGAGTACAAACGTACAAACTCACAGCAGCTCTTTAATTTAATTGCATTTATTTCCTGATACCTAAAACTGTAGTGTGCTGCTGCTGCTGCAGGTAAAAACAGTACAACCTGATTCTTTACCTGAAGCAAGTATCTCTCCTTTACATCAGGTGAACACGCTCAGGTACACCAAATTCACTGGGAGAGAGAGACAGAGATGGGAGGGGAGAGAGAGAGAGAGAGAGAGAGTACACGAATACTCTCTCTTTCTCCCTCCCTCTGCCTATCTTTCTCTCTTCATCTCCGTCTCTCTGTCTCTCCACTTTCTGTCTGTCTCTGTCCGTATCCCATTCTCTCTTGATACACAAATGAGCATTCACAGGAGACCGTACGTTTTCCCTTTGAGGGTGCACATGCATACCTGCGTACCACTTATGTGCAGCCCTGATTATAAAATCATATAATTGCAGTAAGTGAATGTTACTTTCAATTTCTCTTCAATCACATAAAAAGAACACTCTGTCCACCTCCCAATCTCCCAGTGTTTGTTTTTAGTGATGATGTGTGCAAATTTAAAAAAGACCCCACTGACCTTCGAACAAAGTTTGCTTAACATACAAATATAGTTACCGGGAAATATACTTACTGTTATTATGCCACCTGTTAACTACATTAGAGTTTTAATTTAGGTTCATACCTGATATTCATGTGCCACTTTATGCATTTGACAGTCTGCTAATGATAGTGTGACAGCACATGATGATGGGTCTTGCTCTGAAAACAAACATTTTAACAAACACCTTAAGAAATGTAATTTAGAGTTTTGCTTTATCTCATCTACTATTTAACCTGCCAGGTATTTGACCTGTCATGACTGAATGTGTGTCAGGAGCAATAGTCACAGACTGTGGCTGTTTATAGAAAATGTAGTGCAACATAACACAGACAAACACTTCAAACAAACCATGAGTGTTTGCTGCTTTTCAGATCACAGAGAATAGGAGAAATTGATTGGAACTAGGAGGCTTAGGACTGGATTTTCCTGAACCATGAATCTTTTTCTTTAACAACTGCAGCTTAAATTTAGATTTTTTTTTTTTTTTTTTTTTTTTTTTTTGCCTTTGTTTTTTATTTCTTTGTCCAAATCCTATCGAGTGGTGCTTCAGGTTTTTCCTTGAGTAAAAAGTTGATATTGTTGTGGGGAGGGAGAAAGGACTTTTTTCATGTGTGCAGGAATGTAGATTTCTTCCCCCCGTGAAATCCTAATTGTGCCTTGAAGGGCTGGTAGGGTATCTCTGCTCGGCTCAGCTCACCAGGATTTGTGTCTGTGTATGTTAGAGTATGTTTCTTAGCTTGAATGCGGATATAACCCTTTCATTGCACAAGCTGCTGATTTTTCATATTTGCCGATAGGCTGATCCTGTGCATCTGTAGCTTTTTGTCAAAGATATTGAAAGTTTGTTTTGGAAGGGAGAGCATCCATATTTTAATTTTTTCTTTAAATATATGTTAATGCAGATAACAAGTGGACATCTTTCTGCGGATCAGACATATTTGAGAATTAAGCTCTTGAGGAAAGGTCTTGTCAATAGTGCATAGTCAGATTGGAGAATATAACTCAGGTCAATGCTACTTCTCTCCGGTGTGCCTCTAGAATTATTGCTGTGCATTTATCTATGCAAATCCAGGATAAGATCCTATCTGCCTGCAGCTACATATCCCCCTGGATTTGGTCTATGGGAGTTAGGCAGGTTATGGTTGACAGTCAAAAAGGAATGGAAACGGTATATACTGTATGTGAAGATTATTGCTGTTGTCATTAATTGTTGCTTGAAAGGGGATTAGGATTAACAATCCTATAGGATACCGTTACATCTGTCCTTCCTCATATCTAACAATGTTACTTCAGTTTCCCTTATTTCAGTATCACTTCAAGTTGGCAAAATAAAATAGGTTGATTTATTCAAATGAATCATCAGCGCTGGAAATGATTCAATATGTGCCACATTCAGATGGGTGGTATATTATTCCCTTGGGGAGAGGCAAAGATGGAGCTGTGGAGCTGTTTTATTTGTGCTGTCTTTATCAGTGTGTCAGGCAGAGAGGCTGAGCTTGTTCTCTCTGAATGGACGAGCCCTTGAACCATAAACCTGTACCTCCTCTGATAACAGTGTCTGCATTGTGATATTGGTGTCATTCTCTCTGATGTCTTGTCTGACAGAGCTAAATATATAAACATACAAAAATGGTCTGTCAGGCAATGTTTTTATTTTAACCCCATGCATAATATTTGTTAAGGATTCAAAGCAAAGCGCAGTATTGTGATTGTGTGTTGTGAATATTTTCTGTTGATGCTTATTGTGTTTTGTCTGTAAGGAAGCATGTATAGTTTTGTTTTATTCTTGTACTGTATATTTTTTTATTGCTATTTCTATTAGCCTGGAACCTCAGCGCGTGCTGACGTCTGAGAATGTTACATCTTCTAAGGTGATAAGAGTCCTCCCTGGATTACTCAGTGCCCGTGTGATGACACGGCCCCGATTGTCAGACGGGTGGGCTGGTGACACTGGAACACAGACGGTGCTTGTCTGTTTGAAATATTCAGTTTCAAGCTTCCAAGCCCTGGGCAGTCCTCTCTCCCAGTCTCCCAACACCCAGCTTCGCCCACTGAAACAAGAGTCTTCCATACTGGAAAATCCGGCCCTGTCAACTGGCAGCCTGGACTGGGTTCAGCCCACACGCCAAACACCCCACCACCACCACTTCCACCCCTTAATAGGCACTAGAGTTTGCCACCCCATGTAGATGCCTTTTGGTCGCCGTCCATGGATGGCGTCAATAGCATCTTCCTACACAAAAGTGACTGAACGGAGGGCACAAGAAAATGTGGGAATAATTTACACTTTCTCACTGTACTACCATCAGAAACCATAATTAATCATGATAGAAAAAATGTGGAAGCCATCTTGGCTGGTGAAACACACAGTGCCTGTGAACAGCACTGACACCTTTAACAGCTCTGATGGCCAAATAGGAAGGGGTGTCAGAGTGCTTACAACTAAGCTTCCTTTGTGGCAGGATGTATCCCATCGTGTTGAGAACTGTCTAATGCATGATGTTTCTCAATAAAGTAAAACTGTTAATTATTATAATCTTTTTATAATATGTTAAAATGGTATAATAGACTTAAACATGTTAAATCCTAAAAACTGCAATGATTCTCTTGTTAAAATAAATAGGAAAATAGACAAGCTTATTGCAGCTTTCAAACTGTTATCCTTACATATATATATATATATATATATATGTATATGTATATATATATATATACATATATGTATATATATATATATATAAGAGCTAAACAGCCATATAGCTGCCAAATAAAATGTCATAATCCCTATATTGTCAACATTATATCTAACAAAATTAGATATTTACAGCTTTGAAATCTCATGTCAGTTGCACATACACTGATTAAAACACACTACATGTTTATTGATTCAAAGTGTCATTATTATTGCTCTCATTATTCTCAAAAATAGTTAATTTTGATTTCCATGCCGAGGTGAAGTAATTATAATGTACTAACCATTACTTTGTATAGGCTACACTTGGAGGCAGCATGGCAGATCTATGACAAGTCTATGACAGGCTTGACAGACTAATTATGGATATGAGTCCAGTGCTGTAATTTGCCCTGTTTGACTGTGTTGTGCCCTCTCAGCCACCAAACTACATGACAAACATTTCCTTCCATGTGCTAGATGAGAGACTGGCTGCATGCTACTTCAGAGTACCTGTTAGTGGTAGTTACTTTGTATGAGCATGTGCATTTGCAGAAATGCTTTCATGGCAGTGAGTAGGTGTATGTGTGTAAAGCCACCACTAGAAAGTGTTGAAAGCCTCAGCTAGCAAGATCGCATCCAGGGTGACTAATAAGCTTAACATGAGCACGGCTGTGTTCGCAAGCATGGCGTGTTGAAAGAAGTCTTCAATGTTGAGAGAAATGCAGAAATGGTTCTCTAGGCTGCTACTAATTCCATCACCCCCCTGAAGCTTCAGGTTAGCTATGGCTTCATGCTAGTTCCAAACTATGCCGCAGAAGTACAAGGCTTTCCAAACGGAGTTCAACACAGACTGCATTTAAACTTTTCCAGAGTTTATCAGAAAGCTGCTCATTCGTGCTTTCAATGGCAACATAATGCAAGAGAGGCTTTGAATATAAGCCAAAGAGGAAAAGATTCGATGAGCAGATCTGTAGGATAGATGATATTCTCCTGATACAGTCAAACAGACGTGTAAATGTGATTATGTAATTATGTAAAAATGTGTTTCACATTCCGCTGCAGATCCTCTTGAACTATTGGCTTCTCATAGCTCTTTGCTCTGTTTGGCTGCATGGAAGGGATGTAGTAACCATGTTGTCTTTAGGCCTAAAATTTGCATTTGTATCCACATGTGACTTTCCTTTGACCATGTGGCTCCTCAAAGTGTGGATTTATAAGCCACTTCACACTCCAGTCCTGTGTGGGAGGGAGGCTGAGTTAAAAATAGGCAGGTTTGGAGGTAGTGGGCAGCCATCACTGTGTGAAGTGCTTAAGAACAGACTGCAGAGTAAAAGCATTCTGCATATCATCTATATGTCATTAATCAATCTACTAGTTAAATCATTAACTGCCATTGCTTTTCTGAAATTTAAAAAAAAATCAACTTGGATTACAGTTTCATGAAGCATTAATACACTAATGTTTCAACAAAGTTCATGTGTGGTGAAATATGGCATGTGTGTTCTCTGCTGAATACACCTCTTAAGACCAATGGACACTTGTTCAGATTGACTGTGTGAATATCTCTGTTAGTGATTGTACAGTATGTGTGTGTCCACAATATACACATATCTGTAATATAACACTTAAATTACCATCTTCCCACGACACACCTTCTGTTTCTTGGTTATTTTAACTATCAGGTATGAGTCAGCATTTCATTTCAGGTACAAAGCTACGTGCACATATTCTTAGAAAACACATGCTCATAGCTGTGCAGAGGATATGTGGAGCCTGCAGAGGATCCAGTGCTGCAGTAGCACATCTTCTTACTGTAAGTGCAGCTACTGTATGTGGTGAGAAGTGCAGGTAATAGACAGGTATGGGTAATTGTGTAGTGGTAATTGAGCATTTCATTTCAGGTACAAAGCTACGTGCACATATTCTTAGAAAACACATGCTCATAGCTGTGCAGAGGATATGTGGAGCCTGCAGAGGATCCAGTGCTGCAGTAGCACATCTTCTTACTGTAAGTGCAGCTACTGTATGTGGTGAGAAGTGCAGGTAATAGACAGGTATGGGTAATTGTGTAGTGGTAATTGAGTGGTCTTCTGTATGAATCTGAACCACCCTAACTGTTGTTCGCCCTCAGGTCAATTGATTATAGAAAGTGGATCCTGCAACAATTTACTGGCATTGCGACTACTGGATTGTATATGTTGTCATTAGTTTGTTAGGTGTTGTGTTTTGAAAGCCTTTCTATCACTAGAATGATAATTTTGGTCCACCTCTGCAGAGATCCAGTGGTTGGTTCATATCTGAATGTCCAGTTAAATCATGCATTGCATTGAACACAACTGTCTGCATGTGTAAGAACCACTAGTGGTTCCTGCTGGTGGGAAGGAACTGCGAGTGGGGGCAGGAGATCTAGAAGGGATAGCATGAACACATTGTTCCCTACTTAAGAAAACTCCTCACTGGCAGGTGAAAACAAATGGCTGCACTACCTCCATGTGTCATGGAGGTAGCGCATGGATGTCTACACCCTCCCAAGCTGACAGCGGAGTTAACAGTGACAAGGACTACAGTGCAGGGGAAGTGGGAATTTCAAACTAAGAGGAAAAAGAGGGAATAGAAACATATTGTTCGACAAGATTTTCTAGAACTTTAAAGATGATTTAAAGATTCCTGTGTAAGCCCTGCCAGAATATCTGTTGGTACTTTTTCCCTCACTTGACTCTATGGCAGATCACTGCTGCCCTTTGCGAGGTTTGCTGGTTTTCTAGTGTAGCTTGCAGGTTTCAAAGCTTCTGCATGTGAGGAGGGAAGCTGTTGTTAATGATAATGAGGACCTCTTCACCTTTAAGGTTGCTGACCTCTAGGTGAGTGCTACAGCCATGTCCCAACAATGAGGCCACTGCCCAGTTTCTATCTCCATCTCATCTGTGGGTCTACTGCCCCCACTCTCTGCACAGGATTCAATTACTGCTGCCTGGCTGACCCTTGACCTCAACTCCACCAGGATAAACCTCATCCTATGACCCCAACAGAACAAGTGCCATGTACCACTGTTAACCTTCTTTTGTAGCCTTATCCCTGCTATCCTGTCTTCACAATGGGATCCTTTGTATATATATATATATTCTAAGTATAAACATCCTTACCATACTGTATCTATATGAATTCAGATGAAACTAGAGCACAAATTCATCTTAATTTATAATGTTTTATGTCTATGCTGCAAAAATAAGCCTAGGTTAATTTCATCATCACCATCATTTCCAGCCTTTCCAGCTCTTTTCTATTTTTCCTGTATTTACAGATCAATCTTTCAACCTTGCTGTAAGCTGCAGTCGATGGTTGTTAAGCCATTGCCGTCACTTAATCACAACACAGATACCTGTTAATTACCAAACGAGTTGGAGTGTTTTTTCTGCTTAAAGAGGGATTTGAGATCGATGCGCTGCAGTGCACTGGGTCGAGCGTTAAACGCAGTCGACCTTTTAATGAAACGTGGATTCTATACACAGACACTGAAGGAGATGAAGAACAGAGAGGATAAAGTAGTGCTATATTAATAGGCAGCTGCTCGGACGACACTGTTTAGTATTGGGTCAGGGATAAACCATGAACTTGTAAACTCACATAGGGGCCTTTCTCCCCTCCCTCCCTCTTTCCATCTTGCTCTCGCCCTTCATGGTGTCATCAGTTAGCAGAGCTGGGCTCAACAGCCCAGGAAGCTCTGCAAGAGCTGTGATTAGGCATCTCTCTGATTCTCATCCCCAGCAGAGTTCACTCAAAGGTAAGCCAGTAGCTTACATCCTCTGAGACACCAGTCTTCCGCTGCCTTTGTTCTTCATTTTTGCAAACACTTTATGTATTCGATGCTATTGGCATGGAGTGGGAGTTTCATGTCACCTCTTGGAAATTCAAGAATTAAAAAATTTGTTTCACAAAGCCACAATATTGTATAAGAGTATGAAGAGGTGTTGCGTTTCATGTACTCTTCAGCTCTTTACTGTAGGTGGCACTAAAGAGAGCACCTCCCCTTTTCACCACCTCTCAATCACTGACCAGTCACCATGACAGGGCCACCCAGTCGGCCTCAGGGCTAATTTCAGCCTCTCTTCGTCTGAGGTGCGGTCCCAATGGGCCGTTTTGCTGTGATCACAGCAGGCAGTGGGAGGTTAATCCCAAGAGAACGCAAGCTCAATCTCCCCCCCGCCTCCAGACTGCACCCAGGGCCTCACATCCCATCCTTTATAATAGCCCGTTGGAGCTCTGTGGTCTGATGCTGACACCTACCCAGATTTCACTTCTGCTCTTAACAACATTCTTGGGGTCCTGTAGATATTATTAGTCACAATTATCACAATAATCTAGTCCTTTTAGTGGTGCGGTTTAAAATAAACACAGGAACATCAAAACAAATTAAAAACTCCACTAAAATCTGAGATGTGTGTGCTCCAGAATACAAAAAAATTGTAATGTTCTCAGTTAAAACATGTTGTTGTACATCTAGTTTGTGGAAACGTCGATAAATGATTTCAGATGGCAGAATATGCATCTGTTTTTCCCTGGAGTCGTCCGTGCATATCTGTGTATAATTAATGTGGATTTTGACAGATGGAGAAAAAAATGTCCCTGTAAGAGAGAAGGGTATGTGCCACAATGTGTGAAGTGCAAGCATAGAGGGAGCCTCTTGTATTTTTGCTGCCCGTGCCAGCTGGACGAGCCAGATTCTTACAGGTAGAATTCCACTAAATATATGCAGAAATCACTGAAAATCACTGCATACCATAAGTAAACCATCTTTTTATTTTTGCCCTTGGAAATGAGTGCAAAACGCTTTCATAGTGTCTTAAATTAGGGTTTAGAACTAGCCTGTCCCATACAGCATATTGCCATCAATTGTAACTTTCATACATTAAAATATCCTATAAAAACCTACTGCTTTCACTGTTAATTGCCACTTGAGGTCATTTTTAATTTAAATGCTTAAATTGACTTTCAGTGGTGAAATGTGCTGTTATTTGAAACCATGTTATTTCTGAATGCATCAGACTTTAATATTAGTGTAACTGTATTATCACAGCGTCTTTGCCTGGTAGCAAACATGTACAAATGAGGATTACAACTCTTGAGAAGGCAACAGGTCATGGTTGGTAAGCTGCCCGGGGGGGTCACTGATATAGAGTCACTTTTGACAGGCTGTGGAGGAGGCTCTATTGTTGTTGGTGTGTCTGGATGTTACCTGAAGGCACTATCACTGAGACTCCAGTATTATCCTATTATTAGGCTTAGTTGTTTACGCTTGTTAAAGCTTGTCAGGTAGGCAGAGAATCCTTCTGAATATGAGCATCTGCAGAAAAATACATGACTACTTCTTTATCTCATTCAAGAACATCGGCTTAGGATAATTCTTAGAGACCTTTAAGAATGTCTTGACAGGACACAACAAATACAGAATTTTTTTTAGCGATGGTTATGTTTGCATGAGAGCAATTGATTCTATAAGATGTTTTCCTGCACCACAAACAATTTTTTTTGGCAGTTAGTGCGAGAATGTAAGAGATATTGCATCTGTTTTATTTGTATTAGGGCTGATATCAAAATACATATACAGTAAGAAGGCATCATGTATTGAAGTAGCCGCGATTAATGTCTCTGTTTGTAGAGTAAGTGAACAAAATAAAAAAAAGCCCATCATATGGTCTGGCAGATTTTGGGCACAGGACCAGGGATGACAAATGTGCTCTCGCAATAATTCAATCTGCTCTCATAATTCTCTAACTTTTAGGGACAGACAGAATGAAAATTTTCCTGCAATTAAGGCGCCAAGTCAGTGTCCAATAACTGTGATCAAGTGCTAGTTAAGATGCTTTTTCTCTCACATTATCTTTTGACAGATTGAGGGGTATAAAGATTCTGGGCAAGTGGCAGAAAGTTACTGTGAATATGTTAACGAGTTGATATCGGCTCCAAAACGTTGTCATTTTATTGATGTCACAGTAATGATATTAAGTTGGAGAGGAAAAGCTGTATAAGAGTAATGTACTACAGTACAAACCTAATTGTAACCTTTATAATACTGTTTTATTTTATTCTTTTTATAATGGTATTATCTCATATTTTCTATCATTCATTTACAGCTGATATTAGATTTTATGTTATGATTATGTGACAAGCCAGTAAATAGGAAACCAAACCTTCTGGTGTTAAATGGTTTTGTGAAATTTTGGCAAAAGAAGTAAAAAAAATAAAATAAAAAAAATAACCTAAACCACTAAATTTATGATCTGATAATTTATGCATTTGCTTACAATACAGTAAAGGATTGTTAATATAGAAGTAAAGCATCTATTTTGAAGTATTTAAGCACTGTCAAGCTGCACAAATGGCACATTCAGAAAGCAGCTGTGTACCTGTTAATGTATCACCATTAGTTGCTCTCGTAGAATGCCTCTGGGCTGATCACAACATTATAAGGCACTATGTGTGCATTAATTATAATAATACACGAAGCCTGCATTTTTTCTTTGCAGAATAAGATCTATGTTCTAATGATGGTTGATCCTGATGCTCCGAGTCAAACCAGGCCAACATCTGCTTACTGGAGGCACTGGCTGGTAGTGAACATAAAGGTAAGAAAAATCAGCTCTCAGTGCATTGGCTGAGGACATGGACAGCATTTGTTATTGGATTAGGAAGTCATATGCTACTAATTTATGAAATTGTGTTCTGATTTTTTTTTTTTTTTTTTTTTTAAATTCTACATTTTCATATCTTCCGGCCTCACTTGGCATATTTCATGTTTACATCTACACCAGCTATGATCGCTAGGCTGAAAAATTATGAATGGTTTTAAGCCTAACTTGGTGAAAAAAAGATGCCAAGTTCAAAAAATGTTAATTTTTCATATCATGTATCTTGTGCAATAAATGCCTGTGACAAAAGTGTGGGAGTAAGTCTTTCTAAATGGCTGTGAAAGTTTACAAGGGCCTGTCAGCAGCAATTTCCCTCTGCTGCAGAGAGCCTGGGACGTGTCAATGCAGGCGTGTGAGACTGAGATTGAGGATAGCAGCATGCAAGGCGCGCACACTCTTTCTCCCATAGAGCTCCCGTCCCTCAGCTCCCCCTCCAGTGGAGAGATCTTGGCAGTGTGTCCTCCCTTCATCTGTTCCCCCAGGCAGAGCAGCTCCCCCAATGATCCACACTTCTCCATATTTTACACCCCCGAAATGGGCACAGCTCCGATCCCCTTATTCCTCTTCATATTTCACTCCTTTTTATCCATCCGTTTGTGTGTTTTCATATTCTTGCATTCTAACGCCAAATGTGTGTTAAGTTGTTGATTGCCTCAAATATTTGGAGGTTTGCAGACATGTTTTAATCCCACGAGAACCTGGAGATCAACTCAGTAGATTAAGACTTGTGATCTGAAAAACAAACCACACAAAGACGCTTCAGCAGCGTATTACTGTGCTTGTCTCATTTCAGTTGTAAATGCTACAATGATTCAAAGATCCAAATGTTATGTATCTGGGATATAAAGCTATAAATTCAGAATTTTCTGTGTGCTTAAGAGCTGATTTATGCAAAAACATTCCTGCTTGCATTTTAAAACATGTCAACAATTATCTGGCATCGCTCACATACATCAACAGTAATTTCTAATCCAGATTTGTCATTTTAAAAATCGCAGCAAGCATCGCATCTCCATCATATTTTTAAGCCCATGAAGTCTGTCTGGCTGCTTGACCAGTTGTGAATAAATAATTGTCTTTCTAGTGCTCAGACAGACCACATTCTCTCTCGCAATTCAATTTCCTGTCAATTGTGTGGGTGTTGACCTGTGTTGCCCATGTAGGGATTGGCCAATGTGAAGGGATTTTTTTTCTGATTGTGGCTGGTAGTTGGTCAAAAGGGTTAATGAGCCTTTTGAGTAATGCCAACCTAATGTGGGAGGTGTTTAATTGACCAGGGTGTCTAGGTGACATCACACAACGTCAGTTTAGTTTTTTCAAGGGTTGATGTGAACATATTGGTCAATGAAGTTGTGATTTTGAAAGGTAAAGTGTATAGTCTCAAAGAAATTAAGCAAGAAATACAGAGCGAGCTAACAAATAGAATTAAGCAATTATGTGTTTATTTCCTTTTATTGTTCTTCATTTTTATGAAGAGTAAAGAGAGTATTTTAACACACTCAGCACTTAAATCATATGTCTCTCTTTGAAGGTTGATTGTTTTGTTAGTAAGCGGTATTTTCCTTAACTAAAGACATGGGTCATGCTATCAAATGTTGAGTGGATCAGCATTTTGATCCTCACTTGTCAAACGAATGGAGCTCCAGCAGCCATATTTCCTCCATATATATTCATTAATCCAAGGTCATACAGTGTTGCCCTAGTTTGCAGCTGTTGACATAATTAGTGTGTAATTTTTTTCCATAGTTACAGTCGTGAAGGTAAAAGGTTTCGTTAGGTCAGTCAGGGCCGAGCAGCATGGCACAGTAGATTTACAGTGAATCTTCATCTGAGGTCTCATTAGAGAAGGAACAGTAACAACAAGAACAAACCAACCAACACGTGTGTTAGAGAAGCATCACTCACTTTGCTTTCAGCTGTTTGTAGCCCTTCCACTATCTAAATTCACCAAAAGCCTCTTGTAGCATGGAGAGAGCTATTGTAGGGATATTTTTGGATAAAGACCAATGGTTCTCAAACTATACTAAAACTGGTAAATGTACCAGTGCTGGTACAAAATACAGACCTGACCCAAAAGAGACCAAAGGACAGTCAGACCCAAACAGAAGTAGAACAGATCATTTGACCTGATCCAAAACCTGGTCTACCTGAACCGACCTTATAGAGTTAAACACCAACACAGGCAGCAGTAAGATGCACGCTGTAAAATCCAATTAACAAGCACTTTTTCTGTCCACTTGTTCCTCACATCGACAAAGAACACCTCCATTTGTCCTGCACTTCACTCCATGCTCTCCGTCTCACCTCCAAAAAGCACATTTTCTCCTGAGGTGATTATGATGCACCGTGTGATCAGCGCTGAAGGGAGTCTGCTCAGATACAATCAGGTATAAGACATATTGACACAAGTGAGATCAGAGGCAGTAGCACAGGACCCAATCCAACTCCAATAGACCAAATATAATTCAGACCCAGTCTGACTCGAATTTCGGGTCAGTCTCTGTTCCAAAAAACAACCTCTACATACTTCCATCATACATGGGTGTCAGTACTTTGCAGTGCATACTGTAAATATCTCAAATTGAATAAAGCAACCATGCGCTGTTTTTTTTTTTTTTTTTTTTAAAGAGTTGGTAGTACTTAGTTTATAAAGTTGTAACAACCACTGCCATAAATTGGACAGTGTGTCACATGCATTCATCCACATAAATATATATGTACATAAATTTAGCTGTGTATAGCATAAACATGTAAACCTGATTTGTAATGTGAATATTGACTTCATATTTTAATGTTCTTTTGTCAAATACGCTTTATGTAACTTGCCGTATGTTATCACATCATTACTTTTGACAGCTAAGACCAATTAACTACAGCAGTTAATTGTAATCTGTGTATCTGGGTATAGTCTTCCTGCACCAGCTGTCCAGTTTCTATGAGGACTCACATTATTACACATATGCATTTTCATAGAAATACATTCAACGACCCCACAGGCTACACAAATGGTAATTTAGGATCTCTGCAAAACACTCTGTGTTTTGCATCAATTATGGACAATTACCAAAATAACCATCAACAGATTGTTGCCTTGCTCTCAAAGTTGAATTCCAGATTGTGAGCCTCTCCCTCCCTCTCTGCTCTCCCTGAGTCTAAATCAATGCAGATGTTCCGGTTTGGTCTCACAGCGATAATTACTGTAACAAGCAAATCATTAGTATCTGAATACAGGCAGTTTATATAAATACAGCACTGGGTTTTACTTTTATTTGTTAATACTTATTCTCTAATTATAGTTTAGTTTTGTTTGGCTGTTTGTGAGGCAACATGGTGCAATATGAACTTAGAAAAACACTAGTAGAGTTACCGCTTACTTTCCTACACCCAAGGTGTTCATTATCGCTGTAAAATCCAATTAAAATGAATAAGTACAGCCTTAGGTTTTTATGATATTTTGTAAAAATCTGTTTTACAATGTATTCCTCAAGTTTCTCTAAGTATCTGTACCCATAACTTTGTTATGCAGCAAAGCTGAAAGAACAAAAAACGGATGATGACTTATGTACATACTCATAAGTTACAAATACACACATGAAAAAGTACACAGTATCATTGTATAAACTTTATTGTTTATGAAGCAAATACTGTAGCTCTACCACCTATGATTTACACTGCTGTGCTAAAATGTGATCTGGATCCAGGTAGCCAGATAAGGATGTTGATGCATGAAAACACGCAGAATGCAATGTAATTTAATGGTTTGTGAAATGATCTTAGTCAATACTAGACAGGTGTAAATACAATCCATACAGATGGAACACATTCATGAGATAAAATCCAGCCACAGGAAACATTAACCCACCTCATCATCCCGCTCACTCTTATTAATAGTTATTTTGACTCAAAACTAGCAACTTCTGGAACATGGACAGAGACAGTGGATGAAGCTCGTCCATGGGGCGAGGACAAAATACTGCCTACAAAACCGCTTAATAACTCACCTACGTATATCTGATCACAATGCAGGCAGAATCCAGATAATGAGAACATTTTGTAATGCAAGGTATAAATGCAAGTCCTAATATCAGATATCAGTATCCAGACAAAGAGATTATGTTTTAATGCAAGGTGTTAAATGGCAAAGACACAAAACTGTCTGTTCAGGCTGTGTTCATTCAGCATCTTGTACAGACAGCCATTATAGTTCTTCAGTTCCTCACAGATTTGCTTCAAGATGGCCTGTGAATGGAAAGCCATCATATGATTGTTGACTTCCTCTCCCTGGGTAATTACAAGCCAGGTGGACAGTTCAGCATGCAGTTAGATGTGCTCGTTATTATGGCACATGAGGGATATTCATGTGCCATAATTTAACATCTATCTCTTTTGTAGCAGCTCTCAAAGGGGGGCAGGGCCGTGTTCGGCCGCCACTCAGGCAAATACAAACAGTGAAGTATTGTGACTGTATCAGACCAGCTGGCTTTGTGTTTGTGAACGCTACAGGCTGCAGAGATCGTCTGCTCCACACCTCAACATGTCCTTTGACTGCACATTGTTAGGCGTCGAGCTCCTTTTTTGCATTTTATTCAGTGTTTTGCTCTTTAAAAATGAATCCAGAAGCATCATTCAGTCAAGTACCACAGTTCGTAGCCTTAATACACAAACATTTGTGAGCTAGTGTGTGTCTTTAGCATTAGCACTGAGCATTAGCGGTGCTGAATTTTCAAAGTTATTCACCTCAGCAATCACCTTAGAGTTTGTTTTAGCAAAATGCCGGCACTATATTGCCAACAAACACACATAATTGCATTGTTCTTTATTCTGTAATTATGCCTACTGTGGTATGTTATGATTTAAGTATTTATTACTGACAGACAGCTGCCCCCATATGGAAGCCAAAAACAGTTTCCCAAAGGCCAGGAAAACCACAGCTAGCTTCATTCAGAGAACAAAGAACCATTGGTATTATTCATAATTAAACTCTTTTTGTGTGCTATGCTGAATATTTCCATTCTTCTGCCTCTCTCCTGCTCACTGTCGTCCCCCCCTCTCGGTACTTTGCACCTCGTGCTGGGAACATCTGTCTGGCGTCAGAGTGGAGCCTGGCTGTGCAGATTGGAGCAGGTAGAGGAGCACACTGCAGCCCAGCTAATGATGAGAGTGTCTGCCCTCTCTCTTGGAGGAGACGCAAGCTGCTGCTTCACGCTCGCTCACTCCACTCATACGCCCAGGGAAACAGATTTCCAAGCATATGCAGTATGTTTTTAATCCAGTTGAGCACTTCATTTCCCAGCAAACACAAATAACCTTACGGGACATCCATATCTTATGACAAGGGGGTGGGCGCAAAGGAATTGAACAATTGTCCTTTTCAATGTGATTTTTTTTTCCCCTTCCAAAGATGCTAAGCATGCTCATAACCCAGGTTAACAGTTTGCTTGTTTATGGTTTCACAAACTTTTACACAGAAGTGCCTCCTGGCTCAGAGTCACAGGAAGCAACTTCATCCAATCTAAACTCATCGCTGCACCTGTTGTCGTCCTTTGTTAAAACTTAAACTGACAGCAGAAACACATGTTCTTTGTATGAAAAACCTTTAACAGATTGTTGTCACTAATATATATGTGACAAGAAATCTAGGCATGTGTATACATGGTTTCAAGTTATTCCAGAACCTATAGAAATGTTTTAGGTTTGGAGAATAAAACTTAGACACAGTAAATTACCAAGAAGTCATTGAAATATGGCTTGAATTAATTTGAACACTGAAATATTACTTGCAGGACATTCATCTTTTTATAACTATTTAACACCTCCCTTGGTATAAGTCAACAATAGCCCTTAACATGGAGGACCAGCTGGAGGTGCTTAATGTTGAGAGCGGTGCTCATTCCACTGTCAGCTCCTGCCAAACAAATGTCAGAGGTGACACTATGCGGAGTTCAGCTTTTGCAAGTCATTCCCTCTCCAAATCTCATCAGAAACCTCCCACCCATCCTTGGCCAGATTAGAAAGCCAAAGTTGGATTTTCTTAGTCTTTTTTTCAGATGTAAACTGTTTGTATTTATGTTCTGTGGCTGCACGGATGTGCACGTGTAAAACATTGGAGAAAGGCAGTTCAAACAGAAATCATTGTTTGTAGAGTGACTCGCCAACTTCAGAGCTTGACCTCACGCCACTGTGGCTATATCTCGATCACGCTGCTACTTTTCCTTCTGGTCCTGTGTAGAAATCCTGTAATAACACCATTGCCTTTGTCTTACTTACAGCTTATTAACAAACAGGTTCTTCTTCAGTGTGGGCTGCTGCTGGCACTGTTCTCTGCCACCTAAAGGGAGAATTACATAAGAATCCTCCGCTCAATTGTCAGCTCCATCCCCCGTTCACATACAACACACACACACACGCGTACATATGCAAACGAAATACTCTAGCTGATAACCTACAAAGCCTCTCGCCATCTCTATAACAACTGACTTCCCTGCAGTGCCTGCTGTGGTGAGATGATTGAGGAGGTTTCACTGCATGAAGAACGTGAGCCGCTCTGGTTTCCCATCAGAAGCTGTGAATGCTGTTATGGAGACAAGGGAATAATTGTCCATATATTAGAGATCTGCTCCTTCCACCAAAGCCAAAATTCTTACTGATTTTTTGTGAATTTTGTCTGTACAATGTGAATAGATTTTAGTATTTTGCAGGAAGTAGGCCTACTGTGTCAGTGTGTTAACTTAATTTTTGCTCTGCACGCTGACCTGGATATATCACAGTTACTCTACGAGAAAGCAAGGAAAACCTAGAAAACTCCTTTGATCTGCTCTATAGGCTAGTTAAGAAAAAAGAAGAGATTGGATCTCCTCCATGCAAATGCCATTTAAAAACCAGTAGCTCTGCACACATAAAGGAGCTTCTTTTTTAAATATGTGCCCCCTTTCTTCACACCCACGACCATTGTGTATAAAATCCTGTTTTTCCTGAAAAGATTTCTAGTCGCAGCCGCAGACAATGTTCCCCCACACAAGCTGTCGTCTTTGTCATACCCCCCCCCCCCCNTTACTTCAGTCAGTAAAGCAGGATCTCTGGCAGTCTGCCCTGTGTGTGAATTTTTGTGCATTTCAGGGTAAAGGTGGGGGGCTTGGTGGAGTCTACCTACCTACCTGTTCCTCTATAAACTGGTCAATTTTGATAGACATGACAGGAAAAAAATGAGGCATGAACACCAGGTGGGTGGAGAGAGGGGCGGGTAAACGAACANGACAGGAAAAAAATGAGGCATGAACACCAGGTGGGTGGAGAGAGGGGCGGGTAAACGAACAAATGTCAGGGTTAGTGGGGGGTTGCTGGGGCCGCGGCTGTGGAAAACGCTTCCTCTTAGGGGTGTCTCTTGTTAGGGTCTGGTGAAGGGGAGTGAGACATGCTGATAAAAACAACTCACTAACAATTATGCTCACCTAAAATAGCCCTCGCATAAGTATATAGCATGCCTGCCAGTTAATTGTACACAAAAACAAAGACTTCACAAAAGACTTCCTGCAGCCAATGTATTTTCATGTATTTTGGCACAATAATTAAGTGTGACAGCTATGAATGCAAAGTTGACAGATATTATGGTGGCCTGTCTAATTCTAACTATTGATTATGGTTGTTTGCATTGCAAAAGTTATGCTAAATTATACAATTAGAAAACTCTTATTTAATGCAGAGTGCAACTGGAATTTGCTACATATATGGTTTTCTAAATCTATCACAAAATATCTGTCATCATTGTTAAAGGGTTAATTGGCAATGTTTGACAATTCTATGTGGATAAAAACTAAACAAATCTATAAATCTGAGGTAGTTGGGCTGTTGTTTTATGGATATCAAATTGTGGTTGTGCCTCTTTTTGAGAACAGTAAATGTCAAGTGTGCTGCTAGCCAAGCAACTGACTGCATGGGATTCAGTGATGTTTCCTATATTTTTTGGAAATAACGATTTTGAGAACTCTAATACGTACTAATATATTATCTGTGTAACACTGCATTTCCTCTGACATGTTCTTTAGATTTGTTCAACTTGTTCTTATTGATATGCAGTAGCACTAACAACTGTAAAATCTACTAAGACCTCTGATCTGTACTATTGACCATTATCATAGCCAAGAGGTTTGTTACAATGTGGTATTTTTATGCTACAGTTGGTGAGAAACCTGTTTACATTCCAGGGTGCTATATAGTTCACTTCTCTCTGCAGCTCAGTCAGATTCCAAAGCACGGTATAGATTTCTTTCAGCTGATGAAATTAAAAAGACAGCAGTGTGTGTGTGTGGTGTGCCTTCCAGCAACACAATTTGCCTGCGAGTTCATGATACGGGTTGAGAGGGGAGTTCCTTTGGGGGGGATTAAATAGCTCCCTCTCTTCCTTCCCTCCTCCCCTACCCTCCATACTTGCAGAACACAAACAGCTTGCAGGGCTGTACAGTACTTGTACAACATGTTTGCCACAGTGCTGCTCACAGGTAACAATAAGCCAAGGTCAAAGGTTAAGAGGGATTGTGGAGCTGAGATTCTTGTGCGTTCCTCTGGCAAGCAGTGTGTCTACACAAGCATAGGAATCAGCCTGTAGTGTAGCTGGGAGAAAGAGAGACAGAGAGACACATTTGGCTCAGTAGGTAGAAGGGTATCAAACATAACAAGACCTGATCTCTTCCTCCGTCAGGCTCTTTGAATAGGAAGGAGATAATCCATTTAATCTCTTAATCATGCACAGTGTATACATAGCTGGTCCTGTGCCCGACACCTCTGTCCTGATCAGATGCATCATAGCCACCTTTTTCTGATGATTCCCTCTAACCTACATGCAATTTCGCTTCAAACACACGCTCCTCTTGAGCCGTCAGTATACGAAACCCTCTGTGCCCTGTTAAAATAAAACCCAGACCAACAGCACATAAAATGGAAAGTGGAAATATGTAGATTGAAAATACAGCGTTTTAAAATCCCTTTATCCCACAAATGTATTCAAAATAGATGTAACTGTTTCATAACATGAATTAGGTTACTGTATATTTTACGCAGTATATGTTCTCCAAAAGTAGGAATTAATAATGAAGATGCTTTTTTGGTCTGAAATTGCTATTCAAACAATTATGTACTTAGTTTCTTCCAACAAATGCATTCCACATTATTGTTTTGCCTCATAGCAAAGCACCCAAAAGACTAAAACCTTTCATTCCAGCAAAGGCCGCTATTGGTCACCGTCAATAAAAGCATAAAAGCATTTATTTCCCACGTTTGTCAAATTAACAGCATACTCCATCTCCCATAGGACTTGTAAGGTTCATTAACCTTTCTGTGAAGTGGGACAGGTTTCCAGTAGTTACCATAACCTCTGTCTCGCTCCCACCTCAATTATAATAGAAGAATTAAACATCCAACGATTCAAAACAGTAATGCTGCCTCTTAAATCCCTTTGTACCAGCTCTCAGCTGTTAATGACTAAAGACACTGAATGAACCGGAGTTATCAACAGATATAAGCACAGACAGAAGCAAATCAAATGGCTCCTCTTAACAGCAAGGATTACTGTTCATGCATGTGCGGTTTTTGTTTGATGACCAATTTTGCAGTATTTCTAAAAATTAATGTTCTGTGTTTTTATTTCTTACTTTGCCAAAAATTTAAATGGTACGTTGCCAATGTTTGCTATGAATAACACATGTCTGTTGGATTTGAGGTACATAAAAGAGCTATTCAATAGAAAAAGTAGGCCACATCTGTGCTGAAACGCTGGTGGCTGCTTATTAGTTTATTAGGCATTGCAAATGGAAGGATATCGCACCAAATCCAATTTTTCTTCTTGTCCGATTGCACCCTGGCCTATCGTTATTCCAAAGTCAAAAGAATACGCTGACCTTGAGCTAATTAAATGG
Source organism: Lucifuga dentata (assembly GCA_014773175.1). Classification (NCBI taxonomy): domain Eukaryota; kingdom Metazoa; phylum Chordata; class Actinopteri; order Ophidiiformes; family Bythitidae; genus Lucifuga; species Lucifuga dentata. The sequence continues at coordinate 157,054 of VXCM01000269.1, forward strand.
TCAATTACACGCCTGTTGATCACTTTTAATGTCTTAATAATTAGATTAATTGTGTGGGCACAGAATTCATTCTCTTGTCCACCTACTCTTCCTCCTTCATCCTCCTTTTCTTCCTCTTACTTCTTTTTCTCCTCCTCCACACCCAGGCCTAGCAGTTTCAGTTCTCATTTATTTTGTGTCACCATTCAAACATTTAACTTTATTAATAAGCTTAACATTCCTCTTCCTCTCCCACCCGCTTACAATCTCCCCACCCATCACCCCACCCCACCCCCGGTCCTCTCCCGTTAATCAGAATCTAGCTTGTGCCTGGCTGTATTTGTAAGCATAAAGCCGAATCTCCATGGATTTCAAGTCTCAGTGCCGGAAACCGCTGTAGCCACATGGTGCTGATGCCCTGTATGTGTGTATTCCTTCTGGTATTATCAGTAGGCAAGCTCAGGCTAGGATTTTCCATTGCCACCCCCGTTAGTAGGAAGCCCTATATGGGGACATGTCAGTGCCTTGTTTGCTTGTTGTGCTGATGAAGCTGGGGGTGGGGCGAGTGGGCAGCCTTGTTCAGGTTCCAGGATTCCCTCCAAATGAGTCAGCCAGCCCCCACTCGAACCGACTGTTACCTTGGGAACTCAGGCTTGGGCTTCCCTCAATAGTACTAAAGTAGAGACTCATCAGTGTGCATACACACTTACACACACAGGGACTCTAAGTAAATGCTTGAAAGGAGCACCCAGGATAGATGAAATTAGCTTATCAAAACACACTTACTTTGGCCTGTGCTCTGCCCTGCTATGCCCAATCTGCTCTCTGGGAATAAGATGACCAGCACGGTAAGGCCACTTTGTTAAGATGAATTTTGCTACTAATGTATTCAAATTAAACTGAATAGATGAGCGTGATAATGACTTTGGGTGGCTAGTTTCTTAACTCAGTGATTTGAATAATAGCATGCTTCCCTAATGAGAACAAGCAAAGGAGTGTAGGTTTGGTATATTACAGCATGTTGGGTGATGTCAGTGATGGCTGAAGTTCACCTGGACTGTTTGTGTTTCCAACTCAGTTCATTATAAGGCCAAATGAGTTTCTTTACTGAAACCATTAGTCCAGGCTACCTGTTAAGTGGGTTAATTTATTGATGCATTGAAGCAGATCATGGGTGACTCCCCCCACTGGCTCTCACCACGTCTGCCGAAACCAATTCACCCACTCAGCTGATCATCACCAGGTTTTTCCACCAAGTCAACCCAGACTCCAGTCCCTTGGGCTTTTATTTGGGGAAATATCGGTGAAAACTCAGGCAACTCAGGCTCATTACCTATGCTGGAGACCCATCTTACAGCTAATCTTAATGTTTATTCTTGATTGAGCAGTTAATAATTCCAATAGATCATTTTTCTTTTGATGAAGTGTACCACTTTAAGGCTGCACTTGACAAGTTGAACCTCAACATCCAGAAATGATGGGATGCGGTCTTGCTTTGGTTGCTTTATACTAAGCATCCCAGTAACTTCACAACAACTAAGCTCAGCTCCATTCTCAGAACTTTGTTGTATCACCAGTTTGCTGTCATCAATATTTACAATATTTACTATTAATACTTTCTAATTTTGTACCTACTACTGGTCACGTGAACTTAATTTTCTTATTAGTTCAGTTTATCTCAAACTCTCACTTTATATTCTTTTAATTTTTAATTTCATATATAATAATGCACATATGATTATTATGTATTCATATATAATAACATTCATATATTCCATGTCTAGTGGTATGCTGGTTAGAAAGGGAAGCCATCTGTTAGGTGAGCTGTTATGTCAGTCTTTAGTGTGGGGATGACCTCCTTTGCCTCATGGTGGCACAAAGATAGTGTGTGTTTAATGCCCTTTTCCTCAAACATACACACTGATGGAACAATAGCTGCAGGAAGTCTTTGACCATGTGGATTGACACACAGAATACACAGATTTTTTTTTTTTTTTTTTTTTGGTGCATTTTTTTAATGGCAGCAAAGGCAGTGAACAAACAATAATTACATGACAAACAATTACATATGGCAAATACTGATTACATGTGTTGTGTGCGGAGAGAGTTGGATGAGAGAATAGGTTTGTGAGGTTACCGATATAGGAGGGAAAAAAGAAAACGGAAGAGAACAAAGGAATGAAAAAATTTAAGATACAAAAATAATGTCTAAACTTATAAATATAGGTGTTATCGTACAGTATGTATGTGTTGACTGGGTAGGCGCATACTGTAGTCTATTGTTCAGGGTGTGTGTGACTTAGACTTGAAGGAAGGGGGAAGTAACATGCTTAAAATCTTCTTCTTTTCCTTTCGGCTTTCCCTTCAGGGGTCACCACAGCGAATCATCTGCCTCC